>JAJPUD010000365.1:412769-450968 GCA_023553655.1 Myrmecobius fasciatus
GTGTGTGTGTGTGTGTGTGTGTGTGTGTGTGTGTGTGTGTGTGTGTGTGTGTGTTTTCAGGTATACTAGTAAGATTGCCAAAGAATTATGGTCAGATATATTCTCAAACTTGAACTGTGATTTACTTTCAGAGTCTGACAAATATGTCAGGTATTATATTACCAGAACTCTATGTTATTCCCCAAAGTGAAGGTTTATGACCCCCCTACAAACCCAGTTATTTCTCATTGTAGGATCATAGCTCAAAGAATGTCACTGGAAAAGGGGGGCTACTATGCTATATAAGGAAGAATGAACCAACTATTGTCAGAAACAGAAATGGGTCAAAGCTTCTATGTTAATCATGGAATTAATTTCAAGAGTGATACTGAGTTATACTTCCAGCATGGAAAAGAGAGATACCCATCCTTAAAAAGGGGGAGAAGGGAAGGGAGAAGTGGAAGATCTTATACAATCTAACAAGGAGAAAAATACTTTGTATTCATTTATCATTAAAATCATCTACCTTATACTTGCAGATAGTTTGCATACCCCATAGGACATAGTCAAAATCAAACATCCTCAGCATGGATTGGTAGCTATATACAAATATTTGAAACAGAAAATTATGAACAGATTAGAGTTTTCTTTTTTTTTTTCTGGAAACATCTGAATAAAAACAAATGCCTCTGGTCTGTCTTCTCACATGTATTTTGGTCCATATAGAGAAACCAGCAGTTTATAGGGAGAGGTGTCAACATGGGAATGAGCCAGGATGTTGAAACAGAGGCTTATTTTCATTATGGCACCTCTATCTGCAAACTGCAAATAATACCATACCTTACACTTAGGAAGTCCTTCATAAATGCTACTGAATTGAATGAAAACTTTAAAAAAAAAAAAAGTAGTTCTGAGACATTCAGGGTTTGAAATCTTGGCTTTGATGTGCTACGTAGAGAAAAAAACAATGAAGTTTTTATCTTGGATGAGCCTTTTAAAAATTATGTTTTATCTGAAGTCAAAGCCCACAGTAGATGGTTTTTAATATTCTTGAACTTAAAGTTTTCTCAGAATGTCTAAAAACATTCCCCTAGTCTAAAATCTATTGGGAAACATGACTATCTGACTATAAAAACAGGGTACAAAGACCAATCTGCAGATTATCATGCCTATATGCAAATGAAGTAGTTTCATCATTTAGACACAATGATGTATCTTCTGAATTCAATTTGGAAGATTTGGCCAAGTTGTCAAATTTTTGAATATTATGATAAATGTTATCTACAGTCTTATAACACCAAAAGTTTAGAATTTCCAGAATCAGAATGTATTCTTAATGTAAATATTACATGGTTTGAAAGAACATTTAATTTAAACATTTTGGATGGATTTCTTAAAATTTATGGTGATTTTGCACATGGAAATTAAAAGATTTATTTTTATGCATCTGCTCCTATAAGTGGAAATCCAATGTTCAACATTTTAGTACTAAAAGAAATAAGTGTATCTATCTCTAGGAAATGTAAAACCAGCTGCTAAATTCATCTGCCAGTCTTGCTATATTTATAGCATTATCAACAGCTGCTGTGTCATAACTGTCAGTTTGGAAAAAAGATAAATTTGTTCCTTGTCTAAAATTACTGTTTTATTCACTAAACCAACCAAGTTGTTCTATGGATGTCTTCAGAGAAGCCTGCCATTAATTATCAGAAGATAAGGAAAGCAGGGGAGATCTCAGGGCATGAATGACAAATGAAGTACCTTGTTGCCTTCATGGTACTAAGCAACTGAGCCAATCTCAGCCTTATGATAACTGTAGCTGGATGTCTACTTAACTAACTGATGCCCAAGTCTTGGAGAAGCAGTGTGTGCACCGCAGATTGAACACTGGTCTGGAAGACCAGGGAGTTGAATGATGATTAAGATAGATAATTACTAAAGGATAAGTTATTTAATTTCTCTCAGCCTATTTCCTTATATGGAAAAGAAAAACAACAAAAACACCCACTTCAGCAAGTTACTGAGAGGGCCAAATGAGAACATTGATAAAACCCTTTGAAAAATTTAAAGCATGGGCAGACAGGTTAATGCAGTGTATAATACCACTAATCCTGGAGTCAGAAAAACATGAGGACAAATCTGGCCTCAAATAATTACTACCTGTGTTACACTGGGCAAGTCATTTTACCCTGGTTGCCCCCCAACCCCATACCCACCATATAACTATTATCATTATAAAAACAGTGTTCCTTTCCTTTTTCAGGAGGTTCACTTCCTATATAGAATCTGATGGAGATGATGATGAACTGACAGTAAAAATTGGAGACCCCAGTGGGAATATGTTGAAGTTTTTTTAAGAGCTGAAAACATTACCCATATTGAGAATCTATTGTGGAAGATCATCCAACCAACAGGAGAAACTGATGACACGATGTGGACATGTTGGAGAACTTTTCTCATAGTTCCTGGAAACATGCCTTGAGAATATGTTGAAGATGATTAGGTGACAGTAGAAAATGGTGACACTGGGTGTACATGTTAGAGAAGTTAGGAGTGTCAAAGAAACATTCCTTTAATCTAGAATCTGTAGGAGAAGCTGATGAGCTTTCAGCAATGATGACTGGTGCAGTTATATTGGAAAAGTTTTCTCAGAGTGTCTAAAAGCATTCCCCTAGTCTAAAATCTATTGGGAAACATGACTATCTGACTATAAAAAACAATGATCACAGTATGGAGATATTGGAGTCTTCTTGGAGTGTCTGGAAACATTCCCTTCATCTAAAAATCTCCTGGGTAAGATGGCAAACTGAGAACAGAAAATCGTGATCCTGGTGGGGATATGTTGGAGATGTTTTCTTGAGAGTGTCTGGAAGCATTCTCTTCATCTAGAATCTGTTAGAGAAGATGAGAATCTGACAGTAAAAAGCAGTGATGCTAGTGGGAAGATATTAAAGTTTTCTTGGAGTGCATAAAAATGTTCCCTTCACCTAGAACCTTTTAGGGAAGATGAGCTATGATGACCCTTCTGGGGAGATATTGGAGAAGTTTCCCCATGAAAAGAGATCAATGTTCCCTTCATCTAGAATCTGCTGGAGAAGACAATCAGCTGACAGTGGATAATGGTGACCATAGTGGTGAGATATTGGAGAAATTTCATTCAAGTGTTCAGAAACATTACTCTTTTCTAGAATTTGCTGGAGAAGATGAGCTGACAGTAGAAAACTATAGCCCCAGAGGAGAGACACTGGAGAAGTTTTTTTGGTAGTGCCACAAAATATTTACTTTAATCCGTTGAGGGAAGATGAGGAACTTATAGTTGAAAATGATGATCCCAGTGCAGAGATACTGGAAAAGTTTCTCAGAGTGCCCAAAAACTTTCCCTGGTCTAAAATCTGTTGAGGAAGATGATAAGTTGACAGTGGATAATAGTGATTCCTCTGGGTACATATTGAAGAAGTTTTCTCATAGTACCCAGAAACATTAGCTTCATCTAAAATGTGTTGGAGAGGATAATGAGCTGACAGTACAAAATTGGTGGAAACATATTGGAATTTTCTTGGAGTGCCTGGAAATATCCCTGTCATCTGTTATCTGTTGGGGAAACTGATGAGGTGACAATCATCTAGAATCTGTGGGAAAAGATAATGTGCTGAAAGTAGAAAATGGTGACCTTGGTGTTGAAGAGTTTTCTTGGAGAGTCCAGAAACATTCTCTTCAACTAGAATCTGTTGAGGAAGATCATATGAGCTGAGAATAAAAATGGTGATGCCAGTGGGGAGATATTGCAGAAGTTTTCTTGGAACCCAGACATGTTCCTTTTGTTTATAATTTGCCAGAGAAGAAAATGCACTTTGGTAAAAATGATAAGCAGAGTAGGGAGGTATTGGACAAGTTTTCTCAGGATGCCAAGAAACTTTCCCTTTGCCTAGAATCTGTTGGGGAAAATGATGAGCTGAGAGTAGAAAATAGTTGTCCTGCTTGGAACATGCTGGAAAAGTATTTATAAAGTACCTAGAAACATTTTCTTCATCTACAACAATTGGAGAAGATGACAAATTGAGAGTAGAAAACAGTGAATTCAATGGGGACATTTGGGTTGGGGGCAGTTTTTTACAGAGTACACATTCCCTCATCTAGAATCAATTGGAGAAGATGATGAGGTGACAATGGAAAATGGTGACTCCAAAGCAGACATGTTGTAGAAGTTTTTTTGGAGTGCTCAGAGAAACATTATCCTTATCTAGAACTTGTTGGAGTAGATGAAGAGGTAAAGTAGAAAATGGTGACACTGGGCAGACATGTTGTAGAAGTTTTCTTGGAGTGTCTGGAAACATTTGTCTTCATCAAGAACTTGTTGGAGAAGATGTTGAGCTGATAGGAGAAAAGAATTACCATGGTGGGGACATAATGGATAAATTTTCTTGGAGTTCTTGAAATGTTATCCTCACTTAGAATCTCTTGGGGTAAATGATGAACTTAAAGCAGAAACCTGTGAATCTGGTGTGGATATGATAGAGAAACTTTTGCAGAGTACCTGGACACATTCTCTTCATCTAGATTCAATTGGAGAAGATGGTGACCCAGAGCAGAAATGTTAGATAAGTTTTCTTGGAGTATTTCTTCCTCCAAAATATGTTAGTGAAGATGATAAGCTGACTGTAAAAAGCAGCGTTTTCTTGGAGTGCCCAAAAATGTTTCCATTATCTAGAATCTTTTAGGGAAGACAATAAGCTGTCAGTGGACCATGATGACATCACTGAGGAGATATAAGTTCTCTTATAGTTCCAGAAAACATTTTCTTTGTCTAGAATCTGTTGGGGAAGATGAGCTGACAGTTGAAAATGGTGATCCCAGTGCTGGGATATTAAAAAAGTTTCTCAAAGTTCCTAGAAATTTTCCCTTTATCTAGAATCTGATGGAAAAGGTAAGAAGCTAAAAGTATAAAATGGTAATTCTGCTGGAGTCATGTTGGAAAAATTTTCTCAGTGTATCCAGAAACGTTTTCTTTATCTAAAGTCTTTTAGGGAAAAAAAATTATTTGATGGTGAACAATTATGATCCTACTGGAGAGATATTGGAGTAGTTTTCTCATAATGCCCAGAAACTTTACATCCATCTAGAATGTGATGGAGGGGATGAAGAGCTGACAGAAGAAAAGTTACCCTTATGTCAACATGTTGGAGAAATTTTCTTGGAGTGCCTGGAAACATTCACATCATCAAGAATTTGTTGGAGAAACTGATGAGCTGATGGTCAACAAAATGGTGACCTTGGTGGCAACATGTTAGAGAAGTTTTCTTGGAGGGTCCAGAATATTACCTTCATCTAGAATCTGTTAGAGAAGATAAGGTAAAGTAAAAAGTGGTGATATCATTAGGGAGATACTGGAGAAGTTTGTTGGGGTGCCCAGTATCGTTACCTTCATTAGAATTTGTTGGAAATTTTGATGAATTGATAATAGAAAACATGGAGTCTAACTGGGACATGTCGGAGAAGTCTTCTTAGAATACTCAAAATATTACCCTCCTCTAGAATCTGTTGGGGAAGATAATAAGCTGACAAGAAAAAAGTTACCCCTGTGGGGAGATGTTGGAGAAGTTTTCTTGAAATGTCCACAAATATTCTCTTCATCTAGAACCTGAGGTGAAAATAATGAATTCACAATAGAAGGTGACATGTTGGAAAATTTTTCTCAAGATTATCTGGAAATATTCTCTTCATTTAGAATCTGTTGGAGAAGATGAGCTGACAATATAATCTGGTAACCTCACTGTAAACATGATGGAGAAATGTTCTTGGAGTGTCTGGTAACATTCCCTTCATCTAAAATGTGTTGGAGACGGTGACGAGCTTATAACAAAAAATGGTGACCTCACAGGGATGATATTGGAGAAGTTTTCTCATAATTCAGAAACATTCTACTGATCTAAAATCTTTTGGGGGAGATGATAAGCTGACAGTTGAAAATGATGATCTGAGTGTAAAGAGAAGTATCCTCAGAGTGTCAGTAAACTTTTGATTCATCTAGAACCTGTTGGGGAAGATGAGCTGACAATGAACAAGAATGAACTGGGTGGTGATACGTTGAAGTTTTCTTGGAGTATCTAGAAACATTCCCTGTTAGAATCTTTGGGGAAAGCTGACAATAGAAAATGGTGATCCCTGTCAAGAGATATTGGTCAAATTTTCTTGGAGTATCTAGAAAGATTCCATTTATCTAAAATGTGCTGGAGAAGGTAACAAACATAACAACAACAAAAAAAATTGTGACCCCATCGGAATGATATTAAATAATCTTTTTCAGAGCGTTCAGAAACATTGCATTCACCTAGACTCTGCTGGGGAAGATAAGTTGACAGCAGAACATGGTGACCCTTGTCAGAAGATATTAGTTAAATTTTCCAGAATTACTTGGAAACATTAGCTTCATCTAGAATCTACTGGAGGTCATGAGCTGACAGGAGAAAATGGTGACCCACTTGGGAAGACAATGGAGAAGTTTTATTAGACCCCAGACATTTTCCTAGTTTCTAGAATCTATCAGGAAAGATGATAAGCTAACCATAAAAAATGGTGACCCTTGAGGGGGATTAATCAAGAAGTCCTCTAGGAATGATCAGAAATATTATTCTCTTCTAGACTCTATTGGAGAAAATGATGAACTGACAGTAGAAAACAGGAACCCCAGGATGGACATGTTAAGATAAATTTTCTTAAGAGTTACTAGAAACCTTCCATTCATGTAGAAGCTGTTGGGGAATATAATGAACAGTGGATAATGTTGTTGGGGAAGGTATTAGGTTTTTTTTTGGGGGGGGTGCTGGAAACATTTCTTTCATCTAAAATCTATTGGGGAAGATGATGATCTAACAATAGAAAATGATGTCCCAACTGCTGGATAAGTTTGCTCAAAGGCTTGAAACATTACCCTATCTAGAATTTTTTGAAGGAGAATAGCTGAGAGTAGAAAATGGTGACCCCAGTGGTAAGATATTGGAGTTTTCTTGGATTGCCAGGAAATGTTCCTTCATCTAGAATCTTTGGGGGAAGATGATCTGACAGTAAGTAATGGTGATCCTTGTAGGGACATGGTGGAGAAGATTTCTCTGTAATATCTAATTATTTCCTTCATTTATTATCTCTTGGAGAAGAAGATGAGCTGACAGTGGAAAATGGTGACCTAAGTGCTATCAGGTTGGAGAAGTTTTCTTGGAGGGCCTAGAAATATTCACTTCATCCACAGTGTTGGAGAAGACAATAAGCTGACAATAGGAAATGATGATCCTAATAGGGACATGCTGGGAAAGTTGTTGTTGGGTTTTTTTTTTTTTTTTGAGAGCCAGGAAAGATTGTCCTAAACTAAAATCTGAGGAGAAAATGACGAGCTTACAGTAAAAAATAGTGACCTGGATGGGGGAGGACATTTTTGAAAAGTTTTTTCAGAATACTTGTAAACATCTGTTTCATCTAGAATTTCTTGGTGGAGATGATGAACTGAGTAGAAAACCGCCTTCACTGAGGACTTCTTGGACAAGTTTGCTCAAAAGTGCTTGAAATATTACCCTCATTTAGAATCTTTTGGAGAAGAGGAGCTGAGAGTAGAAAACAATTGCATCAATGGGAAGATACTGGATAAGTTTTTTTCTGAGTGCCAGGAAACTTTCCCTATATTTACAATTTTCTGAGGAAGAAAATAAACTGACTTAAAAAACAATGATCCTGTTGATGTTATGTTGGAGAAGTTTTCTTGGAGTTTCTGGAAACATGTCTTATAGAAATCTGTTGGAGAAGATTACAAACTGAGAATAGAAAATGGTGGGGCATATTAAAGTTTTTTCCAGAATGCTCAGAAACATTCCTCTTGTGTAGAATCTGCTAGGAAAAATAATGAGCTAACAGTAAAAAATCATGTAGACAGGCTGGAGAATTTTTCTCAGAGTTATTAGAAGCATTCCACTCATCTAGAATCTTTGGAAGATGATGAGTTGAAAGCAGGAAATGGTGACCCAATTAGGGAGATGTTGGAGAAGATTTTTTAGAGTACCTGGAAACATTTCCTTTATCTAGAATCTGTTGGAGAAGTTAATAAGCTGAAAGTAGGAAGGAATGACTATAGTGTAGAAATACTAGAGAAGTTTTCTCAGATTCCCTGAAAGTTTCTCTTCATCTAGAATCTATTGGGACAGATGATGAGCTGCCCATAGAAAACAGTCCAGAAACATTCCCTTCATCTAAAATGTGTGGGAGAAAATAATGAGCTAACAGTAGAACATGATGACCCCACTGGAACATGTTGAAGTTTCCTCAGAGCGCTCACAACCATTCCTTTCATCTAGAATCTGTTGGGGAAGATGATGTGCTGACAGCAAAATATGGTGACTCTAGTGGGGAGATATAGAAGTTTTTTTTTGAATGCCCATAAACTTTCCCTTCACCTAGAAAATGTTAGAGATGAGCAGACACTAAAAATCAGCAACCCTGGTGGAGCCATTTTAAAGAATTTTAATGGAGTGTTATGAAAAATTATTCTCATCTGGAATCTATGAGAAAAGATCATGAGCTGAAGGTAAAAAATAACCTACAGTGGGGAAATAATTGAGAAAATCTCTCGAGTTCCTGAAAACATTCCTTTCACCTAGAATCTGGGGGAAGATGATGAACTGAGAGTGGAAAATGGTGACCCCAGTGGGAAAGGCTTTGGAGAAGTTTTCTGAGTGGTGGGAAACATTCCTTTTTCTAAAATTTTTTGGAGAAAATGAGTTGACAATAGAAATCAAGAGACCTGGCTGTAGACATGTTAGAGAAGTTTTCTTAGAATGCTTGGAAATACTTTTGTTTTTTAGAATTTGTTGGAGAAGAGGAGCTGAGAATAGAAAATAGTTATCTCAATGGGGAGATCTTGGTGTGCCAGGAAATGTTCCCTTTATCTAGAATCTTTTGGAGAAGATGAATTGCTAGTAGAAAATGGTGAGGCTGGTTGGGACGTGGTGGCGAAGATTGGTCTGAGTGCCTAGAAACATTCCCTTCATTTATAATCTCTTGGAGAAAAATAATATTACAGTAGAAAGTGATGATCCAAGAGGTGCCAAGTTGGAGAACTTTTCTTGGAGTGCTAGGAAACATTGTCCTTATTTAAAATCTCTTGGAAAAAAAATGATGAGCTTACAGTAGAAAACATTGACCTTGGTAGAGACATGTTGGAGAAGTTTTCTCAGAGTGCTTGGAAACATTCCCTTGAGCTAAAATCTTTTGGAAAAAATGAAGAACTGACAATAGAAAATGGTGACATGGTGGGGACAAGTCAAAAACTTCCTAAAGTGCCTGTAAACATTCCATCTAAAAACTGTTGGAGAAGGTGATGAGTTGATAGTAGAAACTGGTTATTTCAATGGGAAGATAATGGAGATTTTTTTGTTGTGTCCACAAATTTTCCCTTCATCTGTTGGAAAAGATGAGAGCTTCATTAGAAAAATTTGATCCTAGTAGGGAGATAAAGGAGAAAATTTCTATGAGTCTCCAGAAACAATCCCTTCTTTGATTATTTTTTGGGGAAGATGATGAGCTGACACAAGAAAATGGTAACCCCAATGGGGAGAGATTGGAGAAGTTTTCTTGGAGACTGTGGAAACATTTGTTTTATCCACAATCTGCTGAAGAAGATAATGAGCTGAGAGTAGAAAATGATGACTCCAGAGGGAACAGATTGTTTGGAGTGCCAGTAAACATTGCCCTCATTTAGAATCTGTTAAGAGAAAATGAGGAGCTAACAGTAGAAAATTCTAATTCCAGCGGGGTTGTGTTGGAAAATTTTTCTCTGAGTGCCAGAAAATGTTCCCCTTTGTCTAGAATCTATTGAACATCAGGAAAAAATGATGACTCCCCACAAAGAGATATGGGAGAAGATTTCTGAGCCTCTGGAAACATTCCCTTTGTCTAGAATCTTTTGGCAAGGATGATGAACCATAGAAAATGGTGACCCCAATAGGGTGATCTTAAAGAAATTTTTTCTAACTGCTCTTTCCTTTCAACTAGATTCTGCTGGAGAAGATGATGAGCTGACAGCAGAAAAGTGTTCCCAGTGGGGATATGTTGGAGAAGCTTTCTCTGAATGCCTAGAAACATTCCCTTCATTTAAAATCTGTTGGGTGAAGCTCATGAGCTGCCAATAGAAATTGATGCCCCAGTGGGGAGATATTGGAAAAATGCAAACAGTACAAAATGGTGACCCTCATAGGGATATATTGGAAAAGTTTTCTCGCAGTGCCAGGAAACATTCATCTTGTTCTAGAATCTGTTGGAGATGATGAATGGACAATGGAAAATGATGACCCCACTGGGAGATATTTCTGATTTCTGAGACCCTGAAAACATTTTCTTCATCTAGAATCTTTTGGTGAAGATGATGAGCTAATAATAGAAAATGGTGACCCCAACAGAGTGATAATGAAGAAATTTTCTTGGTTTGCAGGAAACATTCCCTTCATCTAGAATCTTTTGGAGAAAAGGATGTGCTGATAGTAGAAAATGGACTATCCCAGTGGGGAGATATTGGAGATTTCTTGGAGTACCTGGAAGCATTCCTTTCATCTAGAATCTGTTGGAGAAAATGAGTTGACATTAGAAAATGGTAATCCCAAAGGGGAGATATTTGAGGAGTTTTATCCTACTGTTTGGAAACAATCCCTTTCACAGCAGCTTTAGTCTGCTGAGGCAAGCCATGTCAGTCTGATGTTCCTGCTCCCCTAAATACCAGTGAAATACCTCTGACTCTGATTAGACCAAGGAAAGGTCTTAAATCTTCCTCCATTATTCTGCTAGGGGTTATCTTTTATCAACTAACTCCACGAGACCAGAGAATGAGTCCACCATTTTCCTTTAGGGACAGAAACAGGTTATTTGAAATATTGGTTATGTGCCTTCCAGAAACAAAACCAATGGATTATGTGAAAAAAAAATTTATATGATCTGAAGCAGAATGAGGTAAGCAGAGCCAAGAAAACAAGATAGAAAAAAAACTATAATGATGTAAATGGAAAGAAAAACGATATACCACAACATCAAAAGGCAATGAAAAGCAGACCTGTGGTGTAATGGATAGTGCACTAGTTCTAGAGTTAGGAGGACTGGAGGTCAAATTTGGTCTCAGAAACTTACTAGATTTATAACCTTGGGCAAGTCATTTAACTCTGCTTGCCTCTCACTGCCTTCTTCCTCTCCCAAAATAAATTTAATAAAGTTAATAAAAACAAATAACAAAATCATATGATAATCTTGATATAGAAAAAGCTTTTGTCAAAATACAGCACCCATTCCTACTAAAAACATAGAGCATAGCCATGGAGTTTTTCCTTAAAATGATAAGCAGTATCTGTCTAAAACCATCAGCAATTATTATTTGTAATAATACAAGAAGCTGGACACATTCTCAATAAGATCAGGGTTTGTGAAACAAAGATGCCTGGTATCACCATTATTATTCAATATTGTATTAAAAATGTTGACTTTAATAATAAGAAAAGAAAAAGGAATGAAAAGAATTAGGTAGTGAGGAGATAAAACTAGAATTCTGCAGATGATATGATGGTACACTTGGAGAAACCTAGAGAATCATCCAAAAATTTACTTGAAACAATTAACAGCTCTAACAAAGTTGCAGGATATAAAATAAACTCACACAAATCATCAGCATTTCTATTTATTACTAACAAAGCCCAGCTGCAAGAGATAGAAAGAGAAATTCCATTTAAGATAACTGTAAACAATATAAAATATTTGGGTATCTACCTGCCAAAACAAATCCAGGAACTATATGAACACAATTACAAAACACTTCTCACACAAAGTCAGATCTAAACAATTGGAAAAATATAAATTGCTCATAGGTAGGTCAAGCTAATATAATAAAAATGACAATTCTACAAAATTGGTCTACCAATCAAACTGCCAAAAAATTATTTTATACAGGTAGAAAAAATAACAAATTTCATCTGGAAGAACAAAAGCTCAAGAATATCAAGAAAATTAATAGGAAAAAAATACAAAGGAAAGTGGCCTAGTAGTACCAGAACTAAAATTCTATTATAAAGCAATAAGTCATCAGAAATATTTGGTACTGGTTAAGAAATAGAGTGGTAGATCACTGGAACAGATTAGATACACGTGCCACAATAATCAATAATTATAGTAATATAAAATTTGATAAAACTCCCAAACTCAAGCTTCTGGAATTAGAAAACTCTATTTCAGAAAAAATTGCTGGGAAAATTGGAAAATAATATGTCAGAAACTCGGCATAGACCTACATCTCATAACCCACACCAAAATAAGGTCAAAATGGGTACATGATAGATCAGATCTTTGGAGAAGGGAGGAATTTATGACCAAAGAAGAATTGGAGAGCATTGTGAAATGCAAAATGGACAACTGTGATTAAATTAAAAAGCTTTTGTACAAACAAAACCAACACAAGATTAAAAAGAAAGCACAAAGTTGAGAAAAAGGTTTTATAGTCTATGTTTCTGATAAAGACCTCATTTCTAAAATATATAAAGAACTATGTCAAAATTTATAAGAATACAAGTCATTCCCCAATTGATAAATGATCAAATGATCTGGACAATTTTTACATGAAATTAAAGCCATCTATAGTCATATGAAAAAATTCTCTATCAATTACAGAAATGCAAAATAAAACAACTCTGAGGTACTACCTCACACCTCTCAGATTGGCTAAGATGACAGGAAAAGTTGGAGGGGATATGGACAGCTGGGACACTAATACATTGTTGGTGGAACTGTGAACTGATTCAATCATTTTGGAGAGCAATATGGAACTATGCCCAAAGGACTATCAAACTGTGCCTGTCCTTTGATCCTGCAGTGCCACTAAAGCATCTGTATCCCAAGGAAGTCATAAGAGGGAAAAGGACCCACATGTGCAAAAATGTAATAGCTATTTTTATGGTGGCAAAGAATTGGAAAATGAGTAGATGCCCATCAATTGGGAAATGGCTGAAGAAGTTAAAATATATGAAATTAAAGGAATATTATTGTTCTATAAAAAATGATGAGCAAGCTGATTATAGAAAGACCTAGAAAGATTTGCATGAACTAATATTGAGCAAAACCAAGTAGAACTATGAATATACTGTACACACTAACAGCAAGATTGTGCAATGATCAACTATATAATATAGTTGATCTTTTTTTTAATGAATGTACATGTATTTAAAAAAAAAAAAAGAGGAGATTCAAGGCCATTCTTGAATTACCTCCCTTAAATTCCCTTCTGGCTTACTTATCTTTAATCGATCAACATTTTGCACTTTGGTTGTCTGGGCTTCTAGGAGGCACATAGAATACAAAGTTGGATCTAGAGGCAGGAAAGCCTGAGTTCAAATCCAGTTTCTGATAGTTATTAGTTGTCTGACCCTGGACAGGGTCTATAATTTCATCTATTTCATCTATAAAATTACAAATTCATCTGTAAAATAAGGATAGTAATATTACCTACCTTCTAAGGTTATAAGAACTAAATGAGATTACATCAGCAAATTTTTAAAGCATTATGTAAATGCTAGCTGTTTTTTTTTTCCCCTCTTGGTAATCATCATGCTCAAGGATTCCACCTTTCTCATCTGACTTCTCTTCCCTTTGATCAATCAACTTTCTTTTCCCCTCTCAATTTTTCTTCCTGAAGAACAGTTTAGGTATTGCTTAGTCTCACTGATCAGATCATTAATGACTCATCTTTTTCAAGGACCTCAACTTTTAACCCAACCCTAACCAGCCACATAGCTATCATTACTCTTCAGAAAGAACCTTTTTTTTTTTTTTTTGACCAAGAAGATTTTGTTGTTTTTCAGTCGTTTTTCAGTCATATCCTGTCCCTGCCATTTAAGCACCTTTGTGATGATCATAGGTGTTCATCTATAAAATTGGGATAATAACAACTGGAGTAATGAACCTTCAAGATTGTAATGAAAATAAAATGAGATTACATAAAATGTTCTGCAAAACTTAAAGTATATATGACCGTCCACTAACCTGTCTTTTAAATCACCACCAAATCACTGTATGTGCCCCAAGAACTTGTTCTTTTCAGTTTTTTAGGCAATGACCCCCCATTTTGTTTTTATGTTTGAGAAAAGTTTTTGGCCTCAAGAATGAAAATATCCTTGGCATCTCACTGACCAGTTACTAGAATAAGATGCCTTTTGGGGTTTTAATAAAATATTCAATTTTTGTAGTCTTGGAAGTTGAGTTTGAATGTTTTATTTCTATATCAGATCAAGATATATTTCTTAGCTCATTCATATTTTTTGATATCCAAATATCAATTACAATTTGTGACCTACTTCAGAAACTGAATATGAAATCCTTCAAAATGTTTTTTGTTCACCATCAGGATTTTTAAAAGAAAACCTTTAAGTTTCCTGGATTTCCTACTCCTGTCCAGCCTCATTTTCTGATCTAAATTTGTTTTGTTTTATTAATGAACACGGAATAAAAGCCAATTATCTCTTATTCAGGTTAAACCCCATCTCATTCATTTGTACCCAAGTTAAAAAATTTGCTATGTGGGCACTCAGGAGTAAAGCAGAAATATATTCCACTCCCAGGGTGAGAAATTAGTTACATAGTTTCCAAAGTCATTGGGGGGCCAACTGCTTTCTAATTCTTCACACTCTTCACTCAGACACCTTATTCCTTCTTACCCCACCCCCCTGGTGGTAATGCAGAACAAGCTGGGACAATTGAAGCTGAAATTGAAATTTTTGCCATTAATGGAAAGTCACTGACAGGGATCATGCACTCTGACGCCTGGAATGGAAAAATGTCCCAGAGGGACCCATGCAATTACTAATCAGGAAACAAAGAAAAACAGTATGAAGCACACTGTGGTTTGTTATATCAGCCACAAAGAACTCTCTCCAATTCCCCACTCTCCTTCATTTTGTATCAAAATGACTTTTAGCTGTAGAAAAGCAGGCAAGAGCTACATTGGTGTGAAGTTTGCACAGATGGTCCACTGAGAAAATCCTAGGACCTTGCTAGAATTTGGAAAGGTATAAAGATCTGAATGATTTGGGATAATGAAAGGCAATGAAATTGAACTTTGGAATCTTATCACATGAAGTGTTCTTGGTTGGAAAAATCACTTCTTGGCTTGGAAACAAGAATTTTCACATTAGAGATATCAATCTTGCTTGCTATCCTGACAAGGCAAGGTTTTATATTCCATCCATATCATTTAGTCATTTTCAGTCACCATGAATAGAATACACTAGCATCCAATTCTGACAGATTAATAGAGGGAACTACACACATTTTTAGTGTTAAAATGGAGAAAAAAAGTAGTGTCATATCATTTTGTGGACAAATTAATGGGATATTTTGGGTGTCCTGTTTGTGAATATTACCTGAAAAAAAGCATTAAAAATAATGATCTACCAATGTGTCTGAGCACACGAATTCTCTAAAACTGAAAAAAGCAAAAATGTGTAAATTGCTCAACAGGGCAGATATGTCCTCCCTGAAGGGCTAAAGGCAGTGAAATAAGTTTTATCTAAAGAAATTGCATTTCTCATGTAAGCTAATAAAAACCTTCATAAACTTTGTAGAATACATATTCTGTCAATCTCACTCACTTCAAAAGAATATTAGCTCAAAATTAAGGATGTGGCTTGGATTCCATTTTAATGAATTATTTGGTCATTAAAATAACAGAAAAATGTCACTGTCACACTAACTTATGGGTCTTTGTTTCAATTGTTTTAATTTTGGGGGTTTTAGGAAATTAAGATTTCAAATTTCTGGAACCTTTCTCTTTCTGTGGGCTACAAGTACCTTTTCGAATGTCTACTGTTTTTGCCAAAGGTATTATTATCCCATTAAACACTGTTGTGAACTTGTTGGTTCTTTGGAAGTTCCTTCCTTGCAGGTCATAAATTTATGACAGTCTGCAGGAACTCCTTGCCCCTTTTGTGTACCCATTTCTTACATCAAAACTGACTGGGGACTCTCTATTGATGTTTGCTTGCATTGGGTTTCCTTTCTCAGATTTTTTTTCTTGTAGGTACGATTTTTCTTGCACAGCAAGATAAATATGGAAATATGCATACATATTCAACTTGTCAAGTAGTTTAATATAATTAACATGTAGTGGATTTCCTGCCATCTAGGGGAAGAGAAGGGAGTAGGGGGGAAAAATTTGTAATGGAAAGCTTTGTAAGGGTCAATGTTGAAGAACTACCCATACATATGTTTTGCAAATAAAAATCTTTAATAAAAAAAAAACTGGTTGGGGAAGGTATTTATTGATATTCTTTGTACAAGAATCCTTTCTTGATAACATTGAAATCCTTATCTGCTTCTTTATTTTTGAAATATTTTTATGCTTCCAGCTTCCAAGGGTAAGGAGTTAGGAGTCTCAGAAAAGACCACATACTCATTCTATCATTCCCAGCTTCTGTGTGCACCCAAATCTCTTTGTCCATCATTGTGCAAAACTCAACCACAAGAACCACTAACAAATTTTTTTTAAAATAATTCATATTTGAAGTTTTCAAAACTCTCTCCATCTCATTCAGCGAATGTGCACAACAAGAAGCAAAGAGAAAATGAAAAATACAGACAGTGCCAATTATTCTTTCCACAAAAAGGAGTCCTAAAGTAGACATGAGTGGGATGGATGCATATTTAATGAAAGGGTGATATTTTCATATAAAATAGGATTGATGATTTAATTTAATAGCTTCTACTACTTGTTGACTAATAGGAAAGTCTGTGGTCTAGGAGAAAGGAATTTAGAAATCATATTCCAAAGAATCATGTTGATTCTCTAGCCTACAAGATTGATATTCTCATTTTCCAGGCATTTCAGGCCCAACCAGCATCTGTGACTATAACCCTCTCTCAAGTTCAAGAGAAAATTTAATGTCTTCCCAAGCTCTGACTTCTCTTCCAGGAAGAAAGATTGGCTGCTGGAAAATGCTGTCATCAAATATTTAATGGAATCAAATGATTATTTCATTATCACATAGCGTGCAGAGAATCAGTGTAAGAATAGACCACCTTTCCCCATTATAGTCATTAGGACCAAAGGGTCTCAGTATCCTTCAAGTAAACACTGATATAAGTAGAGAGAGAGAGAGAGAGAGACAACCTCTTGCCTCCTGTTGTGCTCACTGTGCAAATGACATGGAAAAGGTTTTATAAACTTAAAATTTTATCAACTTTTTAAAAAAACATTTTTGATAGTGTTTGGTAGTTATCTTTTTCCATTCTTTTTATCATCTAATATTAAAAACCATTTATATTATAATGTATACATAAAGTCTCATACAACACCATAAGGAAAGAACATAAATATTATTCTCTCCCTTTTGCAAAGGATAAAAGTAAGGCCCAAAGCACTAGAAATGCTTTATCTAAGCTTATACAAGACAAAATATAACTAATTCAAAACATATTATTTGCTAGTTCTCATTCCAAATCCATGTAAAGCTCGGTGACTTCAAAGAGTAAACAGAGTTGCTTGTATGATCTGTTAAATGACAGGGAAAACCTCCCAACTTCCCCTATATCTCTCTTGGTATCACAGATTTCATTGTCACTGATATATTCTGTGCCATCTTGAAGGCTTTTTCTGCTTGTAAGAATCCCTTATTAAGATATCTGAGATATAGTACCTATTCTAATGTGATGTGATTGCTACCTGAGAACAAGGAATTAGATAAAAGAGGAGATTTGGATTTGGAAACATGAACTCTTTCTAGAATATGGCCCTTTTCAGCCCAAAGCTGTTCCACCATAACCCTTTCCTTTTTCCAGGTTTGTGCAGTCCTCTTAATCTTTGCTTCCATTATCTATTAACTTCCAGGAAATTCTTTTAGTTTCTTTGGTGACTCCATTATTTGGTTTAAATTCTTTTTTTTTTTTTTTTTTTTTTTGCTGAGGCAATTGAGGTTAAGTGACTTGCCCAGGATCACACAGCTAGGGAATGTTAAGTGTCTGAGGTCATATTTGAACTCAGGTCATGCTGACTTCAGGGCTGGTGCTCTATCCATGGTTTAAATTCTTTAACATTATCTCCTTGCTAGTATGATTGCAGGAGTAAATATTTATGTGGACAGCCCCTTTAATATTTTTTTCATACAATTCTTTAGTATCCTCTTTTCTCACAATTTCACTTCCACTCCAATCTGGCCACACCTCCGCATTGCCACATCCTAGACTTCACCAGCTCTCAATCTCAATCCTCTCAAGGTGCAAACCTGTGAAATATCACTCTTTAACCAGATATTGCTTTTCTACCTTTCTTCTTCTCTCTTCCCTCACATCTACACTTTGACCCATTCCTGTTCTCTCCTAACTCATCCCTCTTACACTTCACATGCTTCCATTCCTAAGTCCTCTTTATTGTTTCCCACTTTAGGGGTACCTGGATAGAGTGCTGGCCCTGAAGTTAGGACCTGAATTCAAATCTGGCCTCAGACACTTAACACTTCCTAGCTGTGTGACCCTGGGGCAAGTCACTTAACCCCAATCATCTCAGCAAAAAAATAAAAATAAAAATTTTCTCACTTTCTTCTTTTACTAACACTTCCCACAATGTCCCTTATTTATCCTGTCCTTCTTGTGTCTCCAACAAGGAAATCTTCACCCTTGGATCACTTCCACAATCAGTTTTCCCTGCCCCCTCTCTAGAATTGCTCAATGTCACTGCAGAAAGTCACAACAATCAAGCTAATTTCACCCAATAAAAATTCAAATAATATAACTCTATTTGGGCCATTCAACCATCTCACTCTATCCTTAGCAACTTCTCTAGAGAATCATAAAAATCTAAGGACTGGAAAGAGACTCAATGGGCCTTCTAGTCCAATTCATAAAGGAAAGAAATTCCCATTATAACACTCAGCAAGGACCACCTAACCTCAGCTTGAAGACCTCTAGGGAAGGGAAACCCACTACTTCCTACAGCAAGCACTTCTACCTTAAACAGATCCACTAATTAGGAAGGATTGCTTTCTGACCTTAAACCCAAAATTATCTCTGCCTCTTCCCCCTATTGCTCCTGCTTCTACCTTTTGAGGGTCAAACAGAATTAATCTAATCCAGCCAGATATCTGACAAGGAAGGGAAAAGAAGGATGTACCAGCCACTGTATTACTTTAAAAAACAAACAAAAAAAACCCCAAGGTTTTATTTGGACTTCATAACAACCTTAAGATGTAAGTGTTATTATTTTCCCCATTTCATACCTGAGAAAACAGAGGCAAGCAAAGGTTAAGGCTAAAATGTTAAGATTAACAGAGGATACCTAAAGTCACATAGCCACTAAGTGGCTGAGGGTGGATTTGAAAGCAGTGGCTCCTCTCTCCAGGCCATGCCCTCTCCACTACACCACCAGCAACGATACAGACAGCTATCATGTCATTCCACCTGCATCCCTTTCCCCAGGCAAATATATTCCTCTATACCAGAGTGGGGACCCATTGGTCTGTGGGCTGTATAAGGCCCATGAAATCATTTGGTCTGGGCCTGCCAAGGCAACCATCAGTGACAATCTTGCTCTGCTTGAGTTCTATAAGTGGGAGCTTGTGAATGATGTTATAGATATCAGAAAAAAAGATTTCCCACCACTGCTCTACACAATCCATTTCCCTTCAAGTCCAAATTTTGGGGAAAAATAAACCATGTCAACAGTCCTGATGCTTCAACTTCACTACCTGTTCTCCCCTGATCATTCTGGCTTCTGCCTCTACCTGTCATTTCAAATAACCAAACAGCACATCCACTGATTTTCCAACTCCCTACTTCCAAATAATAAAGCTTTTGACAACAACATTCTAACCTTGATTCTCAAGATTCTAACCTTGGCCCTCATCTCTATTCAACTTAATTCAAAGGAAATGCCTATTAGCCATTTAGTAAGTGCTAGGGATGCCATAAAAAATAAATAAACAATCTCTGCCCTCATCCCAAAGATTGAGCTACCACCTCTTCATAGTTCTGTAAGCTACGTCTACAATTCTGACCTTTGGTCTGAGCATCACATAGATATTTCCCCAAGGACACCCAAGGATGAAACTCAATACATCCACAAGTGAGCTGACTGTCTCTTCCCTAAAAATGAATGCAAAGCATGAGGAGACTCAGATGAACTAATGTGGACTGGTGTAAGCAAAAGGAAGGAAACAACAATTAAGAGGGACTATAATACAAATATTAAAAACACAGAATAGAAATGGACAGTTATATACATTTACTTCTAGAAAGAGTGGATTTATTTCCCTTCGTTCTTTCCTACCCCAACCCTTCCAGATTTCCCTTTAGGGAAGAGACTGGCAAAGATACACAACTTTCTAGGCATCTTTTAGTTTCCTATTCCTGTGTAACTATAAGGACCAAGCTGAGACTTAGAAAAGAAGCAAGAATGTGCACTCTCTCCTTTCACTGCAAAAATGGGGAATTGTGGGTAAAAATATTTGCATATGCTGTTAGAAGAGATCATGCAATTAGTTGTTTTTGCTGTACCTTTTGCCTCTTCTTTTTTTTCATCTTTTAAGATGGATGACTTTCAGGTGAGGAAAGGGAAGGTGCCTTCTTGGAAAAAGAGTAATTTTAAGATCAAAAGGTATCAAGAAAAAAATAAGTTTTTTAAAAAGTTTGAAAAATGCTCTCTCTCTTCTGACTTGAACATTGATGTCTGAAGTGTTGTGATTCACCCAACCTCTTACATCAGAATATTGAGATTATCACTGACTTTCCTCAAACTCATCTCTACATCCAATTAGTTACTGAATGCTATTGATTCTATCTCTGCAACATCTCAAACCTCTATCTCCTCTATTTCTACTGCCTAGTCCAAACCCCATTGCTACCTTCCTACACAACTGCAATAGCCAAATTAAAAAGCCTTATTTCTTTGGATCTCTTCCTTCTCCAATGGGTCTTTCATGAGAATATAATCTTTTCCATCTGGAAAATTAGCTTCCCACTAAGAAATCCTCAGTGGCTCCAGATTGTCTTCTGAGTAAAGGCAATCCCTGGCAAACTTCTCCACTAAATGGCACTAAGCAATTTGCCGCTCCTTCCTTCCTATACACTTCCCTCCACAAGATCTATGGTCCTGCAAGCCACAATGTTCTGTTCTCTGGTCCCAGGTATATCTTTTTTCCCACCCCTCCATTCCCAGGCTGTTCCAAGGCTGTAATCCCTTCCTTCATTGACTGTTGCCCTCTTACACATTATTTATTTATTTTTGTTATAGCTTTTTAATTGCAAAACCTATGTATGGGTAGTTCTTCAACACTGACCATTACAAAGCTTTCTGTTACAAATTTCCCCCCTAGTCCCCTCCCCTCCCCTAGATGGCAGGAAACCTAATAAATGTTAATTATGTTGAAATACATAACAAATCAAATATGTATATACATATTTATACAGTTTTCTTGCTGTGCAAGAAATCTTACACATTATTTAAACCCAACTCAAATTCCACTTTTCCAGGAAGGCTTCTCTATGTTTTCTCCTATAATATATGACAAGCCTTCTCCATACTGCCTCCATTAGGCAAACTCCCAGATGGTCAATGTGATGAGACATCTTTATCAGAAATACTTCAAGCTATTTTGTGTATTGACCCAAAGTGAGGAAAACAATACAGATTGGCAATAACTAACAACATAAATGGAAAGAACAGCAAAAACAAATTGAACCTGAACAAGATTACAAGCATAATGAACAAACTTGGCATCAAGACGAACATCTCTCCCTCCCTTGTTTGTAAAGGTAAAAGACTATGGTTATGGAATACTGCATAAATTCTGGATTAGTTTGACAGAATTCCTTATTTTTCCCCTTTTAAGAAATCTTTAATTCTTTACTGTGAAAAATGACTTTGGATACAGAAGCTGTGTTGAAAACCAGATGAACAGACAGAAAACATCAATAAATATATATAGAAAGGGGATAAAAGGCCTTTGGGTTAATATAACTCCCTCCATTTAGTGCAAGGCTGAAGAACTAGGGGGCAGATACCTGGTGCAACAGAGAGGGCTAAGTCTAGAGTCAGGAATACTCATGTTCCTGAATTCAAATCTGACCTCAAACCATGGGCAAGTCACTTTAAAGCTGTGTGCCTCAGTTACTTCATCTCTAAAATAAGCAGGAGAAGGAAATGGCAAACCACTCTAGTATCTTAGCCAAGAAAACCTTAGATGGGCTCACAGACTCAGACACAACTGAATAACAACTTCTGACTCTAGGTCCACAGCTCTATCCATTGGACCACCTAAATGGCAATACTTCTTACTCCTTTCCTATTCCAAGAGAGTAAGACAGTTTTGTTTATTAAAAGAAAACTACTATTTCAGGACTGTTGCACCAAGGAAAAGATATTGCAAGCAGCTAAAAAGAAAAAATTCAAATACGGAGGATCTATAATTAGAATCACCCAGGATCTGTCAACTTCCACATTAAAGGATCAAAGGGCCTGGAATCAGATATTCTGAAAGGCAAAGGAACTTAGATTACAGCCAAGAATAACCTATCCAGCTAGAATGAATATTATCTTCCAGGGAAGAAGATGGATATTTAATGATATAGGTGAATTTCACCTAATTCTAATGAAAAGACCAGATATGAACAAAAAATTTGACCTCCAAACACAGAACTCAAGAGAAGCATAAAAAGGTGAAAAGCAAAGAACTCTTGAGAACTATAGTTCTACTATGGGGATACTTAAAGAATGGGGGTATAATTGGATAATACTTTGATAATAAGAAAAAGAAACTAGAGGTGGAAAGGCTATCCTACTGGGAAAAAGCGGGAAAAGGTGGTAAAATAAGGTTTAAAAAAAGGAGGTAAAAATAAGGTAAAATCTCATGAAGAGGCCAAGAAAACCTAATATAATTGAGGGAAAGAAGGGAGGTGTGAATCTTACTCTCATCAGATTAGGCTCTAAAAGAGTATATCAGACACATTTGCTTTCACAGAAAAACTTGTCCCTCCTTATAGGGAAGTAGGAGGGAAAGGAGGGAAAAAAAGGGATAGACTAATAGTAGGGAAAATAAAAGAATGAGGAGAAAGGAGTAAAAGAGAGGGAGGGGCTCTAAAGGGGGGAGGACTGTTTGGGGGAGGTGGTCATCAAAAGCAAAATACTGGGGAGGAGAGAAGGAAGAAAGAGGAAAGAAAAGAGAAAAACATAATTTGGGGTAAATAAGATGGCAGGAAATACAGAATTAGTTATTTTAACTGTTAATGTGAATGGGATGAACTCTCCCATAAAGCAGAAGCAGATAGCAGACTGGATTAAAAGCCAGAATCCTACAATATGTTGTTTACAAGAAACACATATAAAGCACAGAGATACATACAGGGTGAAGGTAAAGGCCTGGAGCAGAATCTATTATGCTTCAGGTGAACAAAAAAAAAGCAAGGGTAGCAATCCTAATCTCAGATAAAGTAAAAGCAAAGATAGATCTAATTAAAAGAGTTAAGGAAGGAAGCTATATTTTATTAAAGGGTACCATAGATAATGTAGCAATATCAATACTAAATATATATGCACCAAGTGGTATAGCATCCAAATTCCTAGAGGAGAAACTAACAGAGATGCAAGAAGAAATAGGCAGCAAAACTATGCTAGTGGGGGATTTCAACCTTGCTCTCTCTGAATTAGATAAATCAAACCACAAAATAAAAAGAAAGAAGTTAGGGAGGTAAGCAAAATGTTAGAAAACTTAAGTATGATAGATCTTTGGAGAAAATTAAATGGAGACAGTAGGGAGTTTACTTTTTTCTCTGCGGTTCATGGAACTTATACAAAAACTGACTATGTGTTAGAGCATAAAAACCTCAAAATCAAATGCAGAAAGACAGAAATAGTAAATACATTTTTTTTCATATCATGAAGCAATAAAAATCACATGCAATATCAAGGGCAGGAGAAAATAGACCAAAAGTTAATTGGAAATTAAATAATCTAATCCTAAAGAATGAATGGGTGAAAGAACAAATTATAGACACAATCAATAATTTCATCCAGGAGAATGACAATAATGAGACAACATACCAAAATTTGTGGGATACGGCCAAAGTGGTAATAAAGGGTAATTTTATATCTCTAGATACTTACTTGCATAAAATAGAGAAAGAGAAGATCAATGAATTGGGCTTACTATTAAAAAAAACTAGAAAAAGAACAAATTAAAAACCCTCAATTAAATACCAAATTGGAAATTATGAAAATAAAAGGGGAGATTAATAAAATGGAAAATACGAAAACTATTGAATTAATAAATCAAACTAAGAATTGGTTCTATGAAAAAACCAACAAAATAGATAAGCCTTTGGTTAATTTTATTAGAAAATGTAAAGAGGAAAATCAAATTGTTAGTCTTAAAAATGAAAAGGGAGAACTTTCCACCAATGAAGAGGAAATTAGAGCAATAATTAGGAGTTACTTTGCCCAACTTTATGCCAATAAATTTCATAATCTAAATGAAATGGAGGAATATCTACAAAAACATAGACTGCCCAGGTTAACAGAAGAGGAAATAAATTATTTAAATAGCCCCATTTTAGAAAAAGAAATAGAACAAGCTATTAATCAACTCCCTAAGAAAAAATCTCCAGGGCCAGATGGATTTACATGTGAATTCTACCAAACATTCAAAGAACAACTAATTCCAATAGTATATAAACTATTTGAAAGAATAGGGAAAGAAGGTGTACTACCAAATTCCTTTATGATACAGAAATGGTGCTCATAGCTAAATCAGGTAGGGTGAAAACAGAGGAAGAAAACTATAGAACAATTTCTCTAATGAATATTGATGCAAAAATTTTAAATAAGATATTAGCAATGAGATTACAGAAAGTCATCCCCAGGATAATACATTATGACCAAGTGGGATTTATACCGGGAATGCAGAGCTGCTTCAATATTAGGAAAACTATCAGAATAATCAATTATATTTAATAACCAAACTAACAAAAATTATATAATTATCTCAATAGATGCAGAAAAAGCATGATAAAATACAACACCCATTCCTATTAAAAACACTAGAGAGTATAGAAATAACTGGGCTTTTCTTTAAATTGATCAGTAGCATCTATTTAAAACCATCAGCAAGCATCATATGTAATGGAGTCAAACTAGAACCATTCCCATTAAGATCAGGAGTGAAACAAGGCTGCCCGTTACTATTTAATACTGTATTAGAAATGTTAGCTTTGGCAATAAGAGAAGAAAAAGAGATTAAAGGAATTAGAGTAGGTAATGAGGAAACCAAATTATCACTCTTTGCAGATGACATGATGGTATACTTAGAATCCTAGAGACTCAACTAAAAAACTACTAGAAACAATTCAGAACTTTAGCAAAGTTGCAGGATACAAAATAAATCCACATAAATCAGCAGCATTTTTATATATTATCAACAAAGTTCAGCAACAAGAGATACAAAAATAAATTCCATTCACAATAACTGTTGATAGTATAAAATATTTGGGAATCTATATGCCAAGGGAAAGGCAGGAACTATACCAACTAAACTACAAAACATTTTCCACACAAATAAAGTCAGACCTAATCAGTTGGAAAAATATCAAGTGCTCATGGGTAGGCCGAGCAAATATAATAAAAATGACAATACTAGCCAAACTAATTTACTGATTTAGTGCCATACCAATCAAACTCCCAAGAAATGATTTTACAGATCTAGAAAAAATAGTAGCAAAGTTCATCTGGAAGAACCAAAGGTCAAGAATTTCAAGGGAATTAATGAAAAAAAAAATGCTGATGAGAGCACCCTTGCTATACCAGATCTAAAACTATATTATAAAGCAGTGGTCATCAAAACCATTTTGTACTGGCTAAGAAATAGAGTAGTCAATCAGTGGCACAGGACAGGACAAACTAGGCAATAACTATAGCAATTTAGTGTTTGATAAACCCAAAAACCCCAGCTTTGGGGATAAGTACTCACTGGGAAAATTGGAAACTAGTGTGGAAGAAATTAGGGCTTGACCCACACCTAACACCACAAGATAAGATCTAAATGGGTTCATGATTTGGATATAAAGAGTGATATTATAAGCAAATTAGAGGAACATAGGATAGTTTACCTCTCAAGACCTGTGGAGAAGGAAGGAATCTGTATCCAAAGAAGAGATGGAACTCTTAATTGAACACCAGATAGGTAATTTTAATTATATTAAGTTAAAAGTTTTTGTACAAACAAAATTAATACAGATAAGATTAAGAGGGAAGCAATAAATTGGGAAATCATCTTTACATTTAATGGTTCTGATAAAGGCCTCATTTCTAAAATATAGAGAGAATTGTCTCATATCTATAAGAATTCAAGCCACTCTCTAATCGATAAATGGTCAAAGGATATGAACAGACAATGTTCAGATGATAAAATTAAAACTATTTCTAGTCATATGAAAAGGTTCTCCAAATCACTATTGATCAGAGAAATGCAAATTAAGACAACTCTAAGGTACCACTACACACCTGTTAGATTGGCTAAGATGACAGGAAAAGATGACAAATGTTGGAGGGGATGTGGGAAAACTGGGACACTGATACATTGTTGGTGGAACTGTGAATGGATCCAACCATTCTGGAGAGCAATTTGGAACTATGCTCAAAAAGTGATCAAACTGTGCATACCCTTTGACCCAGCAATGTTTCTATTGGGCTTATATCCCAAAGAGATCTTAAAGGAAGGAGAGGGACCTACATGTGCAAGAATGTTTGTGGCAGCCCTTTTTGTAGTGGCTAGAAACTGGAAACTGAATGGATGCCCATCAATTGGAGAATGGCTGAATAAATTATGGTATATGAATATCATGGAATATTATTATTCTGGAAGAAATGACCAGCAGGATGATTTCAGAGAGGCCTGGAGAGACTTATATGAACTGATGCTGAGTGAAATGAGCAGAACCAGGAGATCATTATACACTGCAACAAGACTATATGATGATCAATTCTGATGGACATGGCTCTCTTCAACAATGAGATGTTTCAAACCAGTTCCAGTTGTTCAGTGATGAAGAAAGCCATATACATCCAGAGAAAGGGATATGAAATGTGGACCACAACATCACATTTTCATGCTCTCTATTGATGTTTGCTTGCATTATGTTTTCCTTCTCGGGTTTTTTTTTTTTTTTCTTGTAGATGTGATTTTTCTTGTACAGCAAAATAGTTGTACAAATATGTATACATATATTTGATTTGTTGAGTATTTTAATATAATTAACATGTATTAGACTTCCTGCTGTTGAGGGGAGGGAATGAGGGGAGGGGATGGAGAGGAGGAAATAAATTTTAACAGAAAGCTTTGCAAGGATCAATGTTGAAAAATTACCCATGCATATGTTTTGCAAATAAAAACTAATAAAATAAAAAGAAAAAATTTTTAAAAAACTACTATGTTTGTGAAATTATAATGTAGAAACAATGCATTTGAACTTATGCTCAGGTAGACTGGTCTTCCCATAGCTAGCTTATGACAAGGAATATATTTCCTGTCTTAGACAGCCACACTCAAACAGTACAGTTAATAGACACACCTTCATTAAAAAAGAAAGAAAGAAAGAAAGAAAGAAAGAAAGAAAAAAGTCTAGTCATTCTCACAGTCCAACTCTTCCAAGAAGTCTTCTCTGATCTCCCCCACCAAATGATGAATCCTCTCCCCTAAATTCTGTTATACTTGTACTTACTTTTATAACAGGGATTCTTAATGTTTGTTTTTGGAGTAATTTTATAGATCATTTAGAGATCTGGGGATGGAGTTAAGATGGTAGAGTAAAACCAGGAAGCTGCTCAAACTTTCCCAGTTTCCCTCAAACCTCATATGAAACCCAGCCTCTGAACAGAGTTTGACAGAATGAAGCCATTCTCCAGCTCAAGATAAACTGGAAAAACTTCAAGAAAGGTCACTCCTGGGGCAGCTGGGTAGAGCAGTGAATAGAGCACCAGCCCTGAAATCTGGAGGACCTGAGTTCAAATCTGGCCCCAAACACTTAACATTTCCTAGCATGTGACCATGGGCAAGTCACTTCACCCCAACTGCCTCAGAAAAAAAAAAAAGGTCACTCTTACTAGGGTGAAAAAGGTATTTGACCTAGCTCGGATAAATTTTGAGAAAGCTGGTGAGAGGGTCTTAATCCCAGCAAATCAGCGGCTAATATCCTCAGTCCTCGATCAGTTGAGGAGCACAGCAGGGGAGCAGCTTCCAGTCCCAACTCGGAAGGCAAACTCTAGGAAATCAGGCTGTTTCCTGAAAAGAGCAGGAAAAGCTACCCCCTGCAAACACAAAGTGGCATTGTGCTCAAAGCAAAGGCTCAGAGATGCACAGAAAGCTTGGGACAGCATCCCCTTTACCTCAGAAGCAGAGTTCCGCCATAAAAGTAAAAAAAGTGGAAATACAAAAAGAAAAGGAAAGAAAATGAGCAAGAAACAGAAAAGAACTTTGACCAATGAAAACTACTATGGGAACAGGGAAATCCAAAACACCAAATCAGACGAGGACAAAATATCCACAGAAAAAATCTCAAAGAGAGATATGAATTGGTCTTGAGCACAATAAATGTTCATAAAAAGCTTTAAAAGACAAATAAGAGAAGTTGAAGAAAAAGTGAGAAGGGAAATGAGAGGCATACATAAGATAGTCAACACCTTGGAAAAGGAAGGAAAAAAATTAACAGAAGAAAAAACTCCTTAAAAAATTCAATTGGCCAAATGCAAAAAAAAAAAAAAATCCATGGGAAAAAAAATTGCATCTAAAAAAGGAGAATTAATTAAATGGAAAAAGAGATATAAAAGCTAACTGAAGAAAATCACACATTAAAAATTAGAACAGGGCAAACAGAAGCTAAAGACTCAGTAAGACAGCAAGAATCAGTCAAGCGAAAAAAAAGAATGAAAAAAAAATGGAAGAAAATGTGAAATACCTCACTGGAAAAACAGATGATCTGGAAGAAGTTCCAGAAGAGACAGTTTAAAAATTATTTGCTTTCCTGAAGGCCAGGACCAAAAAAATAAACAGAGAGGGAAAAACTCATTGACAAGAATCCGTCAATCACCTTTGGAAAGAGATCACACAAAGAAAAACCCCAAGGAGTGCTGTTGCAAAACTCCACAACTACAATCTAAAGGAAAAAATACTGAAAGCTTCCAGACAAAAACAATTCAAATATCAAGGAGCAACAGTCAGGATTACCCAGGATCTGGCAGCTTCTACAATAAAAGATTAGAGGAACTGAAATATCATATTCAGGAAGGCAAAGGATCTGGAATTACAAGCAAGAATTAACTACCTAGCAAGGCAGCATCATCTTTCAGGGGAGGTAATGGATCTTCAATGAAGTAAGAGACTTTCAATAATTTCTACTGAAAAATAGAACTAAACAGAAAAATTAATCTATAAGACGGGACTCATGAGAAGCATAGAAAGATAAATAGAAGAAAATGTATATTATTTAAAGGTTAAACTGTTTATATCCTTAGATGGGAAAACAATATTTAAAACTCCTGAGAACTGTATCTGTCACTGGAGCTAACGGGGGGGGGGGGGGGGGGGAGGAGGGCAAAAAATGGCCTGAAGGTGTGGCTGTGAATGATCCCTGATGTGATGACATCAAAGAAAAGGCATTAAGGGATGGGAAAAGGTCTGTACTGGAAAAAGAGGAAAGGGGAATTATGATCGGACAATCAGATCTCATGAAGAGGCACAAAAGACCTATTACAATCCAGGGAAAGAAGAGAGGGGGATGAGCATTGTTTGCAGTTTGATCTCATCAGTTTTGGCTCTAAGAGGGAATAACTAAACCATTCAGTTGGGTATAGAAATTTATCTAACCCTATAAAGAAATAGAAGGAAAAAAGAGGAACGGTAAGAGAAAGGGGATAGAGGTGATAGAAAATAAGATAGTGGGTAGGGTGGGTAAAAAAAAAAACAACAGAGGACTAAAGACAGGATGGAAAGAAAGTATATACAGGGGGGAAATAGGATAGAAGGAAATACAGAGCTAGTAATCATAAATGTGAATGTGAATGGGGTGAACTCTCCCATAAAATAGAAGCGGATAGCAGAGTGGATTAAAACACAGACTTCTACAATATATTGTTTATGAGAAACACATTTGACACATAGAGACACATACAGAGTAAACATAAAAGGCTGGAACAGAATTTATTATGCTTTAGCTTAAGGAGAAAAAGCTGGGGTAATAATTCTGACCTCAGATAAAGTAAAAGTAAAGATAGATCTTATTAAAAGAGATAAGGAAAGAAAGTACATCTTGATAAAAGGTATTGTAAACAATGAAATAGTAGGCATACTAAATGTGTATGCACCAAATGGTAGAGCAGCCAAATTCCTAGAAAATATAAGCCAAATTACAGGAAGAAATAGAAAGCAAAACTATACTAGTAAGGAACCTCAACCTTCTCCTCTCAGAATCAGACAAATCTAACTACAAAACAAAACAAAACAAAAAAAACTAGGGAGGCTAATAAAAACTTGGAAAACCTAGATATAACAGATCTCTGGAGAAAACTGAATAGGGACAGAAGTGAAGACACCTTTTTCTTAGCAGTACATGGCACCTACACAAAAACTGATCATATATTAGGGCATAAAAAGTTCATAATCAAATATAGAAAGGTAGAAATAATAAATGCTTCCTTTTCAGACCATAATGCAATAAAAACTATAATCATTTAAGAAGCAAGGGGGCAGCTAGGTGGCATAGTAGATAGAGTACCAGGTCTGAAGTCAGGAGGACCTGAGTTCAAATTTTACTTCAGACACTTAACACTTCCTAGCTGTGTGACCCTGGGCAAGTCACTTAACCCTAATTGCCTCAGCGGGAAGGGGGGGAAGGCAAAGAAAGATAAAACTAAAAACCATTTGGAAATTAAATAATCTAATGCTAAAAAACAAGTAGGTCAAACAAATCACAGAAATAATCCATAATTTTGTCCAAGAGAATGACAATGAGATGATATACCAAAACCTATGGGATGCAGCCAAAAGCAGTTCTTGGAGAAAATTTTATATTTCTAAATAGGCATTCTATTTTATTAAAATAGAGAAAGAGGGTATCAATTAATTGGGCATGCAACTAAAAAAACTAGAAAAAGAACAAATTTTAAAACCTCAATTAAAAACCAAATTAGAAAATCTGAAACTCAAAGGAGAGATTGATAAAATTGAAACTAAGAAAACTATTGAATTAATAAATACAACTAAGAGTTGGTTTTATTTTTAAAAAAACAAAATAGATAAACCTTTGGTTAATTTGATTAGAAAATGGAAAGGAAAAAAAAAAAAAAACAAAAACAAATCACCAGCATCAAAACTGAAAAAGGATGAAGTTATCACCAATGAAAAAGAAATTAAAGCAATAATTAGAAGCTATTTTGCCCAACTGTATGGCAGCAAGTCTAACAGAAATAGATGAACATTTACAAAAATTTAAATTGCCCTGATTAACAGAAGAGGAAATAAATTACTTAAGTAGTTCCATTTTAGAAAAAGAAATTGAAAAAATCATTAATGAACTCCCTAAGAAAAAAATCTGCAGGGCCAGATGGATTCACAAGTGAATTCCACCAAATATTTAAAGAACAATTAATTCCAATACTATATAAACTGTTTGAAAAAAATAGGTGAATAAGTCCTGTGCAATTCCTTCTATGACACAAATATGGAACTGATACTAACCCAAGAAGAGCCAAAACAGAGAAAAAAAATTACAGACCAATCTCCCAAAATTTTTAAATAAAATATTAGCAAAGAGATTAGAGATATGGTGAATACTTTGCATAATGTTTTAATTGTATAAAATTAAATACAGTGGATTATAAAAGACAATGAAGATACTGAAGTAGATATGAACGTTTTCAAAAATTCAGAGAAAACAAAAATTTTTTAAATGTTCATATCCCATGATAAGAATCCCTGCTCCAACATGTTAATCGTCACATTCTCTTATAATTATTTGAATACATCAGCCTACTATATGAGCTCCCTAATGTTACATAAATTTAATAAGGGTCTAATAAAATGTTTTAAAAATAATCAGATTAATGAATTCTATAAAAACTTTTTTTAATGCAAAAAAAAAAAAATCCCAAAAGATTTTCAAGGAGACTCGGGCAATTTTGTTACTACCAATGTTAAGATTTAAAAGACACTTTAAATCTTCTCTAACAGTTCATGGTTTCACACGTAAATTTTTTTCTTTATGTATGTGTCTATTATTAAATTGATAATTTTAAAAAGAACATTTTAAAATTCATTTAATCTACCAATATGATAAAGGGAGAAGACTTCAATCCTACCTCAAGCTTTTGTTTGTTGTAGGACCAAGCAAATCACTTAATCCTCCTCAATCTCAATTTCCAACCCTGAAAAATGAGGATAAATTAGCACCTGCCTCCCAGGTGATTGTGACAATCAGGTGAGAAAACTCGGTAAAATGCTTTGCTTCCCAAACGCGAAAAAGTTACACGTGGGCTGGCACTGGTGGAAAGAATGAATCAATTTGAAAGGGAGAACTCTCCAGCAAAAGCAGCCTGCTTATCCCAAACCTTAAGTGGCAGGTTAGCCTTAAATCAGGAGCCAGAGTTGTTCTCCACCCCCAGTCTCGTATCTAGCACTTGCCAGACACCTGAGGAGTGACAGAAGGAAGGCTCCACTGCGCCGGCAACCTTCCTGCCCGGCTCTCCCTTCGGGCCGCTAGACTCTCTCTGAGTCTTCACTTCGGCCTCCCCGCAGCTCCCCCTGCCAGAGCAATCCCAATCTCTAGGGCGAACACCAAGCAAGGAAGACTCTGGCTCTTCAGGACCGCTTCCCAGCTGTCTGGGAACCTTGAATTAGGCGGTTTTTCCCACCAAGAGGAGGTGGGTTTGTTCCCTCTAAGCGGAGCCGTTCTCAGGGAAACCTGAATTTGGCAGCCGGGACTCGCAGGTGCCGGGTTTGTGTTACACCGGACCCAGCGTTAGTTTGTGTGCAGAAGATCCGGTGACCGTGAGCACTGCTACGTTGGTCTGGTCTTGCAATGGGAGTAGAGATTTGGTGGCGCACTGTTTTGTTGTGAGCACATTTGTAAAATATTTTTATAAAACCAGTCCTAACAAGGTACAGTTGGGAGCTCCTCGTCTTATCTCCTTACCTTGGCCTACTTTCTGACCACCTGAGACTCCACTTCCTCCAAATATTATTTAAAAACCACCTGAGACTCCCCGATCCCGAGTCCCCTGTGACAAAGAACGGTTATAGAAAAGTGGGGGTCAGATATTCTCCCCTTTTCCCTTCCACCTCTGCCCTCACTTTCTTCCCCTTCCTCACTCTCTCCATTTGCTTTCTCTTCCCCTTTCCCTCATCACTTCCTCTTCCCATTTTCTGCCCCTTCCTCGATTCCTGCTTCCTCCTCCTCTGCTTCTTTCTGGTTTTCTCTTCCCCCTCACCACTTCTGCTCCATCCCCATTTCACTTCCCTTTCTCCTTCCAGGCTTCCTGAGCCCCTTCCCCCTTTTGCTTCCTCCCCACTTCCAACAGTTCAAAATTATGGAAATAAGAGATTGGACAAAGAATCAAATTAATAAATACATTCGTGAGTAGTACTAACCTAACCAGTGAATATAAACACTCCTCTATATAGGCAGGATTTCCTCCCCCAACAAAAAAAGTTGAACACTTGGGATGATTAGAAAATTGACCCCTTTATCAAGTAAGCCCCAATTCACCTAAGGACTTGTTTGGTCCTCCAGACTTATGATTGATGCACCCCTGAAAAGAAAAAAATCTGGTCAGTCAGTTGCCTTGACCAGACTGGCCCAGTTCATATACTTCATAGCTTCTCTACATAATGGCTTTATTCCTTGCTGTTCATCCACACTGATTCTTGATTGGTCATGAGCTCTCCTAGATAATCCCAGGAACTTTTCTTCTCCCAAGATTTTGACCCAGAATTATTCCAAATATCCTGAAATTCCTTCATTGCTTCCCTCAGTCTCTAGCTATTAGACTGTGGCTATGCAAATCCCTCTTCTCCAGAGTCCTCCAGGTTTGCTGAGGGGAGTATCACCAATTTCCAGTCCTTATTCAGAATCTCTATATCCTTTCAATTCTAGCTCTCTCCAGTTTAACCTATCTTGCATAGGCATTTTCAGTGACAATACAGGCTTTCTCTTTTAATCTGATCAAACTTGTTAACCATGGCCAGCTTCTTCACTGCCTGGTTCTTAGTGGTGAATCTGAGTTGTTGAGATCTCAGAGACAATCTAGTCCTACCTGTATCAGGCCCAGAATCCCAAGCAGTCCCCAATTTGGGGTTGGCATGGCACATTGAACAACAAGCACTCCACCTTGGCTTACATGTAGAATTGGAAGGCAGGAGATTAACATGTAATATTATAAAGGTAGTTCAAAGCCAGGATGTAAAGGTTTTAAATAACAGAACAGTCTGTATTTGAGGCAATAAGGCAGCATAGTGGATAGAGTGCTAGGTCTAGAGTCAAGAGGACCGGAGTTCAAAGTTAGCCTCAGACACAAAGTTAGCCTTAGATCTGTGATTATAAAATTGGCAAAATGGAAAAAGAATGCACTGAACCAAAAAATTCAATTGGCCAGTTACAAAAGGATCTAAAAAAAGATAACTGAAGGAAATAATATTTTAAAAATTAAAATTGAACAAATAGAAGTAAATGACTCAATAAGACTTCAAGAATCAAACAAAAACAAAAAAAAATGAAAAAATAGAAGAAAATATGAAATATCTCCTAGGAAAAACAACTGACTTAGAAAACAGATCTAGGAGAGACAATCCAAGGATTATTGGACTTCCTGAAAGCCATGATGAAAAAAAGAATCTAAACACTATCTTCCAGGAAATCTTGAAAGAAAACTGCCCTGATGTTTAGAATCAGAAGACAAAATCACCATTGAAAAAAATCACCGATCACCTCTTGAAAGAGATCCCCAAATTAAATCCCCAAGGAATATTGTGGCTAAATTTCAGGACGATTGTACCAAGGAAAAGATATTGCTAGCAGCTAGGGAAAAAAAATTCAAATACTGAGGAACTGTAATTAGAATCACACAAGATCTGTTATTCTCCACACTGAAGGATTGAAGGACCTGGAACCAGATATTCCAAAAGGCAAAGGAACTTGGATTACAGCCAAGAATAACCTATCCAACTAGAATGACTATTATTTTCCAAGGAAGAAGATGGACATTTAATGATATAGGTGAATTTCACCTATTTCTAATGAAAAGACCAGATCTGAACAAAAAATTTGACCTCCAAACACAGAACTCAAGAGAAGCATAAAAAGGTAAAAAAGGAAAGGACTCTTGAGAACTATAGTTCTACTATGGGGATACTTAAAAGAACGGGGGTATAATTTGATCTTGCTTTGATAATATGAAAAAGAAACTAGAGGTGGAAGGGCTATCATACTGGAAAAAGATGGAAAAGGTGGTAAAATAAGGTTAAAAAAAGGAAGTTAAAAATAAGGTAAAATCTTATTAAGAGGCTAAGAAAACCTAATATAATTGAGGGAAAGAAGGGAGGGAGATGAGCATTGTATAAATCTTACTCTCATCATATTGGGCTCTAAAAGAGTATATCAGACACATTTGGTTTCACAGAAAAATTTGTCCTTCCTTATAGGGAAGTGGGAGGGGAATGAGGAAAAGAAAGGGATAGACTAATAGAAGGGGAAATAGAAGAATCAGGGGAAAGGAGTAAAAGAGGGGGAGGGGCTCTAAAGGGGGGAGGATTATTTGGGGGAGATGGTCATCAAAAGCAAAATACTGGGTAGGAGGGAAGAAACAAAGGGGAAAGGAAAGAGAAAAACATAACTTGGGTAAATAAGATGGCAGGAAATTCAGAATTAGTTATTTTAATTGTGAATGTAAATGGGATGAACTCTCCCATAAAGCGGAAGCAGATAGCAGACTGGATTAAAAACCAGAATCCAACAACATGTTGTTTACAAGAAACACATCTGAAGCATAGAGACACATACAGGGTGAAGGTAAAAGGCTGGAGCAGAATCTATTATGCTTCAAGTGAACAACAAAAAAAAAGCAGGGGTAGCAATCCTGATCTCAGATCAAGTAAAAGCAAAGATAGATCTAATTAAAAGAGATAAGAAAGGAAACTATATCTTACTAAAGGGTACCATAGATAATGTAGCAATATCAATACTAAATATATATGCACCAAGGGATATAGCATCCAAATTCCAAGAGGAGAAGTTAAGAGAGATGCAAGAAGAAACAGAGAGCACAACTATACTAGTGGGGGATCTCAACCTTGCTCTTTCTGAATTACATAAATCAAACCACGCAAAAAAAAAAAGAAGAAATAAATTAGGGAGGTAAACAAATTGTTAGAAGAGTTAGGTATGATAGATCTTTGGAGAAAATTGAATGGAGACAGTAGGGAGTTCATGGAACTTATTCAAAAATTGACCATGTGTTAGGGCATAAAAACCTCAAAATCAAATGCAAAAAGGCAGAAATAGTAAATGCATTTTTTTCAGATCATAATGCAATAAAAATCACATGCAATGTAAGGCCAGGAGAAAATAGACCAAAAGTGAATTGGAAATTAAATAATCTAATCCTAAAGAATGAATGGATCTAGGGGACGGGTGAAGAGTAGGGAGGGGGGAAATTTGTAACAGAAAGCTATGTAAGGGTTAATGTTGAAGAATTACCCATACATATGTTTTGCAAATAAAATTAAAAAAAAAAAAAAAGAATGAATGGGTGAAAGAGCAAATCACAGACACAATCAATAATTTCATCCAGGAGAATGACAATAATGAGACAACATACCAAAATTTGTTGGGATATGGCCAAAGTGGTTATAAAGGGTAATTTTATATCTCTAGATGCTTACTTGCATAAAATAGAGAAAGAGAAGATCAATGAATTGGGCTTACTATTAAAAAAAAAAAAAACTAGGAAAAGACCAAATTAAAAACCCTCAATTAAATACCAAATTGGAAATTATGAAAATAAAAGGGGAGATTAATAAAATTGAAAATAAGAAAACTATTGAATTAATAAATCAAACTAAGAGTTGGTTTTATGAAAAAACCAATAAAATAGATAAGCCTTTAGTTAATTTGATTAGAAAAAGGAAAGAGGAAAATCAAATTGCTAATCTCAAAAATGATAAGGGAGAATATTCCTCCAATGAAGAGGAAATTAGAGTAATAATTAGGAGTTACTTTGCCCAATTTTATGCCAATAAATTTCATAATCTAAATGAAATGCAGGTACATCTACAAAAACATAGACTGCCCAGGTTAACAGAAGAGGAAATAAATTATTTAAATAGCCCCATTTTAGAAAAAGAAATAGAACAAGCTATTAATCAACTCCCTAAGAAAAAATCTCCAGGGCCAGATGGATTTACATATGAATTCTACCAAGCATTCAAAGAACAATTAATTCCAATACTATATAAATTATTTGAAAGAAAAGGGAAAGAAAGTATACTATCAGTTCCTTCTATGATACAGATATGGTGCTGATAGCTAAACCAGGTGGGGTGAAAACAGAGAAGGAAAACTATAGACCAATTTCCCTAATGAATATTGATGCAAAACTTTTAAATAAGATATTAGCAATGAGATTACAGATAGTCATCCCCAGGATAATACATTATGACTAAGTGGGATTTATACCAGGAATTCAGGGCTGCTTCAATATTAGGAAAACTATCAGCATAATCAATTATATTAATGGCCAAACTAACAAAAATCATATGATTATCTCAATAGATGCAGAAAAAGCATGATAAAATACAACACCCATTCCTATTAAAAACACTAGAGAGTATAGGAATAAATGCACTTTTCTTTAAAATGATCAGTAGTATTTACTTAAAACCATCAGCAAGCATCATATGTAATGGAGACAAACTAGAACCATTCCCAGTAAGATCAGGAGTGAAACAAGGCTGTCCACTGTCACCATTACTATTTAATATTGTATTAGAAATGTTAGCTTTGGCAGTAAGAGAAGAAAAAGAGATTAAAGGAATTAGAGTAGGTAATGAGAAACCAAATTATCACTCTTTGCAGATGACATGATGGTATACTTAGAGAATCCTAGAGACTCAACTAAAAAACTACTAGAAACAATTCACA
>JAJPUD010000365.1:459739-519080 GCA_023553655.1 Myrmecobius fasciatus
GAAAGAAAGAAAGAAAGAAAGAAAGAAAGAAAGAAAGAAAGAAAGAACCTCTCCATAAAGAGATATAGTGACAGGAAAGCTCAAGACACAAATCTAGAAGAAAATGACTTTCAAACCTCTACCAGTAAAGCTTCAATGAAGAAAAAAAAGCATTTTGGATACAAGCCTAATAAGAATTCCTAGGAGAATTAAAGTAACAGTTTAAAAAGAAAGAAAAAGAACTAAAAAAAAAAAACAAAAACAAAAACAAAATGAGAGCACAGAATTAATAGCTTAGAAAAATAGATCCAAAACTTTTCTGAAGAACATAACTTCTTGACAACTAGAAATGGCAAAATGGAAGCTAATAATTGAAGTAATAAAGCAAAGTCAAAAGTCTGGGGAAAAAATGGAGGAAAGTTTGAAATATCTTTAGGAAAAAAAATAACTTGAAAAAGCAAATAAATCAGAGATAATTTAAGAATCAGCAAGCTACCTCAAAGCTACGAACAAAAAAGAAACCTCGAAAACATGTTTCAGAAAACAGAAAACTATCCAGATATTTTAGAATAAAACATCAAAACAAAAACTGAAAAATTCCACTGGATATCTTCTGAAGAAAACTCCAAAATGAAAACTCCCAAGGATATTATAGCCAAAATCCAGGGCTGCCAGGTCAAAGAAAGAATACTGCAAGCAGCCAGAATAAAAGAAGTGAAATCTTGAGGAATCACAGTCAGGATCATTCTTGATGGAAAAAAAAAACAGAGCTAAGTAGAAAATCTGACATATAAAACATAAAAGTCAAACATGAGTGAGAAATTATAAGGGATTAAACAAAGTTATACTGCTTATTGCTTTACATTTTTATATGAGAAGATGATAGATGTAGCCCCTCAGGACTTTATCCTCTCCATGGGGCATAAACAGGATCTAACTTGAGAGCCAGGATGTGATTCTATTATGTTATAATGACCTCGAAAAAGGAATGTACTGGGAGAGGGGGTAAGGGAAAGAAAGGATGGAAGAAAATATCTCATATAAATGGGATATACATAGAGAAGTTTATACAATCACTATGGGGGGAGGAAGGGGAGAACACAATGCAAGGAGCAGGATACACCTGAACTTCTCTCTCATCTGAACTATTTAAAGATGTATATGTGTATGTATGCATAGCTACACACACATATACATACACATACAACAGACTTGTTTCCCTACAAGGAAATAGGGAAAAGATTAAGGAAAAAGGAAGGTTAAGAAAAATTAAGTGAGTCAGTAGATAGAAGCAAAAGAGACTCTTGGATAAATATAAGTGAAGAGAATGGAGAGATATATATTTAGTAATCATATTTGGGATTGGGAATGGAATAAATTTACTCATAAAACAGAAGAGAACAATAAAATGGTTTATAATCTGAAACCCAAAAATGTCATTTGCAAGAAATACACAAAATAGAAAGATACACACAGAGTTAAAACAAGGGGATGGAGTACTATTATGCTTCAGATGAAGTAAAAAAGGCAGCGGTAGCAACCATGATCTCATACTAAGCAAAAACAAAAATAGAACAAATTAAAAGAGATAACCTGGGAAACTGTCTTTTATTAAAAGCAGAGTTATCAAACTTGTGACCTACAATCTCACAAGTACAGCCTGAATCAGACTGAAATGTTACTGAGAAATGTTTAATAAAATAAATTAAAATACAATCCACCATACAATTCACCCGGGATTTTCTATGCAACAAAATCTGTTAGGAAGAGATAGAAAGAGAAATTCCATGTAAAATAAATACAGATATAAAATATTTGATACTACCTGCTAAGACACAGAACTATATGAACAACTAGAAACAATTTTACACAATTAAATACAGATTTAAATAACTGGAGCAATATTAATTGCACATGTATAGGCTGAGCCAATATTTTTTTAATGACAATATCACCTTAATTAAAACTTACTTACTTGGTGCCCTACTAATAAAGTACTACTTTGCAGAATGTGAAAAAAAAACAACAAATACATCTGGAGAAACAGAAGGTCAAAGATATCAAAAGAACAAATTGAAAAAACAATGCCAAAGAAGTCTGGCAATACTTGATTTCAAATTATACACTATAAAACTGAAATTACTGAAAGAAACTGGATAAGAAATAGAGATGTTGTTCAAAGAAAAGATGGTGTACAACATAATGGAAACAAATGAGAGAAATAACCTATTACTTGATCAATCCAAAGATCCCAGCTATTGCAGAAGGAATTTACTACTGGACAAAAACCATTGGGAAAACTGGAAAATAATCTGGTGGAAACTTGGTATAGACCAACATCTCACACTATATACAAAGATAAGCTCCAAAAAGGTATGATTTAAGCAAAGTATGACATTTATATTAGAGGAGAGTAGAACCTGTAAAATCAATAACTTGGCTAAGAATTCATGACTAAATAAGTATTGAGAGGTCTGCAAAGAATAAAATGGACAATTTAGATTACATAAAATTCAAAAAATTTTTTCACCAACAAAAAAGCTGCATTTAGCAATGCAGCTAAAATTAGAAGAGAAAAAGAAAATTAGGAGGGAAAGTTTGCTATGTTTCTCCTATAAAGGTCTTATTTCTAAAATACATATAGATATATTTGTGTGCACACCCATAAACATATATATGTATATGTATGTATGTGTATAAGATATATAAGATATACCAAGGCAAATTTATATCAATAAGAATCATTCTTCATTTCATAAACAGTTGAAGAAGAAAATTTTTTAGAAGAAAAAAATAAAAACTATCAATAGACATATAAAAAAACTTTCTAAATCACTAATAATTAGAGAAATGCATATTAAAACAATTGACTTTAAATCTTATATTCATCAGAATGATGAGGGTGACAAAAGATGAAAAATTCTAGAGCAGCTAGAGGGAAATGGGTATTTTAATGCATTAGTGTGAAAGCTGTGGTCTGCTCCAATTATTCTGTAAAGCAATTTGTAACTATGGCCATAAACTATTAAGTTCTAAATATCCTTTAACACAATGATACTACTGCTGGGTCTATATTTCAAAGTAACTGAATATAGAAAAAAATAATGCATATGTTAAAAAATATTTAGAGCAGCTTGAGGGGATTTTTTTGGTAGTAGCAATAAACTAGTAACTGAGTTGATACTCATCAATGGGAAATGACTAAGTTATGGTATATGACTTTCATGGAATATTATCATCCTATAAGAAATTATGAAGGGCATAGTTTCAGAAAAATCTTGGAATGCTTGTATTAACTAATGCAAAGTGAAGTAAGCAAAATGAGGAGAGCAATTTATACAATGACAATATTAAATAACTTGATTAATTCTGAAAGATTTAGAAACTTTGATCAATACAATGACTAACCTTAATTTCAAAGGACTTCTGATGAAACATGGCATCCATGTCTAGATAGAGAAGATGAACTGAGAGCACAGATCAAAGCATATGTTTTCTTTCTTTTTTGAACACAGTTAATGCAGTCATTTGTTTTACATCTCTATGGGTTTGTGTGAGGGATAAAGAAATATGAAACTAAAAATTAAATTTTTAGAGAAATTACCTGATGTAAATGATTTAACTATTCTTTTTCTTTTCTTTTCTTTTTTGGTGATGCCATTGGGATTAAGTAACTGGCCCAAGATCACACAGTTAGTATTTGTGAAGTGTCTGAAGCCACTTTTGAATTCAGATTCTCCTGATTCCAAGGCCAGTGCTCTATCCATTGAACCATCTAGCTGTCCCTATGACTTAGCTATTCTCAGCAATACAATGATCCCAAGTCTGAAGGACTTATGATGAAAAATGCTCTTCATACCCAGAGAAAGAATTGATGGTATTTGAATATAGATTGAATAATACTTTTTTTTAATTTTATTTTTCTTGAGGGTTTTCATTTTTTTTTTTTAGTCTATGTTTTCTTTCACAGTATGACAATTATGGAAATGTTTTGCATGACTGTATAACCTCTATCAAATTACTTCCCTGCTCAGTGTAAGAGGAGGGGAAGAAGGGAAGAAGGGAGAAAATATGGAACCCAAATGTTAAATTGTTTTTAAATTGATTGATAGAAAAATATTAAATGAAAAAAATGAAATTAGTTGAACTGGTCCTAGGACAACAGAAATACTGGACCCTTTCTATCTTGGTAGCACAGGCCAGGACTTAAGCAATTAAGCCTCAATTATTTCATCTACAAATTAAGACCTATAGTACCTACCTCATGGAGTTATTATGGACTCAAATGAAATTGTGTAAAGTGCTTTGAAAATTGTACAAGTATATGCAGGATAAAGATAAAAAGAGCAAGCACATATTAATGCAACTCACTTGTATGTCATGGCATCACCTCACTCATGTCATGGTGCTCTACAAGAGGACATGTATCCCAAAGAGATCATAAAAAAGGGAAAAGAACCAACATGTGCAAAAATATTTGTAGCAGCTCTTTCTGTATTGGCAGGTGGAGAATGGCTGGATAAGTTGTAGTATATGAATGTTATAGAATATTATTGTTTTATAAGAAACAATCAACAGGATGATTTCAGAAAGGCCTGGAGAGACTTACATGAAGTGAATAAAACCAAGAGATCATTGTACACAGCAACAAGATTATGTGATGATCAATTCTGATGGATGTGGCTCTTTTCAATAATGAGGTAATTCATTCCATTTCCAACAGACTTGTGATGGAGAGAGCCATCTGCATCCAGAAAGAGGACTGAATATGGATCACAATATAATATTTTCACCTTTTTGTTGCTGTTTGCTTGCTTTTTTGTTTTTGTTCTCATTTTTTCCTTTTTGATCTGATTTTTCTTATGCAGCACAATAAATGTGGATATATATATAGAAAAATTGTACATATTTCATATTTTCTTCTATTTTTTCATTTTTTTGTTTTTGTTTGACTGATTCCTGAAGTCTTATTGAGTCATTTACTTCTATTTGTTCAATTTTAATTTTTAAAGTATTATTTCATTCAGTTATCTTTTTTAGCTCCTTTTGTAACTGGCCAATTGAATTTTTTGGTTCAATGCATTCTTTTTCCATTTTGCCAATTTTATTTTTCAGTGAATTGTTGTCTTTTTCCAATTCACCATTTTTTCCCCAGTGAATTGATGATTTTTTCCAATTCACCAATTTTGTTTTTCAGTGAATTGTTGTCTTTTTCCAATTCACCAATTTTGTTTTTCAGTGAATTGTTGTCTTTTTCCAGTTCACCAATTTTGTTTTTCAGTGAATTGTTGTCTTTTTCCAATTCACCAGTCTTTTTTTCCAGTTTTTCACATCTCTGTTTCAGGGCATTATTTTCTTCTTGCACTGATCTCAATTCATTTCCCCATTTTTCTTCTAGCTTTCTTTTGAGATTCTTTATGCAATCTTCCAGGTAAGCCTTCTGAAAGGGGAACCAGCTCATGTCCGCCTTTGTGGCTTCATCTGGTGTTGCATTCCCTTCAGGAACCTCAGAATCTGGGGTCTGCCCTACTTTCTCTCCATAAAAGCTGTCTATGGTGAGAGCTCTCTTCTGCTTCTTGCTCATGTTTTTGAGCTGAGGTCTGAATCACCAGCAGGGAATTCTGCAGCCGTTTCAATTTGCCCTGGGGCAGTTTGCTGAGTTGACTTCCTGTGCGGAGCTGATCTGGCTAGATCAGCACAAGGACCACACTTTCAGCAGCTCTCAATCCACCCTTTACCAAAGGCAGATCTGCCAAAGCACCTGCCCGCAAGCAGAGCAAAGTGGCCCAAGCATCTCCCAGGGACATCCTGGGTGCCTAAAATCCGCCACTCTGTCACAGCCCTGACTTCCGCCCGGGCTGCACGCTGGCATCTGATTGGGACCAGCTGCCCGTCTGAAACGGACCTTCTCCGGAGTTCTTTCAAAGAAGATTTTTGATAGAAGTGCATTGTAGTTTAAGTGTTTGGTGGAGCCCTCACTCCAGAACCAGTTCGAAGGCTCAATTTGTCTGGGTCTGAGGGAAGGTCTCAGGAGTTCACAGAGAATGCTGTCTGCAGTTTGCCATCTTGGCTCCGCCCCCAAAATTGTACATATTTAGCATATATTGGATTAATTGCTGTCTAAGGGAAGGAGTGGGGGGAAAAGAAGGGAGAAAAATCTGGAACACAAAATTTTGCAAGAGTGAATGTTGAAAATTATTTTTGCATATATTTTGAAAATAAAAAACTTATTTTTTAAAGTAAGCTATACAGCCCTTTTTGTAGTGGCAAGAAACTGGAAACTGAGTGGATGCCAATCAGTTGGAGAATAATTGAATATAAGTTATGGTATGTGACTTGTTATGGAATATTATTATTTTATAAGAAACTATCAGCAGGATGAATTTTAGAGAGGCCTGGGAAGACTTGCATGAACTGAGGCTAAGTGAAATGAGCAGAGCCAGGAGATCATTGCACACGGCAACAAGATTATATGATGATCAATTCTGATGAACATGGCTCTTTCCAACAATGAGATGATTCAGATCAGTTCCAATAATCTTGTGATGAAGACAGCTATCTACACCCAGAGAAAGGACTGTGGGAACTGAGTGTGGATCACAACATAGCATTTTTACTCTTTCTATTATTGTTTGCTTGCATTTTGTTTTCTTCCTTAGGGTTTTTTTTTCCTTCTTGATCCGATTTTTCTTGTAAATATCTATGCATATATTGGATTTAACATATATTTTAACATATTTAACATGTACTGGATTACCTTCCACCTAGGAGAGGGGATGGGGGGAAGGAGGGGAAAATTTGGAACACAAAGTTTTGCAATGGTCAATATTGAAAAATTACCCATGCATATGTTTTGTAAATAAAAAGCTCTAATAAAAAAAGTAAGCTATATATAATAGATCTATATTTCATAAAAGTCATATTCTTATACTATATTTATTGAAATATCCATTTCATGTCATGTGTGTTAACTTCTGAGTAATAATAATAAAAAAATAAAAATATTTTTTAAAAAATAATAAAGGACAATTTCTGTGAACAGAGCTGCCCACTGGACACCCAACTGGAACTGGTCAGTTGACCAACACAGATTTTTCTCTCTTTTTTATTTCTTTTTTTTCCCCTTTCCTTTCTTTTCTTCCTTCTTTCTTTTCTTTCCCTTCCTTCTGTCCACACAGAGTATCACGCCCTTACCTAAAGAAGCTCTGCCCAAAAGAATATAAATTTTTTTGATTCCTGAAACCTCCCAAGATATCTTGGAGTTTAGGGCTAGATTCCTTTCTTTAGAACCATGTCAAATTCAAATCACTGTGGTTCTCATTGATTAGTCAACAAGAAGTTTCAGGCCAAGCCCAAATTGATCACTGTTTGGGCCCTGACTGATTCAGAGTGAATTGAAATAGGAATCGTTTCTATATTGGTCAGAAAACCTGAGGGTCTTGCCCTCCCAGGTTGGATTTTTTTTTTTTTTTTTTGACTAGGTAAAAGGCCATACTTTGCCTCAATTCTTACCTGGCCTTAATCACTGAATGTGTGGTGCCTCATTAAACTGAGGCCTTAATTTCAAAAGGTCAACGTCTCCCACTCCATCCAGGACCATCTCTAGTCATCCTAAATCATATCTTGCCCCTGGATCCAGATGGCTCTGAAAGAAAAAGTAAGGCTGGTCACTTTGCACAGCTCACCCTCATTTAAATCCAACTTATTTGCATGTCATGGTATTACCTGCCTGATGTCATGCTCTTCTTCAAGAACAAAAGACAACAACAATAATTTCATTTACAAATGAAGGCCTGTACTGCCTACCTCACAAAGTTTTTATGATGCTTCAGTGAGATTCTGAAAGTGCTTTGGAAGCTGTACAAGCATATGAAGGTTAAATATGAAGAGAGTAAACACAAATCAATGCAAAGAAGTTTGGAAAGGAGGATGCGAATATGTAGATCTGAAAAGTATCAACACTGATATGATAATCAAACCCAGGAAAAATGATAAAGCCTGAAGCAGGAGAAAAAAGAGAGAGAAAATATTATAATTGAAGGTCTTGGAAAGAATCCTAAGAACATGATCATGAACTGTTGGGGGAAATGATCTGGATTATAACTAGCAAAGAAGACTGAGAAAGAAGAGATTAAATGGGGCAGCTAAGTGGCGCAGTGGATAGAGCACCAGCCCTTAAGTCAGGAAGACCTGAGTTCAAATCTGGTCTCAGACACTTTACATTCCCTAGCTGTGTGACCCTGGGCAAGTCACTTAACCCCAATTGCCTCAGCAAGAAGAAGAAGAAGAGATCATACAAGTAAGAAGATATCCTAAAGAGGATCGTATCGCACATAAAAAACCCACAGGGAAGGGATTACCTAACAGAGGATGGTATTCAAAAGTATCAAATGACCAGCAGGATGATTTCAGAAAAGCCTGGAAAGACTTACATGAACTGATGCTGAGTGAAGTAAGTAGAACCAAGAAAATATTGTACACAGCAACAACAAGATTATGTGATGATCAATTCTAATGAACATGGCTCTTTTCAACAATGAGGTGATTCAGACTAATTCTAATAGACTTGTGATGAGAAAGCCATCTGTACCCAGAAAGAAGATTGTCGGGACTGGTATGGATCTCCTTTTTTGTTGTTGTTTGCTTGCTTTTTGTTTTCTTTCTCATTTTCTTTCCTTTTTGATCTGATTTTTCTTGTGCAGCATTTTAAATGTGGGAATATGTATAGAAAAATTGTACATATTTAACATATATTGGATTACTTGCTTCTAAGGGAGAGGTAGGGGAAAGGAAGGGGAAAAAATTTAAACAAGGTTTTGCAAGGGTGGATATTGAAAACTATATATTTTGGGGGATAAAGCTAAAAAATAATAAAATAATAAAATAAAATGCTCATTCTTCTGGATTCAGAATTGATGTTTGAAGCACAATGATTCACTTAATCTCTTATGCTTATATTGTTGGCGTTATTGATGACTTCCCTCTCCTTTATCTTTTACTTCAAATTAGTTACTAAGTGCTATTGATTCTGTATCTGCAATATCTCAAACTTCTAACTCCTCTATTCTTACTATCCCACAGTTGCAATAGCCCCCCTTAAAGGTCTTACTGCTTTGGATCTCTCCCCTCTCCAATGGGTCTTTCATGACAAAATAATATATTTTTTTTTAATCTGGAAAATTAGCTTCCCACTCAAAAGTCCTCAGCAGCTCAGAATCGTCTTCTGAGTAAGGCAATCCCTGGCAATCAAACTTCTCCACTAGATGGCACTAAGTGATTTGACAATCCTTCCTTTCCTCTATAAGATCTATGGACCTGGTCCCAGAGTGTTCTATTCTCAGCTCCCAGGGATTTCTTTTCTCTTCTCCCTCCACTCCAAGGATGTTTAAAGTCTGCAATCTATTCCTTCATTGACTGTTGCCCTCTTACATATTATTTAAAACTCAACACAAACTCCATCTGTTCCAGAAAGTCTTCTCTATCCTATACCACGTGACTAGCCTTCTCCATGCTATATATCCATTCGGCAAATTCCCATTAGAGATACTTAAAGCTATTTAAGTTTTGAACTGATGCAAAGTGAGGCAAAAAGAACCAAGAAAACAGTATAAATTGGGAATGATTAGTAATATAAATGGAAAGAACAGCAAAAACAAATTGAAGCTGAACAAGATTACTAGTATCGTGAACAAACTTACCTCCAAGAAAAACGTTCCTTCCTCCCTTATTTGTAGAGATAAAAGAGTACCAGTGTGAAACACTATGTATACTGGGTTAATTTGGCAGAACTACTTATTTTTCCTCTTTTTAAATTTTTTATTCTTTGTCATAAAAGATGGCTCTGGAAGCAGGAGCTAGTTTGAGAACTGGATTTAAAAAAAGAGACAACAATAAAAATATTCAGAAAGGGGGAAAAAATGAACTTGGATTAATATACCTATCTCCATTTAGGGCATGGCTAGGGAAGTAAGGGACAGATAGGTGGTATACTGGATAGAGGGCAGGGCCTGGATTTAGGAATACTCATATTCCTGAGTTAAAATCTGACTTGGGATACTTCCTGTCTGTGTAACCCTGGGCAAGTCACTTAACCCTGTTTGCCTCAGTTTCCTCATCTATAAAATGAGCCAGAAAAGGAAATGGTAAATCACTCCAATATCTTTGGCAAGAAAGTCCCAAATGAGATCCCAAAGAGTCAGACATGACTCAACAACAACAACAAATGCCAACTAGGAGTATGAAATTTCGCATATACTTTCACTTAAGATTTGTAATTCCATTAGTTTTGATGAACCATTTGGTCAACACTTAAAAGAGACTTCAGAAAACCTGGGAAAAGCTGTTTAAATAGCTGCAGATTGAATAAAACTGTAACTTTGAGAACAATTTATACAATGATCTGATAGAAAGAAAAACAATCGTTAAAGACATAGGAATTATATCAATCAAGACCAAGAGAGATAAATAATGCTTCCTGCCTCCCAGAAGAGCTGATGGACCAGAAGGCCTACATTTTCAGTCAGTTCAACATTGGGTATTTCATCTGATTGAGTATACTTATTTGTAATAATGAAGACATTTTATTTACTGAAGAATTGGAGAGTGGGGATAATAGTGATTAATATGCAAAAGAAAAAGGGGAGGGGGAAGGATCAACTAAACCTCTGAAACAATATACAGAGCAGAAGGAAATTCAGAAGGAGGTATGGAAAAGCATTGAAATTGATAAGTTTTTCAAAAGGAGATTCATAATGCCACATCCTATTTTTTTGTTCTGTGTATGAGAAAATGTTTACATTCATCAAGATCATAAAAATTTTGAAAGGAATTTTGAAAAAAAGTTGAATTCTGAGCAATGAAAAAAATAGGGAAAGTCTTGAAAGGAGATAAACCTCCTCCCTTGGTACAGAACTATCAATTTTACATAGCATAAACATTGTTATATCAGATTTCTATATTATATAGTTTTGTTTAATTATTTTTCTTTATTACAATATAAAGATGGAAGGGAATGTAAATGGATTGTGATGTAAAGACAAACAGCATCAATTAAAGATACTAAAAAAAAAAAAAAAAGAGAGAGAGAGAGTTAAACGATAGATACAGATTTAACTAGGGATCACCTTACTGTCTGCCCTACCTTTTATATATTAACAATCTTTCTCCTAGGAGTAAAAAAAGATTCAGATGCTTCAAAGTTTAGCTAAACAAGTGAAACTAGATGCTTTGAAATGTAATGGCCAAACTTGAGTCCCCAAGGAAAAAAAAAAAAAGTACTTTCTTCCTCAGTTTTCTAATCCCGAAAAACAGATAATAATAGTACCTACCTTTGAGAGTTATTAGGATTCACAAAAAAAGAAAAACAAACTGAAAAGTCTTTCTGAGGAAAGAAATCAGCCTCTATTAAGAAAAGCCAAGGTGGGGTTGCAATCCACCCAATATGGTATGAGTCCCCCAAGTCAAAAAATTCATGGTTATTTAGAGTTCTCTTGATTCATGTATAGTACAAGCAGGACGGTCATAGTACAAGTGGTCAGCACCCTTTTACTTCAATAGATCATAATGTCTCAAATAGGCCCTTTTTACATCATAAACTCAGGGCAGCTCATTAAAATTTAGGATAACAATAATTAATAAGATTATATACTTAAACACTTCATAGTGATTATGGTTACCAGCTTACATACTTGAGATTATGTGACAAAAGTACTTACCTGAGACTATGTAATAGTTTCAGTTACACACAGGTTTTCACTGAGAACTATATTCTTACTTATAAATCACATAATCACTTATTATCTCATTGAAGTGATTACAGCTGATAAAGGATTAGTAAAGTAACTCAAAACAAAGGCATTGGTTTTTTTATTTTTCCCATTACATGGAGGATAAAAATAAGATATTTGTAAAGCAGTGTGCAAACTTTAAAAGGCTAAATAAATGTTATTGTTATAGGCTATATAAAAAGCTATTGTTACTGTTAAAATCACACTTCTTTCCAGAGATGGGGGATTATGAATATGGAATACCATATCACTTTTTTCAGTACATTGACTTGTTTTGTTGAATAGTTTTCCCTTTTTAAAAAAAAGTATTATTATAAGGAATGCTTCTAGTAGAGGAGGAGGAAAATGAGTGAGATTAAGTGAGAGGTAATAGAAAGAGAGATACACATACACACATTTTTTTTTAAAGGTTTTCCCCACAACAATGTGAGGTAAATCATGTACATATTATTAGTATCTTTTCAGGCAGAGAAACTGAGACTCAGTGAAGTGACTTTTCCACAGTTACATAGTAAGAGCCAGGATTCAAAACCAGGTCTCCTGATTCCATATCCAATGTATCAATAAGCACCTGAAAACAGAAACAAGAAAAAAAAAATTGAAATGAAAAAAGCTCCTGCTCTAAAGAAGCTTGTATTATATGTATAGGAAAGAGGAGGGAGTGTGTGAGTGTGTGTGTGTCTATACACATATAAAGTAATCTGGTCAGGAAGAAGGAGGTATAAGGGAGGGCCTCATGTAGCAACTCACATTTCAATTAAACACCAAAGAAGGTTAGGGATTTTCAGAGACAAAGATGAGAAGGAAGTTCATTGCAAGTATGGGGCACAGCCTGTGCAAAAGCATGGAGACTAGAGATGTGAAAGGACAGTGAGATGGAGCAGTGGATAGAAGGCTGAGACTGAAGTCAGAAGACTCAGCTTCCTCAGTTCAAATCTTGCCTCAGCCACTTACTATTAGCTGTGTGATCCTGGGTAAGTCACTTAACTCTGTTTGCCTCAGTTTCTTCATCTGTCAAATGAGCTGGAGAAAGAAATGGCAAATCACTCCAGTATCTCTATTCAAAAATCCCAAATGAGGTCATGAAGATTTGGACATGACTGAAAATGACTGGATAACAAGAGATGGAAGATCTTATGTAGGAAAAGACAAGTATATTGATTTGGCTATACTACAGTGTACAAAGAGAAATAAGGTATAATAAGCCTGGAAAGATAAATTAGGAACAAATCTTGAATGTCTTTATGCTTAGAGGATTACATTAAATTTAAAAGATTTTGCACAAACAACCAATGCACAAAACAAAAACAAAAACAAAAAAAAGAAGAGTTTATGTTCTATCCTAAATCCAGAAGAGTTTTTGAACAGGTCAGGGATAGACATAGTTAGACCTTCACTTTTCTTTATGATATTCATATGTCTTTTGAGATATGACATATTGTGAGTACTACTGGACAGTAGGTGCTAACTGCCTTATAAACTATCTTGGATAACTGGCACATCAGTTGCTTTTTGAAAGGACTCAAGTGTTAATAAAATGTTGTTACTAAATTTCCACAATTCCTTTAGATCAAAGTTTCATTGAGGAAGGAAGGAAATATGAGTTGGCTGAGGTTGCTGACAGGGAATAAAGTTATTCTAAGATATCAGATAAGAGAAGCAGAGAGAATGCTAAATGAATAAAACCCAAAGCCTGGCCTTGAGACTAGATTGTCTGCTTCAATAAAGAGCCAAGAAATGATGTATTGAAAATATTCAAAATCTAAGAAGAGAAATAGACTGCTTCCTTGGAAGATGACCTGGAGACACAGGTTTTCACACAGTTCTCCCTTTCTGTGTCTTGTACCAACCCTTCCTTGTAGTAAATGAAAGTGAAATATATGCAGCTTCCTCTCTTGTGGCATATAGTTGCAGCAGTGAGCAAGCTAGCAAACTGACTGTAAGCAGGGCTTTGTCTGCAAAGACACAACTCTGTGGCACCTGTTAGGAAACATGCCTGGACTTGCCAAGCTCTGAGACCAGCTCTTTGCTGCTTTCCATGAAGTCACCCACATTTGCTGTATTGGCTTTGGGATTTTTGTATACAAAGGTCCTGCTTTTCTAGGAAGTTAGATACACACACACACACACACACACACACACATACACACATACCCCCTTAAATGAAAGAAGAAAGGGAGATAAACACCAAAAAGCCATCAATCTATGACCTGACCAATCCAGCAAAGAAAAAAAAAAAGATTTGTTCCTTAATTACATCCCTTCTTGAAATTTCAAGTTCCTCATCTGTCAGAGAAGGGAATTGGGGCAGATGACCTCAGAGACCCCATCCAGTACTACCATACTTGAACTCTAAGAGGTCCCAGAAAAAAAATGTGTTCTCACCAAATTTACCACCCCAAGAATTCTCTGCTACTATTACTCTCTGCCTTACATAAAAGAGTAAAAAAAATCTATTTTAAACAAAAGAATAGATTGAAATAGTTTATTTCTATTTATTGGGAGAATTAACTGCTCTAAAAACTTCAATCTTGTCACCATATCCATATGACCTATGACAAAGAGATCAAAGATAGAAATCAGAACTTCTTGAACTCTAGTGCAATCTCTTTTGTTTAGTGCTGTCATGGGGCTTTTTCAAAAGGAAAGGGAAAATGATTATTTATTCCTTTTGGATTAGTCCAGACTCATGTCTACTTTTGGCATTGGTTCTTCATATGTCTGATGGGCTGGGAGAAAGAGTAGGCAACTGAAAATTGTAATTTAACAATTCATTATTCATTTATTTGACAAACACTTATTAAGTGACTTATGGGAGCACAATGTACTATGAAGTGAGGGATGTGGCAAGCTTTGATAAAATATAGTCCCTGCTCTCATGAAATGTATTGTCCAGGAAGAAGATGACACAATCACAGAAAGAAAAAAAAAAAACCAGTGCAAATCATTTCATAAGCGAAGCAGAGAGTTGTAAAACAGAGACCACTAGAGGACTAAAGGTACAAGATCATTGGTAAGAAGCAATCAGAGAAGCCTTCATGGAGGAGGTGGTATTAACTCATGCAAAATTTCAGTTAGCAGAGATCTTAGAGATCAATCTAGCCTAGCACCTATAAAGAAACATGTCTAAAATTACACAATCAATAAAACACAGTTATTACATCTATAAGACTTTTTTTTTAATTTAAACTGAACCTGTGATTACACCAATACAGGGAACTCCAGGGAGCAAAATTCTTTGCCAGTAGAAATCAGCACCTCTTCTGCAACTTCGTCTTAGAAAGTAGTCTGACAACAATAAGACTATATAATAATCAATTCTGATGGACATGGCTCTCTTCAACAATGAGATGTTTCAAACCAGTTCCAGTTGTTCAGTGATGAGGAGAGCCATATACACCCAGGGAGAGGCCTGTAGGATCTGAGTCTGGACCACAACATAGCATTTTCATGTTCTCTATTGATGTTTGCTTGCATTATGTTTTCCTTTTCAGGTTTTGTTTTGTTTTGTTTTGTTTTTCTTGTAGATCCGATTTTTCTTGTACATCAAGATAACTGTATCAATATGTATACACATATTCAACTTATTAAGTATCTTAACATAATTAATATGTATTAGACTTCCTGCCATCTAGGAGAGGGAGTGGGAGGAAGGAGGGAAAAATATGTAACAGAAAGCTTTGCAAGTGTCAATGATGAAAAATTACTTACGCATATGTTTTGCAAATAAAAAGCTTTTAATTTAAAAAAAAAAGAAAGAAAAGAAAAGAAAAAAGAAAGTAGCCTGAGTCTGGGGAGAGGATGACTCATTTGCACCAGTGCTCTCATTACATCACAATGCCTGCCCTTTGGATGTTCAAGAATGAGAAGGAATCTATCACTCAAAGTAGGATTTCTGGCATAGTGAACAAAGGCACAGAGCAAAGGCACAGAGATGGGAGAATGCCTTTTATATTAAGAGATCCAGAGTAATTCAGTGGGCTGACACACAGATCACATGGAAAAGGATAAAAAAAGTCTTGTAGATAGGTTGACATTAAATTGTGGAAAGCCCTGAATGCCAAAGAGGAGAGTTTAAACTTTAATCAATAGGTGATAGGAATCCACAGAATATTTCTGAGCAGAGAAAGGCATGGCACACCTATTCTGTAGGGATAGCATGGTACAAGTAGACAAGGCCCTGGACTTAGGTATAAGGAAGGGTGTATTCAAATCTGGTCTCTGATACATAGATGTTCAATGATCTTAACCAAGTCACTCTACCTCTCTGAGCCTCAGTTTCCTCATCTGTAAAAAGAAGGGATTAAACATGGGGGTCTCAAATTCTCTTTCACTTCTAAATAAGTGATCTACATAATAATTTCTTCCTAATTAAAACTGACAAATAAGGGGAGGGGTTCCTCTTTTTTTTAATTAAGAAAAATTTTAATGCAGTTGGAAAGAAGAGTTTATAATTACCCAAAGAATGTGGCCAGTGCAACATCAATATTATACAATGATCAATTCTGATGAGCGTGACTCTTTCCAACAATGAGATGATTGATGCCAGTTCCAATGATTTTGTGATGGAGAGAGCCATCTACACCCTGCATATTTGTGCATATGTTATGAAAATAAAAAGCTTTATTTTAAAAAAGAAAAAAAAAGAATATGGCCAATGGCTGGAATCCTTCCTTGCAAAGACATCATAAAAGATGATGTTCTTCACAGACAAGGTGAGACCTGGTTAGTGAACCGTAATCAATCACTATCTTTCTAAGTTTGTAGGTTACTAGATGAATCAAACCTACAGTATTTGTTTGTTGGCATTCCATTTGCATGTATCATCTTGGATATTCTGAATCCAAGTTACATTTACCAAAAATCACTATATATACTTAATTCAATCTGTTAGATAGGAGTTGAAGAATTAGTCAAAACTCCAAGTTACACTTCGGCTCATTTTATTAAACTACAAGCAAACAAAAAACTACCCAGAACACAAATACTCACAGTGATTATTACACAACCCATGGCTATGATCAGATACTTCAAATGTAGCTCTGACTTGAATATTTCTGTAAGAAAGGGGCTGGTAGCTGATGAAAGGGAAGTACCCTTCAAAGCTTGATTCCAGGTGACCAGCATGTTTGGGGCAGAATGAATCAATCACTAAGGCACTTAACACAAACAGCAGTACACAACTTGCCTTAGATGCCCCTCCTGGAGCTGAGAAACTTCTTGCCCAAGCAGAAAGGCCTTCTTCCTGATTCCCAGGCCCTCCCCATGAACTACCTAGAGTCACTGTGCTATGACTTCAGAGAGCTGAATTCGTGATAGAAATTTGATGTTTTTCCAACCTATAGTCAAATAATGCCTTACATCCTTTTGTCTCCACATTTAATTAAATGTGACCCTTGTGTCAGGAAAGGAGGGCCTGGGAGGTATTTCTCTTTTCTCATGGATCACAGCCTGGCACCCAGAAAACCTAGAGGGAAAGTCTGCGTCAAAGTACAGAAACAGTATAATTCAACCAAAAAAAAAAGAGCTCTCCCTGGCCCATTGGTGCTCTCTTTCTCTTTCTATCCCTCTTTCTATCCTAGTTTTGCCTTTCCCATTGCCACAGCTTCCAGTTCCTTGCCCCATAGCCACTTAGGTCAAAAACTCCCTAAAACTTTAGCCATTCTTTACCTCATTTCTTTCTTACCTAGCCTTACCATTGAATGGGCAGTTGCCTCAGTCAAACCTATTAAAGACCTTAGTTTAAAAAAGCCAGGGCCTTCTTCAGTCATCCTGATCTATATTTGGCCACTGGATCCAGATGACTGTGGAGAAGAAACTGAGGTAGGTGACCTTGCACAGTCCTCCCTCATTTAAATCCAATTCACCTGCCTGCCTAGGCATTACCTCCCATAGGGCAGTCATTTTCCAGAACAAAGAACAAGCAACAATAAGATGGGCTGACCAATTTTAAACTTTCCTTTCTCTTCTCTCCTTTCTTCCTTGTCTCATCTCCCCTCTCCCCTTTCTCCTGTCCTTTTCCACTGCTTTCTTTATTATCCTGTCCATATTATAACCTGAGCTATAAATTTCACCCTATTTCAACAGAAGCTCTAGTAGATTAAAAATTCCTTAGAGACAAAAGTCTGGGGGGGGGGTGCAGTGGAGAAGAATAGTGAAGAAAGGGAGAAGCTGGGAGAAAAGAAACAGGCATTTATATATTTCCTACTATGTATTAGACAAGGTGAGAAGCACTTTATAAATTTTATCTCATTTGATCATTCCCCAAATCCTAGAAAGTATTATAGGTGGGAAAACTAAGACAAACAGACTTTTAAGTGACTTGCCCAGGGTCACACAGCAGTGAGTATCTGAGACCACATCTGAACTTGGATTTTCTGACTATCTAGGTAGTTGGAGTGCCAGGTCTAGGCAAGTCACTTAATTCTGTTTGCTTCAGTTTCTTCATCTGTAAAATGAGCTGGAGGAGGAAATATAAAACTATTCCACTTTGCCAAGAAAACCCCAAATGTGGTCAAGAAGAGTCAGATACAACTGAGTAACAACTTCTGACTCCAGGGCCAGAACTCTATCCACCTAAATGGTGAAACTTTTTATTCCTTTCCTACACCTAGAGAGCAAAAAAGTTTGATTGATTAAAAGGCACTACTATATCTGGAAAGTCATTATACATTAACAATGTATTTGTATTCAAGCTCTAACTGGCTGGCCTTCCCACAGCTGGTCTGTCAGACAATCAGACTCAAGCAGTACAAACACACATACCAAAAAAATTCTAGTCATCTTCAAATGCCAGGAAGCCTTACCTGATCTCCTTCATGGAAATGATGTATCTCTTCCCTAAATTCCTGTAATATTTTGCACTTATTTCTGTAATAGGGATTTTAGACAACTTTTGTGTTTTGTTTTTTTATATATTCTTTAGCTTCTGGTGAATTCTTGGATTCCTTAGAATAATGTTTTTAAATGTACAAAATTAACTACACAGTATTATAAAGCACTAGGTATAATGAAATAGTTACCTTTTTTTTTTTTTGTAATATCAGAGAAAACAGAAGTTCCTCTTCCCCCAAAAAAAAGCAAGTGCACAGATCTGAGGTGCCACATGCTTTTATAGTTACTTGAATACACCAGCTTCCTACAAGACTATGATCTCCTTAATGTTATTCAAATTTATATGCCCCACTGAGATACAAAATGTCTTGAAATAAAGTGCCTTACAACAATAAGACTATATGATGAGCAATTCTGAAGGACATGATTCTCTTCAACAATGAGATGTTTCAAACCAGTTCCAATTGTTCAATGATGAAGAAAGCCATATACACCCAGAGAGAGGCCTGTGGGATCTGAGTTTGGACCACAACATAGCATTTTCACACTTTCTATTGATGTTTGCTTGCATTGTGTTTTCCTTCTCAGGTTTGTTTTGTTTTGTTTTGTTTTTTCCTGTATAGCAAGATAACTATAAATATACATATATATATATACATATATATATATATATATATACACATGTTCGATCTGTCAAGTATTTTAACATAATTAACATGTAGTGGATATCCTGCCATCTAGGGGAGGGGTGGGGACTAGGGGGGAAAATTTGTAACAGAAAGCTTTGCAAGGGTCAATGTTGAAAAATTACCTATGCATATGTTTTGCAAATAAAAAGCTTTAATTAAATTTTTTAAATCCCTTGCAAAAAAAATAAAGTGCCTTAAATATTATTAATGTATTCAATAAAACTTTTTTTAAAATACAGATTTTTTTTTTAAATTTGCAAAAGAAAACAAATGAATCACAAGTAGATTCCGGGCAATTTTGTTACTACCATATTAAAATTTAATAGACACTTTAAATCATCTCTAACAGTTCGGTTTCACATATAATTTTTTTTCTTTATATATCAAAATGTTTCTATTAGTAATTGTTCAGTTAATAATTTACAAAAGAACATTTAAAAATTCATTTGATCTATCAAACAAGTAGGATTAAGGAAGAAGAGCACAGAACTCAAAATCATCAAGACCTCAGTTCAAACCTACCTCAGCCTTTTGCTTGCTTTTTTCAACCTCAGTTTTTAACTCCGTAAAATGGGGATGATATTAGCTCCTATCCCCCAGGGCGATTGTAACAATCAGGTGAGAAAGCCTGGTAAAATGCTTTGCTTCCCAAACCCGAAAAGGGTACAGGTGGGCTGGCTTTACACACTTACACAACACTAGGTGGCAAATGAACATTTGTGGAAAGAATGCCTCAATTTGAGTGGGAGGGCTCTCTGCAACACCAGCCTGCCCATCCCAAACCTTAAGTGACAGGAGGCTCCACCCACTGTTTACCCCTGACTCTCTTCCCAGTCCCGCATGAAGCACTCACCAGACACCTGAGGAGTGACAGAAGGAAGGCTCCACTGCCCCGGCAACCTTCCTGCCCGGCTCTCCCTTCGGGCCGCTAGACTCTCTCTGAGTCTTCACTTCGGCCTCCCCGCAGCTCCCCCTGCCAGAGCAATCCCACTCTCCAGGGCGAACACCAAGCAAGGAAGACTCTGGCTCTTCAGGACCGCTTCCCAGCTGTCTGGGAACCTTGAATTAGGCGGTTTTTCCCACCAAGAGGAGATGGGTTTGTTCCCTCTAAGTGGCGGCCGTTCTCAGGGAAACCTGAATTTGGCAGCTGGGACTCGCAGGTGCCGGGTTTGTGTTACACCGGACCCAGCGTTAGTTTGTGTGCAGAAGATCCGGTGACCGTGAGCACTGCTACGTTGGTCTGGTCTTGCAATGGGAGTACTGAGATTTGGTGGCGCAGTGTTTTGCTGTGAGCTGATGTGTAAGATATCTTGCTATCTTGTCCTAAGAAGGGACTATGCAGAATTCCTCATTTTATCTCGAGATGCTAGCCTATTCTCGGACTACCTGAGACTCCGCTAAGTCCAGCAAAGTATATGTGAAAACTCCCTGACCCCCTGAGTTACCTATGATGATGACGGTTATGGAAAAGTGGGGTTCAGATACTCTCTCCTTTCCCCTTACACCTCTGCCCCTCCTTTCTCCTCCTTCCGCCTCTCTGCCCCTTCTGAGTTTTCTCTCCCCTTCCCCCACTTCTGCTTCGCCCTTTTCACTTCCTCTTCTCCTTCCTTTGCCCTTTCTTTGCTCCCTCTCCTCCCCTCTTTTATTTCCTCCCTACTTCTGCTTCCCCCACTGTTCTTTCCTGGCTTTTTCTCTTCTGCCTCCTCCCCTTAAACTTCCCTTCCTCACCTTTCACTTCCCTTTCTCCTTCCTTGTTCCTTCCCTCCCCCCTTTTACTTCCTCCCCACTTCCAGTTCCGACCACTTCCACTTCCTCTGCCCCTCCCTCTCTCCCCTAATCCCTTCCTCAGATCCTCCAACTCCCTCTTCTGAATTTTATTATCTGGGTGACCTTGAGGAAGTCACTTGGCTGTCCTGGGCCTCTGTTTTCTTACCTGCAATTAAAACAACCCATGGTAACATATATAAACACTCATTTCAATGTCCTAACAACCCTGGGCAATATTATGGAAATGTTATGATGTCCTACTCTTGTTATTCCCATTTTAGAATTGAGAAAACAGCTGTGTGACCCTGGGCAAGTCACTTAATCCCAATTGCCTCAGCAAAAAAAAAAATTGAGAAAACAGGACCAATGACTCTACCTCCCTTCTTTAAAAAGTGATCCCCCTAGGTTAACTGGGTGGTGCCCTCCACTCAGAAGGAACTGAGTTCAGTTTGAATGTCAGACGCTAACAGTGTGATCCTGAGCAAGTACCATAACACAATTGTATCAAAAAAACAAATAGATCCAGGAGAGAGAAATTAAATATTATTGATCTACCTGAAAATCATGATCACAAAAAGAACCTGGACATCATTTTTAAAGAAATTCTCAAGCAAAACTGTCCTGATAATCTAGAACCAGAGTATAAAATAGAATTGGAAAAAATCCACTGATCACCTGAAAGAGATGCAAAACAAAAACTCCCAGGGATATTATAGTCAAATTCCAGAACAACCAAAGCAAGGAGAAAATATTGTAAGCATCCAGAAAGGAAAAATTCAAGTATAATGGAGCCACAGTCAGGATAATACAAGATTTAGCAGATTCTACTTTAAAGAACCTGGAGGGCTTGGAATATGGTATTCTTGAGAGCAATGGAGCAAGGACTACAATCAAGAATCACCTACCCAACAAAACTGAGTATAATCCTTCAGGGGGAAAAGAAGACATTAAATGAAATAGAAGGTTTTCAAGCATTTGTGATAATGGTTGAATGGAAAATTAGATTTTCAAATATAGGCCTCTGGAGAAGCATAAGGAGGAAATCCAGAAAGTGCTTATCATAAGGGACTTGATGAAGTTTATCTGTTTATATGTCTACATGAGAGGATGATACTTGTAAGTCATTAGAACTTTCTCATTATTATGGCAATTTGAAGGAGTGTGTGTGTGTATGTATGTGTATATATATATATGTATGTATGTATGTATATACACATGCATATATGTGTATATATATAATGTATGTATGTAGAGACAAAGAAGGAGACTCTTTACACAAACAGAAGATTAATTTCTATCATGAGGGGAAGATATCTGCAGCCAAACCCCCACCCACCCAACATAACCCAAGAAGGAGGGCTTAAAGCTATAGATGCTGGGGCCACTTATATTCATAAAATGAGCTGACCCACAACACAATCATTCTTGGGTCTTAAGACAGTTCTCTTGGTTGGCATTTGTTGGGACAACACAGGTCTCCTTGTGTACTGTAGGAAGTCACTCTCTCAAGTATTGGGAGTATTGATTATTCTGCAGGGAACAGAAACAGAATTCTGTGACTGAAACAGGAGTGCAGTACAAGGAACAGAGATGAACACCTGCTATAACATCACATTCTGAAAGGATCAGAGGAGACGAGGAGAATGTTGTGGAATGAGTCTGTCAAAGTTTCCCAGAACTGAGCCCAGCAAGCAGGCTGTGTCCTGAGCTTGGCATAACAATAATCCTTTGCACTCAGTATGTTATCACCCTCTGTCAAATGCATTGCTTTGACCAGCACCAGGTGCTCCCTGAAGGTTTTAGCCCCTTCTTTCTCTGGGCAATCATCAGGTGTTCATCTCATGGGGGGCAGAAACAGGGAAATGATCAGTTTCCCATATAATATCAAGGATTAGAGGTAGAAGGAAATGTAGTGGTAGATTATCTAGTACAACCTTGTCACTTCATCTATGGGGAAGTTGAAGCCCAGAGACTGAGTCACTCAGAGTCACAGTAGCAGAACAAGAATGAGAATTTAGACAATCTGGCTCATAATCCTTTCTCTACATCTTGACACCTAACTGTCCTTTTCTAGCTTCCTTGACTTTTTTTTTCAGTTCACAGTTCTTTTATTCTACCTTTTACAGGAAGATTTTTACAATTTCCTTTAATACAATTTCCCCCCCCAATTTATTTTAATATTATATAGGTATGTATGTAGGTCTGCAAGTTATCCACTCCCCACCCCATTAGACTGAGCTTCCTGAGATCAGAAATTACCATTTGCTTTTCTTCTTATCCTCAAAACTTACAAAATGCCAGGCACATAGTAGGGGATTAATAAATGCTTATTGTGGACTGCCTTTCTGAGCAAAAACACCACACTAAGATTCTTTGAATCACAGCTTCACATAGATAAAATCTTTCTTTCTGACTATATGACATTTGGTTCTCTCCAGGATATCCCTATTTAGATCTGAATTCTCCTAATCCCCATCTTTCAGGCTTTTCCTCATCTCTGCTCTTCTCTTATATCCAATAAAAATTCTTTCTCTATACTGTTATTTACATGTATTCATTCAGGAGCAGCTAGGTCCGAAGTGGATAGAGCACCAGCCCTGAAGTCAGGAGGACCTGAGTTCAAATCTGGCCTCAGACACTTAACATTACCTAGCTGAATGACCCTGAGCAAGTCACTTAACCCCTATTACCTCAGGAAATAAAACAAACACATATATTCACCCAATGGAGCCATTTAACAACCCTAGAAAATAGATGCTGTTATACCCATTCTAGAGATGAGGAAACAGAGAATAAGTGATTTTCCTGAGGTGGCAAAATTAGTAGAATCTAAATGCAAGTCTTCCTGACTTCCAGGTTTAATGCTCTTTCCATTATGTCATGTAGATGTGTCTAATAAAACATATTTGCTTCTTTTTCTCTCTTCACTTCTACTGAACTTTTATTTTCTATTTTCTCTTTCTACAAACAACTAAATCTGCCCTCCAGATTCCTAATCCAAATCATGGGGAAAGGCTCACTCTGAAGATAGGAAATGTTTCCCTTTTCTACTAGTATTCTCAAGTATCTTACACAGGATAAATTCTTATTATAGGCTTGTTGCTTGATTGACAGCTGACCAACATAAATTCTTAATGTCAGTACAACAGGATTGTACTTTCTATTTCCAGATGTTCCCCATGTCTTGTATAGCTGCCTGTTTGGATCAAACTTGATAAGTACTTAGCCTTGTGCTGATGAATTTTTTTTTTTTTTGGCTAAGGCAATTAGGGTTAAGTGACTTGCCCAAGGTCATACAGCTAGTGTTTTTTTTTTTAAATGGTAATAGTTAAACAAAGGCAACTAACTAGATGGCACAGCAGTGGGTAGAGTACTGGACTGACTAGGTTTTCACAAGCTGGACAAGTCCCTTAACCCTGTTTATCTTAGATTCTTCATCTTTAAAAATGAGAAGGAAATGGCAGACCATTCCAACATATCTTTGCCAAGAAAACTGAAGAAGAGGTCATAAAGAGTTGGATGTGATTAAACAATTCACAAGAAAAATAATAAAAACTGATTACAAGGATCCCTCTTGTTTTAGCCTGGGGCTTGTTATGCTTTAGTAACTAAGTCAAGGAACAGAGAGTTGGTAATAATCATTTCTCCTCAAACACACACACACACACACACACACACACACATACACACACACACACCCCTACCTTCCTTCTGTACTTTCCTCTTCCTTCAACACTTCCCTCCCCATGCCTGTCAAGACAGCATCATTACCTAGCAGGGATCTTCTTCAAAAACATGGGTTAGGTAGTTTTTCCCCTGAAATGAATCAAAGTTGTCTGTGGGATTTGATTGGCCTGAGAGGTCTAAGCCTCTCTTGATGCAGTTTCTTACTGACCTCTGATTTCCTGTTACATAAAAGAATTAAAAACTTCATTCACAAGGAATTTGGATCCTTCAGACTTCGTAGATCTCCCAGCAGTAATTATATCCTGCCTTGCTGTTTCTATTTGATGGGGAGGTGGGCCTTCCCTCCACCATCTCTCCTGGCTCATCTTTATTATCTTTGTACCCTTTCCATGGTCTAGTTTTTGTTAACTATTGAAAGGTCCTAGAGTTGTTCCCACATAGAACTTAACCTAACAGGGGACAAGTCTGAGTCAGGCCTTTCCATTTAACCTGTTATGACAGATTCTGAAATGTCTACCACCACCATCATTTTTCAGAGTGTAGGTGAATCAGGGGAATGAAGCGGCTAAGGAGAGCCCAAGCAGCCTTTGTGAGTCCACAAGATTAATTAATTAGCATTCAGGATTAAGCAAAAACAGAAATATTAGGTCCTGAGGGATTTGGCTATTACTTCTAGCTTCTACCTGAGGATAAATACATCATTATGAATTCATAGATGATACAATTTAGATTCTCTTACAAATTGTAAGATCTTGAAAAAGTCATGGTCCTTCTGAGCGTTCAGTTTTCTCATCAGCAAAATGGAAATAATATTTGTACTCCCTACTTCTTGGGTTTGTTGTGAACTAAGTGCTTTGTAAACTGTAAAGATGAGCTATTGTTATTATTTAATCTTAGATTAGATTTCTCAAGGAAATCTAAAAAGACTCACTCAGACATGCACAAAGTCATTGAAACCAGAATTTAAGACATGCCCAAGGTTGCACAGTCAAAAAGTGACAGAACCAGGATTGAAACCTCAGATTTTTGACTGTTTTACATCAAGCAAGTGTTATATTTGTGTTTGTTTCTTTCTCTAAATACAAAACACTTAAGCAATTTGTCATACTTTTAATTTTTTTCATTATTTCATTAAATATTCCCAATTACATGTTTAAAAAATTTTAACAATTTTTTTTAAAAGTTGAGCTCCAAATTCAACATTCACCCTTGCAAAACCTTGTGTTCCAAATGTTTTCCTTCCCTTCCCTTCCCCTCCCCCAGATGGCAAATAATGCAATTTTTGTTAAACATATTCAGTTCTTCTATACATATTTCCACAATTATCATACTGCACAAGAAAAATCAGATCAAAATGGAAAAAAAATGAGAAAGAAAACAAAATGCAAGCAAACAACAATAAAAAGAGTAAAAATGCTATGTTGTGATCCATACTCAGTTCCCACAATCCTCTCTCTAGGTATAAATGGCTCTTTTCATCACAAGACCACATATAATCTTGTTATTGCCATGTTCAATGATCTCCTGGTTTTGCTTGACCAGCATTCTTAAGTCTTTCAAAGTTGTTTGTCTTTACAATGCTATTCTAATATAAATTGTTCTCTTGGATCTGCTCAGCCTACTTTGCATCAGTTCATATGATCCAGAACTATCTGAAATCATCTATTTCATAAAGCCTAGTAATATTCCATTACATTTGTATACCACGAATCATACATTCTATTTTTTTTTCTTTTCCCCCTGTTTTAACCTGCATTTCAGGATCAGGAAATTTGTTTTGTTTGTTCCCCCCCCTCATTTAATAGCATTTTATTGTTTCCAATTACATGTCAACACTTTTAAACATTTATTTTTATAAGATTTTTAATTTCAAATTTATTCTTCCTCCCTCCCTGACCTACCCAAAAAAGCAAGCAATCAAATATAAGTTATACATGCACAACCATGTTAAACATATTTCATAGCGTGAAAAAAATCAGAACATAAAGGAAAAACCACAACAAAGAAAAAAATAACAGCCACAAAAAAGAAAATAGTATGTGTTAATCTGCATTCAGTCTCCAAAGTTCTTTTTCTGGGTGCAGATGGTAGAAAAATCAGAAAAAACTTACATAAACTTATACTGAATGAAATGAGCAGAACCAGAACATGATACACACTAACAGCAACATTATACAGTTGATCATTTATGACAGATTTAGCTCTTCTCATCAGTGCAGTCATTTGAGACAATTCCAATAGACTTGTAAAGGAAAATGCCTCAAATATTTCTCTGTTCAGTTTTTTGCCTGTTTGTTTTAATTTGAAAAAACTTCTTAACTTAAATATCAAAACAAAACAAAACAAAAAACTTTTCGATATACTCAGTAACATAAAAAGAGGATTCTCTATGAAACAGAAACAATGACTCCATTTCAATATGCTTGGATTTTTTAAAGTATATAATAATTTGTACCTATTACTTTAAAAATTGCCTGGCTTGTACTTCCCTTTGCAATTTCTTCTGTTCTTTTTTTATGAATTTAAAAAAATGTTTCCTCCAATCAATAAATGGTCAAAGGATATGAACAATTTTCAGATGAAGAAATTGAAACTATTTCTAGTCATATGAAAAGGTGCCAAATCACTATTGATCAGAGAAATGCAAATTAAGACAACTCTGAGATAACACTACACACTTCTCAGATTGGCTAAAATGACAGGAAATGATAATGAGGAATGTTGGAGGGGATGTGAGAAAACTGGGACACTGATACATTGTTGATGGAATTGTGAACGGATCCAACCATTCTGAAGAGCAATTTAGAACTATGCTCAAAAAGTCATCAAACTGTGCATACCCTTTGACCCAGCAGCATTTCTATTGGGCTTATATCCCAAAGAAATCATAAAGGAAGGAAAGGGCCCCACATGTGCAAGAATGTTTGTGACAGCTCTTTTTGTAGTGGCTAGAAACTGGAAGCTGAATGGATGCCCATCAATTGGAGAGTGGCTGAATAAATTATGGTATTCAGTTCCTATTGTTCAGCGATGAAGATAGCCATATACATCCAGAGAGAGGCCTGAGGGAACTGAATGTGGACCACAACATAGCATTTTAACGCTTTCTGTGAATATTTCCATGCATTTTGTTTTCCTTCTTAGGTTGGTTTTTTTTTCCTTCTCTCTTTCTAGATCTGATCTTTCTTGTGCAATAAGATAACTGTATAGATATGTATACATATATTGGATTTGTCATATAATTTATCATACTTAGCATGTATTAGATTACCTGTCATCTAGGGGTGGGGGGTGAGGGGAAGGAGGGGAAAAGCTTGGAATAAAAAAAAAGAGTTTTTGCAAAAGTCAATGTAGAAAAATCACTCAAATTTTGTAAATAAAAATATTTTAATAAAAAAATTAAATAAAAATAAAAATAATAAAAAATAAAAAATAAATTGTGGTATATGAATGTTATGGAATATTATTGTTCTGTAAGAAACGACCAGCAGGATGATTTCAGAGAGGCCTGGGGAGACTTGCATGAGCTGATGCTGAGTGAAATGAGCAGAACCAGGAGATCATTATACACGGCAACAACGAGACTATATGATGATCAATTCTGATGGACATGGCTCTCTTCCACAATGAAATGTCTCAAACCAGTTCCAATTGTTCAGTGAAGAAAGCCATATACACCCAGAGAGAGGGATATGAAATGTGGACCACAACATATCATTTCCATGATCTCTATCGATGTTTGCTTGCATTGTGTTTCCTTTCTCAGATATTTTTTGTTTATGTAGAGACGATTGTTCTTGCACAGCAAGATAAGTATGGAAATATGTATACATATATTCGACTTGTCAAGTATTTTAATATAATTAACATGTAGTGGACTTCCTGCCATGTAAGGGAGGGGACTAGGGGGGAAAATTTGTAACGGAAAGCTTTGTAAGGATCAATGTTGAGGAACTACCCATACATATGTTATGCAAATAAAAAGCTTTAATTTAAAAAAAAAGAAAAAAAAAAAAAGAAACGACCAGCAGAATGATTTCAGAGAGGCCTGGAGAGACTTGCATGAACTGATGCTGAGTGAAATGAGCAGAACCAGATCATTATACATGTCAACAACAAGACTATATGATGATCAATTCTGATGGACATGGTTCTCTTCAACAATGAGATGTTTCAAACCAGTTCCAATTATTCAGTATTAGGAAGAAAGCCATATACACCCAGAGAGAGGCCTGTGGGATCTGAGTCTGGACCACAACATAGCATTTTCACACTCTCTATTGATGTTTGCTTGCATTCTGCTTTCCTTCTCAGGTTTTTTTTTTGTTTGTTTGTTTTTCTTTTTTTTTGGGTTTTTTTTTCTTTCCTGTACAGCAAGATAACTGTATAAATATAGATACACATATTCGATCTGTCAAATATTTTAACATAATTAACATGTATTAGATTTCCTGCCACTTAGGGAAGAGTGTGGGGGGCAGGAGGGAAAAATTTGTAACAGAAAGCTTTGCAAGGGTCAATGGTGAAAAATTACCTATGCCTATGTTTTGCAAATAAAAAACTTTAATAAAAAATGTTTCATTGGCTTTTTTTTAATTATGACTGATAATATCCCCATTCTGTGCCCATTAAAAACCAAGACAAAGAAAAGAAAACCCACCGTGTAAGAAATAAACATTATCAAACAAAAATAAATGTATATATTAGTCATATCCAAAAATGTATCTCTTTCTGCACCTTATGTCTATAACCTCTTTTTCAGGATTGGGGTAAAATGTTTCATCATAGAGACAGCATTATTATCATTAGAGACACAGTTGGTCATTGCACTGATCAGAGTTCTTAAGTGCCAGGGTATAGGACCCTGCTGAGAGGGAGTACAGAGGTCACCTTGACCTATGGTGCACAATAAGTTTTCTGCCACGTGGCAGAAACACCCTCGTTGAACAAGGAGCACTAATGCATAGCATGGGAATGGGTTGAGCCTGAGGGTCACAGAGTAGTTGCTCATGAGCAGGGATGCCCTGACAGGACCTCTCACCTGTGAGCGGGTTGCTGATATGGCTGGGTCGGCTCTCCTGCCATTGGCAGATACCATGCATACACAATGCCCACGAGCTGCTTCTCTGAATGGTGATTGGGGATTGCCTACTGTTCATGCGCTGATCACGCTTGCAAAAATGTATATCAACAAGGCTGTGCAGCACAATAAACTGGAGCTCTTTTCACACCCTATGAGTTCCCCTGCCTCATTTATCTCGCCTCTGAGATCAAAGGGCTTACACAAGGTGAGCTCTTAAAAGATAGCTGCAACACTAAAGTATTTCACAAATGTTGCTGTCAGTGTAAAGTATTTTCCTAGTTCTCTTTAGTTCTTTCTATGTCAGTTCATAATACATGGGATTCTTTGAAATTGTTTCTTTCTAATTTGGAACACAAGATTTTTCTTTTCTCTTTGAAAAAATACATTTATTGTAGTGGATATCCTGCCATCTAGGGGAGGGTTGGGGAGTTGGGGGGAAAAAATTTGTAACAGAAAGCTATGTAAGGGTTAATGTTGAGGAATTACCCACACATATGTTATACAAATAAAATAAAAAAAGAAAAAAGACAAATAAATTTTAAAAAAAGAAAAAATACATTTATTAAGCAATTACTTTGATCAAGATGCTTTGATAAGTGTTAAAGATACAAATAATTTAAAAGATATAAACCCTGCAATTATATATTTTATAAAGATTTTTATTTTCAAATCATGCATAATTTTCAACATTTACTCTTGCAAAACCTTGGAACACAAGATTTTTCAAGGGTTAATGTTAAAAACTATTTTTACATGTATTATGAAAAATAAAAAGCTATTATAAAAAAGAAATATACTGGTTATAAATATGAAGTCATGCAAAACATTTTCATGTTAGCCATGTTTAAAAAAAATTTAAGCAATAAAAAAGTAAAGAAAAAAGATATTTTTAACAAAGGATATTGTCTCTTTCTTCCAGTGCATTTGTCATGGGGGGATTGCCCCATGGACACAATACATCAGTATACATAGCTCATGCAAATTCCCCACATGGAAGAAGTTGGAGAGTCTGCTTCCAGGAGAGTCACAATGATGTCTAATAGAAGTGCTTTGGGGACCCTGTAGACCATTTGTAGAATAGTTCTGTCTGTTAAACATGTGGTGAGTAGTAACCTTTTGGATTAGCTGCAATTTCAGTAGTGGAACTGGAGACACTTTTTTTTTTTAATCTTTTTCTTTTCAAAACATGCATGGATAATTTTTCAACATTGATCTTTGAAAAACCTTATGTTCCAATTTTCTCCTCCTTTCCCCCACTCCTTCCCCTAGATAGCAAGTAATCCAATATATGTTAAATATGGTAAAAAAAATGTTAAATCTAATATATGAATACATATTTATAAAATTATCTTGCTGCACAAGAAAAATCTATTCAAAAAGGAAAAAAATGTATAAGAAAATAAAATGCAAGCAAGCAACAATTAAAAAGGTGAAAATACTATGTTGTGATCCACACTTAGTTCCCACAAGTCTTATCTCTCGGTGTAGGTGGCTCTCTTCATCACAAGATCATTGGAACTGGCCTCAATCATCGCATTGTTAAATAGAGCCATGTCAATCAAAAGTAATCATTATATAATCTAATTGTTGCCATGTTCAATGATCTCTTGGTTCTGTTCGTTTCGCTCAGTATCAGTTCATGCAAATCTCTCCAGGCCTCTCTGAAATCATCCTGTTGGTCATTTCTTAGGGAACAATAATATTCCATAACATTCATATACTGTAATTTGTTTAGCCATTATCCAATTGATGGGCATCCATTCAGTTTCCAGTTTCTAGCCACTACAAAAAGGGCTGCCACAAACATTCTTGCACATGTGGGTCCCTTTCCTTTCTTTAAGATCTCTTTGGGAATATATAAGCCCAGTAGTGACACTGCTGGATCAAAGGATATGCAGTTTGATATCCCTTTGGGCATAGTTCCAAATCACTCTCAAATGGAGACAACTTGAAAAACCTTAGATTTTCTGAGCCATTCAACTGTCTCTTTTTTTTTCTTTTTCCCTTTCTCCAGTTACATATAAAACAACATTTTGGGGGAGTTATACATGTACATTCATTTTTTACATATTTCCATATAAATCATGTTGGGAAAGAAAAATCAAAATGAAAGGAAAAAATCATGAGAAAAAAAAACAGAAGAAAAAAAAGTAAACATAGCATATGTTGATTTACATTCAGTCTCCATAGTTCTCTTTCTGGATGCAGATGGTGTTTTCCATCCAAAATTTATTGAGATTGTCTGGATTACTGAACCACAGAGAAGAACCAAGACTATCATAGCTGATCATTGCATGATCTTATTCTTGCTGTGTACAATATTTTCCTTGTTCTGCTTGTTTTACTCAACATCAGCTCATGTAAATCCTTCTAGGCCTTTCTAAAATCAGCCTGTTCATCATTTTTTATAGAACAATAATATTCCATTACTTCCATATACTATAACTTATTCAGCCATTCCCCAACTGATAGGCATCTACTTGCCTTTTGTCAATTGTATCTCTTGAGAGAAAATATAGTTAGGGGAAAGTTCTTGCTGCTTCTCTCCAACTTGATCAACTTGTGATGCTGTGAAAATATAACTTGGTCCTTTTTGCCTCAGTTTGAATTTTTTTTTCTTTTTAGGCAAAGGAAATTAATTTGGAGGTTCCGACTTTGTGAGTTTCAAAAAAGTCAGAAATGAGCCTCTGGGAATCCCATCCTGGTATCACAAATTCCAAGACAACAAGGAATTAGGAGCTGGTATAATTTTTCTGTCAACCCAGCAATGATGCCCAAGGAATAAAGTCATTTTCAGGGCGTTAGCCAGTTATAGTTGTGACAACGATTCATCTAAAAAAGATGCTGAATATGATATGGACATAAACTTTGTGAGGCCAATGAAATGTCAAAACTGTGATTAGTCTGAACTCACTCTTCCCACCTGTGTGAGTTGAGAGAATCAATGTCCTCAAGGGAGGAAAGGAGGAAGGGAAGATGAGAGGAAGGGAGGATGGGAGGAAGAAAAGATGGAAGGGTGGGAGGAAGGGAGGATGGGAAGGTGGGAAGAAGGACGGGAGGAAGGGAGGGAGGGAAAGAAAGATGAAAGAAAGGGAAGATGGGAGGATGGGAGGAAGGATGGGAGGGTGAGAGGAAGGAAGGATGGGAGGAAGGGAAGATGGGAGGGTGGGAAGAAGGGAGGGTGGAAGGAAGAAAGAAAAGTGTCTTTCCTGCAATGACAATTTCCTTAGTCACCCAGTACTGATTGTACTTTTGCTCATTCTCCTCAGTTCTCTGGTCAAGGTGAGAGAACTGAAATACTCTTTGTTCCACATTGCCACTTCTCTTCCATTACCTCTAACTTTTAGTAATCTCTTTTGCTTTGAGGTATATGCTATTCATGTCTACCAACTAATGAAAATCCTGGTAGCTGTTGTTTATAGACCTCCAGGCCATTCCAGTTCCTTCCTCAATGAATGTAATATACATACAGCTTACATCTTTTTCTCTTGTCTATAACTCCTGCTCTCATAAAAGGGTATTTTATTCTCCCTCAAATACCCTAACCTCTCAGCTCCTTAATCTACTCATTTAGATTTTTTGGACTAGGTGAAAAGAGATTCTTTGTCCCAGTTGCTACTTAACTTTAATTACTGAATGGGTCTCAGTCACACTGAGACCTGTTGAAGACTAGCTTAAAAAGGCCAAGGTCTCCCATTTCATCCAGGACTATCTCCAGTCTTCTTGATCTATATCTGGTAACTGAACCCAGATGGATCTGGAGGGGAAACTGAGGCAGGTGACTTTGCTCAGCCTTCCCTCACTTAAATCCAATTCACTTGTATGTCATGATATCATCTCACTGATGAACAAAGGACAAAACAATAACAACTTCTATCCAACCTCAACCTCAATCACACACAGATGGTCATACATTGATATTGCCCTGATCTGCAAATGTACTACCTCCACAGTCAAGAATCTGAAATCCCCTTAGCTGATCATAAACTATTGGTTTTTCATCTCTCCCTCTGCCTTCCTCTATATAAACCTACTTTTCATTTGCATTGTGATAGCCAATCCCTTGACCTCTCAATTTTCTCCCAAGACATTTTGCCTATGCTAGTCACTCTCCTCTCCTTATATTGACTCCTGAGTGAAACAATTCAAGTCTATATTCTAATGAATCCCTAATCCCTTATCATAACTCCTGTTAGACTTAGCCAAGCCCAGGCCTTGAATCTCTCCCATGATTTATCTCCTTTGAGCCTACACAAGTGCTACTGAATAAAGATAGAGAAATCACATAACCATTCTGACTGAATGCACTGCAAATTTATGTTATATAAGCTCAACTGAGCACTCACTACTTCTAGGAAAGCCTACTATTCCTTCCTTATCAACTCACTAAATCTATTCTCCACAATAATTTTTCTGAAACTTTTCACTTTTCTTCAAATCTCCCATGGTTCTCCCTCCCCCCACTCTCTCAGCTGAAAATCTTCCTTTATATATATACATATATCTTTTTCTAAGGCAATTGGCATTAAGTGACTTGCCCAGGATCACACAGCTAGGAAGTGTTAAGTGTCTGAGATCAAATTTGAACTCAGGTCCTCCTGACTTCAGGGCTTGTGCTCTATCCACTGCCCCACCTAGCTGCGCCCCTTCCATCATATTTTACAGAAAAAAAGTAAGACTATTTGCCATGAAATCTCTCTTTTCTCCTCTTTCTCATCCCTTCTCACTCAGGTGTCTTCTGACATTTTGTCCTCCTTCACCCCTTATCTCATATAATGAAGTAGCTTTACTCTTCACCAAAACTAACCCTTCTCTTTGTTTTAGTGCTCATATTCATTCCTATATCCTCCAACAGGTTGCTTCCTCTGTCATCTCCACTCCTTCATTTATTTTCAATTTTTCCCTTTCTGCTTGTTTGTTTTCTACTGCTTACAAACATATCCATAAATATTGTAGCCTGCAAAAAACTGCTGTCATCTTATTTCTCTTCTCTTTATAGTTAAACTCTTCAATAAAGCCATCTACTATAGTATAGGTAGCCCCTCCTTCTTTCCTCTCACTCTTTTCTTAATCCTTTACAATATGACTCCCAACTATATCATTTCACTGAAACATCTCTCTCCAAGGTTACTAATGATCTTTTAGTTGCCAAATCTAATAGCTTCTTCATTCTCCTTGATTTCTCTGTAGCCTCTGACAATTGCTGATCACTCTGTCCTCCTTGATACTCTTTTCTCCAGGTTTTCCTCCAATGTACCTGACCTATCCTTCTCTGTCTCCTTTGTTGGATCCTCTGTTCCTCAGGGTTCTATCCTGGGCTCTATACTTCCTCTATTCTATTTCACTTAATGATATCTACTTTGCCAATCATATCTACTTTGGTCAGCTTACCTTTTGGAAGAGTTTGAGAAGTTACTAAAGCCTGAGAAAATATTTTGATTTAGCACTGAGAACTCTGGATTTAGAGGCAGAAATGAAATGGGGATAATAATACATTTATAAAATAAGGCTAATACTACTTACAACACTGTATACCCACCACGTTTGTTGTAAGGGTCAAAAGAAAATATATAAAATGATTTTTGTAAATGGCAAAGTGCTGTATGAAATATGTTATTAAATACTTTGGACAGATCAGCAGTTATTTAAGACCATGTAAGCAAAGTATAGATGTATTTGCAGCCAGAAAATCAGGATATACATATATAAAACAAGGGCAGATATCATAACAGCACGAGATAGTAAAAGCCCAACTCACTTATTTTGACTCTAAGGCTATTTTTGATTTGAGGATTAGCAGGTTTTATTTTCTTTACAGGTCAAAATTTCATTCACTCTACAAATATTTACACAGCAATTATAAATGCCAGGAACTGGCTCCTGTGCTAGGGCATTACAAGCTATGCTCAGTCCCCACCCTCAAGGAATTTATCATTAGCTTGCTCCAGGTCCTGCCCAAATGGTGTTTCCAGACTAAAAGCATTCTTCTACTCTGGGTGAATATTTCACTGGGTTTAGAACAACTGCAGGAACTTATAAGAACAGAAGAAAGGTGGATCCCTTGATATCTTAGGAATCATTCTAGGAATATTCCAATGGGAGGAATAAAAATCTGACAATAACAAAACTCCAGGTAAATAAGATCTCACTAACCTATGGACAAAATTCTATTAAATATTCTCTAAAGCAATTTAATGAACCCAGAGTGAAAACATTCATGTTCATTTAAATTCCTTTCTAGCCCTAACTCTTTAAGGGGACGATTCTATTCTTCCTAGTTAGTCTTCCACACATATTTTGAAGCTAGGTAAGAAAGTATAGAGAAAAATATTTGAAGTCCTTGCATTTAAGAAGCACCTGATCTGTAATTTCTCATTGAAAAATTCTCCAGCTGGTAAATGTTCAAAGGCTATGAACAGACAATTTTCAGATGATAAAATTAAAGTCATCTATAGTCATATGAAAAATGCTCTAAATCACTATTGATTAGAGAAATGCAAACTAAAACAATTCTGAGGTACCATCTCACATCTCTCAGAATGACTAAGATGAAAGGAAAAAATAATGATAAATGTTGTTGAGGATGTGGGAAAACTAATGCATTGTTGGTGGAGTTGTGAAATGATCCAACAATTCTGGAAAGCAATCTGTAACTATGTCCAAAGGACTATCAAACTGTGCAGACCCTTTGATCCAACAGTGTTTCTACTGGATCTGTATCCCAAGGAAATCATACAGGAGGGAAAAGGACTCACATGGGCAAAAATGTTTGTAGCAGCTCTTTTTGTGGTAGCAAAGAATTGGAAAAGGAATGGATGCCCATCAATTGGGAAATGGCTGAACAAGCTGTGGTATATGAAGATGATAGAATATTACTGTTCTATTAAAAACAATGAAGAACTGATTTTAGAAAGGCCTAGAAAGATTTACATGAACTGATGCTGAACAAAACAAGCAAAACCAGGAATACACTGTACACAGTAACAGCAAGATTGTGCAATGTTCAGATATGAAAGACTTGGCTCTTCTCAGTGGTTCATCAATTCAGAGCAATCCCAATAGACTTTGGACAGAAAAATCCATCTGCATCCAGAAAAAGAACTAAGGAAATTGAATGTAAATCAACACACACTATGTTACCTTCTTTTTTTCTTTTTTTTTTTCCCTCCCATGGTTTTTCCCTTTTGCTCTGATTTTTCTCTCCCAATATGATTCAAAAAGCAATGTGTATTAAAAAATAAATTTTACAAAAAAAGAAACAGACTCCTAGAATCCTCATAAATTCTTTGATTATAATGGAAAATAGTCATCAATCCCTCCACAGCACCAGTAATTCATATCCAAAAGTCAGCTAATTCAAAGAGGGAATAACTTTCTTGTAAATGTTCTGGAAAATCTGATCATCAAGATCAAGCAAAATACACCTTTTTTGGGAGAGGGGAGAAGATAAAAGGTTGAGGAACCCCAATTTCAAAATGTCTTCTCTTTGATGTCCACACAAATAGCTCTCTTCTCCATATGTCTGGAGTGCCATAATGAATAGAGCGACAGTCAAAAAGCCTCATCTTTCTGTGTTCAAATAAGGTGATAGACACTTCCTAGCTGTGTGATCCTGGGCAAGTCACTTAACAATGTTATCTGTAAAATGAGCTGGAGAAGGAAATTGCAAGCCATTCCAGTATCTTTATCAAGAAAATCTCCAATGGGGTCATTAAAGAGTCATATATGACTGAAAAGGACTGGACAAAATATGTATATCCACTCCTTATCTTCCTTCTTGGTATGTCTGACATCACCAATTTCCAATTTTTCCAACATATCTCTTAAATATCTGAAACCATTCTTGTTCAAATCCAGCCTTTTTCAGAACTTCCCCATTTCTGTTAACGGCAACTCCATTCTTTCAGGCACCCAGGGTACAAACTTAAGTCATCCTTATCTAATTATTCTTCATCATTTCACAAATCTAACAAGTTGTCAATTTTTTTCACCCCACCTCCTCATCTCTCAAGTCTACGTCTGGCCAATTTATCTGTTCTCTTACAAGAGTCTTTTAATTGGTTTCCCTGCATCAAATTTCATATATACATATATATATGCATATATATATAATAGCTTTTCATTTTTCCAAATACATGTAAAGATAATTTTCAACATTCATCTTTGCAAAACTTTATGTTCCAATTTTTTTCTTTCTCCTTCACTCCTTCATCCCTCCCCTAGACAGTAATCAATTCACTATAAGTTAAACATATGCAATTCTTCTAACTGTATTTCCAGATTTGTTATGCTGTGCAAGAAAAATCATATCAAAAGGGGGAAGAAAACATGAGAAAGAACAAAAATAAGCAAACAATACTTATCACCACCAAAAAATGTGAAAATACTATATTTTGATCCACATTCAATCTCCATAGTTCTCTTTCTGGATGTGGATGACTTTTCCCTTCACAAGTTGCTTGGAAATGCTTTGAGTAACCTCATTGTTGAAAAGAGCCAAGTTCATCACAAATGATCACCACACAATCTTGTTGTTACTGTGTGTAATGTTCTCTTGGTTCTACTCACTTCGCTTAGCATCAATTCCATTTAAATCTTTCCAGGCTTTTCTGAAGTCAGACTGCTGATCATTTCTTATACAACAATAATATTCTATTACATTCATATACTATAACTTACTCGGCCATTTCTCAACTAATGGGCATCAATTCAATTTTAAATTTCTTCTCTCTAATCCATCTTTCACACTGCTGCAAAAGTGAAACTCTTAAAACATAGGTACATCCATGTCTCTGCCCTGTTCAACAAACTTCAATGAATCTTTCTTACCCTTAGGTTCCTATATAACTTCCTTTCTTTGACATTTAAAGCTATTCTCAGCCCAGATCTATCTATCATATATTACTCCCCTTCACAAACTCTACTGCACTCATAAATCAGCCCAATTAGCCTTCCTTTTTCTATTTTCTACAAACATTCTCAAGTCACCCTTAGTCTCAATCAAATCTATTTTTTAATTCTTTAAATGTTTTTAAAATTTATGTTATTCTGGGACACTGATACATTGTTGGTGGAACTGTGAACGGATCCAACCATTCTGGAGAGCAATTTGGAACTATGCTCAAAAAATTATGAAACTATGCATACCCTTTGACCCAGCAGTGTTTCTACTGGGCCTATATCCCAAAGAGATCTTAAAGGAAGGAAAGGACTCCACATGTGCAAGAATGTTTGTGGCAGCCCTTTTTGTAGTGGCTAGAAACTGGAAACTGAATGGATGCCCATCAATTGGAGAACAGCTGAATAAATTATGGTATATGAATGTTATGGAATATTATTGTTCTATAAGAAACCGACCAGCAGGATGATTTCAGAGAGGTCTGGAGAGATTTGCATGAACTGATGCTGGAGTGAAATGAGCAGAACCAGGAGATCATTATACACGGCACCAACAAAACTATATGATGATCAATTCTGATGGATATGGCTCTCTTCAACAATGAAATGCTTCAAACAGTTCCATTTGGTCAGTGAAGAAAGCCATATACACCCATAGAGAAGGATGTGAAATGTGGACCACAACATAACATTTTCATACTCTCTATTGATGTTTGCTTGCATTGTGTTTCCTTTCTCTGATTTTTCTTTCTTGTAGATATGATCTTTCTTGAACAGCAAGATAAGTGTGGAAATATTTATACATATATTCGATTTGTCATTAACATAATTAACATGTAGTGGATTTCCTGCCATCTAGGGGAAGGGTGGGGAGTAGGGGGGAAAAATTTGTAACAGAAAGCTTTGTAAGGGTCATTGTTGAAGAATTAGCCATACATATGTTTTGCAATTAAAAAGCTTCAATAAAATGCATTTTAAAAAATAAAATAAAATTTATGTTATTTATTTTTTTTGCTTAGGCAGTTGGGGTTAAGTGACTTGCCCAGGGTCACACACTAGGAAGTGTTAAGTGTCTGAGATCATATTTGAACTCAGGTCCTCCTGATTTCAGGGCTGGTGCTCTATCCACTGTGCCACCTAGCTGCCCCCTCAATCAAATCCTAACTTAATCCTTCCACGCCCACTATCATCCTATATATCTTCTTTGTAACTAATCTCCTTGAAAAGCACATTTACAATAGGTATCATCACTTTCTTTCTTCACACTCTTCTTAACCTCCTACAATCTGTCTTCTAAGCTCATCATTGAACCAAAATGTTCTCTCCAAAGTTATGAAAGTTTCCCTAATTTCTTAATCCTTTCTTCTTGCCCTCTCTGAAGCCTTTAACACAATAGATCACTCTCAATATCACTTGATGTTCTCTTGTCTTTAGATTTTTAGGATACCACTCCACCCTGATTTTTTTTCCTCTCACCTTTGTGGTCACTCCTTCTCAGCCTTCTTTGCTGGATCCTTATCTAATTCATGCCCTGGAACAGTAGATCCAAGTTCTGGAACTATTTCTCTTATCCCTCTTTACTTTACTTGATAATCTCATCAGCTTTCAAGGTTGTAATTGCATATCTATGCTGATGATTCTCAAATTTACCCATCCTTCCTTAATGTTTCCATTGACCTCCAGTCTCCCATATCCAGCTTTTTCAGACATCTAGAATTAAATGTCCATAGACATCTTAAACTCAATATATACAAACCTGAACTCATTATCTTTCCCCCTTCCAGATTTCTCTGTATCATGCCAATCCCACTAAGGCTAGTCACCCTTAACCTCTCAATATTTCTTCCTTCTTCTCCACCATCCAATCTGTTGCCAAAGTCCATTGATTTCACTTTGCATTATCTCTGGAATATGTCCCTTTCTTTCCTCTGAAAATGATGTACCACCACCCAGGTTCAGACCTTGATCACCTCATCTTCATTACCTTAGGCCTGGACTATTTTTAAATTTTTAATATTTTATTTATTATTTATTTATTTTTATTTTAATATTTTATTTTTCCCAATTACATGTAAAAACAATTTTTAACCTTTGTTGTTGTTACAATTTTGAATTCCAAATTTCTCTTTTCCCTTTCCTTCCCCATCATTGAGAAGGCAAGCAATTTGATACATATGCAGTCATGCAAAACATATTTCTATATTAGTCTGTTATGAAAGGAAACAGACCAATAAAAACAAGAAAAATAAAGTTTAAGTATGCTTTCATCTATATTGAGATTCCATCAGTTCTTTCTCTGGAGGTGAATAGCATTTTTCATTACAGCTCCTTCAGAATTGTTTTGGATCACTGTATTTCTGAAAATAGTTAAGATATTCACAGATGTCCATTGTATAACATTACTGTTACTGTGTACAATGTTCTCCTAGTTCTACTCACTTTGCATTAGTTCACATAAATCTTTCCAGGTTTTTCTGACAGTACCCTGCTTGTCAATAAACTCCAGTAGCTCCCTGTCATTTCTAGGATCAAATACAAAATCTTGTTTATCATTCAAATTTCTTCATAACATTGCCTCCCACACATACCTTTTTCAGTCTTCTTACACTTTACACCTCCTATTCCCCACCCTTTGTACTCTGTGATAGGAGAAACAATGCTCTCCAAATTGTTCCTCAAACAAGATACTCCATCTGTTGGCCCTGGGTGTTTTCTCTGCCTCTTCTCCATGATTGGAATTCTCTTCCTCTGAATCTCCTCCTCCTGACTTCCTTGGCTATCTTCCAAGTCCCAACTAAAATTTCACTTTCTGCCGAAAGACTTTCTCAATCCCTTTTAATTCTAATATCTCCTTTCCTTTAATTGTTTTATTTATTCAGTATATATCTTGTATGTATGTAATGTTTTGTTTGTTGTATCCCCATTCCATTATAAGTCCTCAAAGGCAGGGGCTGGCATTTACTTTGCATCTCTGGAGCACAGTATCTGGTTTGGGTACCAGCATTTGTCTTACAGGCAATCTGGGCAGTTCAAGAAATTTAGAAAATTGCTAGAGAGGAAAGGATTTAAAAAAAAAAAAAAACCTCTCAGATAAATCTAAATAACTCTCTCAGAGTCAAAACAGACACTTCTATGATGATGGCACCCTCCTCATTATTGACAGGAACCACCAATCAGATTGATAAAGAGGAAATTCAGATGAGCAACATGGGCCGAAATACCAAATCACCCGTTAATTATGCCATATTGAATAAGAGAGGAGTCCAAAATAGGATACTGGGCCAATGTGGGGACCTGGCTGAAACAGAACTATTGAAAAGAATATCCTTAATGCAGAAATTTTAACACTATTTCAAGATTCATCTGGATGTTAAATATATGTACTTTTATTTTGGGGGAGTGAAAAGGACTAATGATTCTACCCCTTCCCTAGATGGACTATTGTGCCAACTGCCATACTGCCTCCTGCCCTATTAGCCCTACATGAGTTGCTTTCCTTTCCTCAACCCCAACCTCTTCCAAAGATGTCTGCCTTTCTCTAATCTGGTTTCTCCTAAGAAGTCAGATTCAGTCACTTACATTAGATATCCCAATTTCTCCTGTCTTGAGAAAATGCTGCAAGATTATTTCTTTTGCCAGTTCCCCCAGAGCTGTTGATTCTATATAGAGTTTGGGGGAAAGTTTGAGATTCTTCATCTAGATTCATCTAGATTTTTAATCTGGGACAAATTAAAAATTGGTTCCAATGTATATGGTGTCTTTCTAGCTCTCATGTTTTGACTTCCTCTAATATTTTTTGGGACCTGGGCAAGAAAATTTTGTTTTAATAGACAAGGGGTAAATTCTTGTTTCTTCTCTCCTATTCGTAAGAATATTTTGGTTTTGAAGCAAATAATGATAAAATTGGTATATCCCATTTGGAAAAAAAAGCAGTGCACCAATGGTGAGCAAATTTTTTTTTCCTGCATCTCCAGAGCAAGGACCCTTTAAGAACTTTTGAATAACTATTAGTAACTGCCACCCCTTGTTCAATCTGTTTCTACCCTTCATTTCTCATCTTACCACACATGTAATGCTCAAATCTGTTTCAGAAGTCTAAGGAAGGAGAATTGGCTGAGGTGTTAAGAGAATGTTCTTAGGGGAATAATTTGGAAGAATATGGAAGAGAAGTGAGGCCATTTGCAAAAATAACCAACCTCCCTCCCCCTCCCACAAACACACACTCAAAACCCAAAACCAACAATCAGCTCCCCCTTCTATCAATCAGGGAAGGATGGAAATAAAGTGGTTGGTCTGAAGTTGAGGTGGGAACCTTTAAGCTTTTTTTTTTTTTTTCCTTTTAGCTTTCTATTTTTCCCCTCTCCTGCTTTGCTCTGGGATTGGTTGACCAAGAGAATAATTTTTATGTAGGTAGCTCCAGTCCTTCCTCATTTTGGGAAAACATCACTTAATAAATTCTAATCAACTGGCTGATTTTTCTTCACTTAAGAATTCTGTCTTTTAAATGCAAATTTAAAACCACTACATATCTCTCAGATGTCAAGAAAAGATAAGGATAAAAAAGGATGTAGAAAAACTGGGACACTAATACATGTTGGTGGAATTGTGAACTGATCCAACCATTCTGGAGAGCAATTTGGAACTATGTCCAAAGGGCTAAACTGTGCATACCCTTTGATCTACCAATGTTTCTACCGGGCCTGTATACCAAAGAGATCATCAAAAAGGGAAAAGCACCCGCATGTGCAAAAATGTTTGTAGCAGCTCTTTTTGTAGTAACAAGGAACTTGAAACTGAGTGGATGCCCATCAATTGGGGAATGGCTGAATAAGTTATGATATATGAGTGTTATAGAATATTATTATTCTTTAAAAAACAATCAGCAGGATGATTTCAGAGGCCTGGAAAGACTTACGGGAACTGTAATAATGAGGTGATTCAGGGCAATTCCAATAGACTGGTGATGGAGAGAGCCATCTGCATCCAGAGAGAGAGCTACGGAGACTGAATATGCATCACAACATAGTATTTTCACCTTTTTGTTATTTGTTTGCTTTTTGTTTTCTTTCTCACTTTTTTTTCCCTTTTTGATCTGATTTTTCTTGTGCAACATGAAAAATGTGGAAATATATATAGAAGAATTGCACATGCTTAACATATTGGATCCCATTGCCATCTAGGGGAGAGGAAAGGGGGAAGGGAGGGAGGGGAAAAAGCTATTATTCAAAAAAATAAAGGAGGTTAGATTGAATAACACAAAAAAAAAAAATCACTTATCTTCTTAACTGTGTAATGAATGGACTCCTCTTAAAATTGTCCACATGCTTTCCTAGGTGAAGCTTTTCTTATTGCCCTGTGGCTTGCTGTTGCCTCATCCCCAAATTACCTTGCATTTATTTTGCATATCTTTACTTAATGACTGTTCCCCCACTGTTTTTCCCAGAGGTATCTGACCTAAATGAGGAGCTCAGGGAATTAATTGGTGGTCCAAACCAGAACTAGTCTTTACTGTAAAAACCAGCTAACTTGGAGGAAAAGAGTACTTACATCTTCAATTCAGCTTGAAGAAGTCAGTCAACTAGCATTAATTAACTGATTACCATGAGCCAGCCCACAGCTAAGTTCAGGGATAGAGAGGAAGGCAAGAACTAACAAACATCAGATAAGCAAAACAATGCCAAGATAAAGGATTGTTTACCTCCTTAAGTGTCTTCAGTTTTATGGTTACTTAGGATTCTTTGTACCTGTTATTTTCTTTTTAGTCAAAGAAATAACACCTACTGGTCTGGGAGTTAAGTAGTATCCTGGATAATGAAGGGAAGTCAGAACTAGTCAAATTCAGGAATACTTAAATACTTGAACTTGTTGGTAGAATTAAAAATTAATCTGAAAAGACAGTCTTTGCCTGCAAAAACAATAAACTGAAGAAGGATGAAAAGAAAAGAGTATAGGAGCAATTTATCGATTGTAACATAATTTCCTTCTACCGATGTTATACAAAGGCAAGGTAGGCATAGAAAGAAATTGGTGGTCTTATCTTCTCCAAACAAGACTGTACCTTTAAATCGGGCTTGCAAAGCTTCTGCATGACTCACTGCTTCTAAGCAGCAGTTGAAAAAAAAAATTAAAACATTTACTTTGATAGATTATGAAATGCTCTTGTTATTTTTAACAAAGAATTTCAGCTGTCTGTAGGAATTATTGCTGATGGTTCATCAGGAAAGGAGGAAAAAAGAAAAGGGGAAAAAAAAAAAAAACGTCCCAGGAAAGCACAATCTACCCCCTAAGATGTAAAGTGAACTCTTTAACTAACACTAAATACCATCGTTAACATTTACTTATAGAAATTGTCTCATTTGATACTCCCTTCAATCGAGAAGGTGAAGTAAAGTGGGTATTATTACAGATTTTTACAGATGCATTTTCCAAGGTAATTTTTCTAGCTAGCTAAACCTAAACCTTTACATTTCAAAGTTTCGTTTTGTGAAAGCATTCCCGTGCTACGACCTCACAGAAGTCTCTAGGTTGTGAAATCATTGATCTCAGAAACAATCTAATTAACTCCTTATTTTACAAATGAAAAATCTTTTAGTTTATTGAGGCAGAGTAAGTGAGCGGGTTGGGTTCTCTGAGGTCACTCAGATAAACATTGAGTAAACTTTAAGGGCAGGCGGTGAAGCTACAACCTTGGACTCCAAACCAGAACCAGTGTAAATCTGGGGGAAATGCCTTTTATGATAAATCTTAATTTTTGCCCCTATTTTAAAGTCAACACAAAAAAGAAAAAAGAAAAAAAAAAGAAAGAGGTAATGTTTTAAAATGTAATCAGTACTGGAATTGCTTTTTTAAATTTCTTTTTTATTCTCTAAGAAGTAGCTCTCTGGCTATGGAAAAAAAGGAACATACAGGAAGATGATGGTCATGTTTAAAGAAAAAAATGTCTGTAAAAAACTTCAAATATAAAAAATATGAGGACCACATTCTCTGTCATTTTTCTTAACGGGAACTTAAATGTTCTCATAATTTACATTAGCAAATTGACTTCTCGGCAAAAAGATAAGTATTAATGGGAAGCAGACTGGCCAACTCCCACATACTCCAGAAAAAAACATGAAGTTCGTACTTGATTAAATAATAAAGAAATCCAATCAGAAAATACACTAAATGATGTTTTCCACCTTAAAACTGCATTAGAAGCTTGAATAGTGGTTTTTCTTTGATCTTTCCGGCTTCCCTTCACAACCACTAGAACTAATAACTGTTGTGTCACCAGTAGTAGTTTACAGGAAAATGAGAAGAAAAGATGCGGGGGTGGGGGGAGGAGAGGAATAAGGGAGCAAAGGAAAGCAGAAACTCCCTGTGAAAAGCCTCGGGTTCCCAAGTCACCCGAAAAATCCAGGTCAGCCAAATTATCCGGATACTCATCTCCCAACCCAACCGCCCAGACCAGCGTTCCTCCGCTGCCTCTGCCTCCTGTGCCTCCCAAGGCTGTCGTATCACGGGAAAAGTTGGTGAAACAGACTGAGAGCAAGAAAAACTTGGACTCAAAATTTTAAAAGACTGAAGACAAATTATTAGTAATTAATGGACCGTGCGAAATGATCAAACGTTTCTTTCATTCACTTCGTGAAAATGATCATCCTAGAAGCGGATGTAGATGATTGTCAGGATGTTATGGACAAAAGGTGAATGAATTTTCAAGAGCCATAAAGGAAAAGCTATAATCATTTATTTATACATTTAATATGTGCATGCCTATGTGTACACATAGCACATGTGTATATGATTAAGTGTAACAGATGTATCAAATAACATTTGTTGTATATTAATAAAATGTAAATCTTATCGTTCTGAAAAAAGAAAGGAAGGAAAGGAGGGAGTGTTGAAGTATAGTGACCAACTTGATGAAGTAGTGCTCAAACCAGGATCCCTTAAACCCAATTGTCCCTAACATCCTGTCCTGAGACAGCAAAAGAGATTATGAAAATTCAATGCTCTAAATATTCAAGATTCAATAGGATAGAGGGAACTAACCCTAGGAGTTAAAGGCCAGCATTGGAAACTAGGTGATCCAAAGAAACTAGGCAGAACTGATCACCACATCCCAAAACACAGTAGGAGGCAGAACCTGACCCTGTTGCAAAGAAAACACTTGTACAAAAAAATTATATGATCTGAGGTCATTCAAAGGAACTCAATAGCTATAAGCAGATACACAACAGAAAAAAAATTGGTTTTCCTACATAAGTATCAAAAAAAAAAAGAAGTAAAAAAAATAAAACTTCTGGGGGAAAAATAGCTTTGAGAAAATAGGAAATCTTACTTAATAAATGTATTTCTTAAAAATAGACATAACAAGAAATATGTACTAGAACAAAATCAAAATACAAAATATAAGAAAACAGATATAAGATACAAAAAAGTCACTCAGAGAAACAGTCCAAAAAGATAATGATCCAAGAATTCCTTGAACAAAGAAAAAAAAAAAATACAATGTGACTATTTAGAAAGAAACAATTTAAAGACAAAGAAATGATATAATGCTTGTCAGCCTCTTCTATAAACCAAGGGAGAGTGAAGGATTCAATATTCCCAAAAGCAAGAAATATAGGTTTATTCTCAAGAATAACTTACTCTGCAAACAAAGCTGAGTATAATAATCCGACAGAGAATGAAATAGAGGACTTTTAAGCATTTCTGATGGAAAGACCAAAACTGAGCAGGAACTCTACAAAAACAAGAATCCAGAGAAATTTTAAAAGATAAAATTTGAGCAGTGGGAAGGGGTTGTATGATGAAGGCTAACATTCAAATAGGATGAGAAGAAGAGTTCCTTCAGAACTTTATTGAAGAAGGAAATGGCAAACAACTCCAATTTTTCTGCCAAGAAAAACCTCAGTGGATCAGGATGTGAAGAGATAGACACAGCTGAAACAAATGAAAAACAAAAGAATTTTATTATCTTTAAAGAGCATTAGAGAGCTAATTCAGAAAAACAGAGGTCCTCAGAGTGGTGGATGGGCTGTTTTTAAGGTTTGGAAAGGAGAAAAACATAAGCAGGTAAAAGAAGGAACACACTTTTGTAGAGAGGAAGAAGGGGATGGAATCTATTATTTCTTGTAAATGGTATATAGCTAGATGACCCTGTGGATAGAACACGGTCCTGGAGCCAGAGAAACATGAATTCAAATCTGACATTAGACATTTGACACTTCCTAGTTGTGTAACCCTGGGCAAGTCATTTGGTAACCCCAACTGCCTGCAAGACAAACAAAAATAAATGGCATGTGTGAGAGAAATAAACTAACATGGAGGAAGGGATAGAGGCAGTGAGCATCAGAAGAATATCACTTATCTGAAACAAAGTAAGGTTGAACATAATTACTTTGGAATTTAATAGGGGAAAATACCAGGATAGGAATAGTTACAAAGATAAATTTCCTGATCTTGAAGGAGAGAATTTAAAAGAGAAAGAGAAGAGGAAAAAGAAGAACTGGTAGCTAAGGTACCTTAGGTATTCTTAGATATTTGGGGAAATGATTGAACAGACTGGATATAATTGTAATGGAATAGTTGGGCTGTAAAAAATGAGATGATTCCCAACAACTTTGAATAGTATGACCTGATTCAAAGTTCCCATCCCTCCCCTCCATGACAGTAATGAAATGAAATGAAAAAAAACAATTTTGAAAAAAAAATAGTGATTAATACAATTATCAATCATTTCTAGAGAACCTATAATAAAGTAGCATATCACAATTGTTTTTGTTGTTATTCATCCTCAGACAATGAAGATACCATTGTCATCCACTGCATCCTGGGCCATTGCCAAGCCTGCCACTGGACTATCACATGTATTAAGAAATAGTGAAGTAATAGCCACAAGGAGCAGAAAACATTTTTGGACATAGCTAGTGAATGCAAGAGACTTCAGAGGAGAGAAGAGATCAATATTAATGTAGGGAAAAAAAAAGACAAATGGTTAAGTTTTTAAATGCATAGAATGAAATCAAGAACAAAGCACAGAGAAAAAGAATGGTTTTGAATGTGTACAGGCAGAATCAGGATATTCAAATCCAGAGCATGAAGACTGAAGGGGATTGTGGAATGGCGGTATCATTCTAGGAGGCAAAGGATCCCCCTATAATAGTCTATAATATAATAATGATATAATATCTGGAGTGTAGAATACACCACTCTGAAAAGAGATTTTACATCCAGACACTCATCATTCAGAAACCCCTAGATTTTTTTTTCTATTCCCCATTATCCTTTGTCCCCTTTTTTATCTTATTTTTAATGAGTCTGTCATTCATTATCATTAACTCAAAAGGTGACCTTACTCCTTACAAAGGCTAATCCCTCTAACTGAACAAAGATCAACTACTCCAAAAAATGTCTCATTCCTCCTCAGCTCTCACCATCATTCATCTTTGGGCTTTGTGGCTAAACTTGAAAAGGCCTTCTATGAAATGTTCCTCCCTTGAAATGTTAATCCCTTACTATCCAGTTTCTTTTCTCATTTTCTGTCAGGGGAAGCTGCAATGCTGAGCCTATCACCCCATGACTGGGAGTACTGAAATAGAACCATTTTTTATTTATTCTCAATTAATTTTCATTAAAGTAATTTTCCTGAAAATCAAGGCTCAAACAGGTCAACCCTTTCCTTGTCCCCCACAGTATTATTAAAATCACCTTAACAGTCCCTCCCTCATTACTCCCTTACCCTTTAGAGGCTGAGATTTGTCCTTAAGAACCCAAGGCTTCAGATTTAACCCAACTTAAAATCATTCTTCCCAATAGGAAATGGAGGCTTGATAACTTTTAATGCAATAACAGATTTGAATAAATGTCATACATAGTTAAGTTTTAAACCATAAATACCCTTCCAAAAGAAACCAAGTCAGTGCAAGCAATCTGTTGTTGGAATCTGGAGAATCCAAACAAGGCTCAAAATGTGACTTGTTTACTAACAATTGGAAATTGTTAGTAAATTGTTAGTTGGAAATGTATACGGTGTTTCGATGTACACATTCATCTGTCACAAAACAGAAATCCTGTTAAAAGGCTGAGACATCTGTACCAGTAATGACATTGAAACAAAAAACTTCCAGATTCCAAACATCCTTTTTGGCTTTTTATCTTGCTCTTCAGTGGTTGAATGACTTGAGAAGGCCTCGGAATTTTTTCCTGCTATGGATATTCTTATGAGCATTCAGCAAAAAGCTCCTCATTCCCATAGGCATTCTTTTCCTTTCACACTCTTTTTTTCAATAGAAATATACAGAGGATCTTCAAAATGGGACAACAACTTGCCAACAAGATATTTCAAAAACAGTCTGTCTCCAATTTCTTTCATTTTTCTGGCCAATTCAACAATTGGATTAACTTCTCCATCTGGAAAACAATTTCAACATGTTCAAATAAGAGGAGGAAGTCTTTAGCTTGCATCTATATTACTTGATTCCTACAATCAACAGGAAACATTCCAAAATAAAACCCAAATCACTAACTTCTGATTGTTGAATCTACCCTCAACTAATCTAGCCTGACTCTGAATAGCTATTTTGATCCAGTTATTTCTATCAACTTAGTTTTCTAGGTGAAATTGATCCATGCCTGAACACTGATATTTCCTAGATATTCCTTTTTTTACATAAGCCTGAAATTGAGGGAATAAATAGGGCAAAGGAGTCAATTTTAGGTCTTTCATTAAGTAAAGAGACTTTCCCGCAGGGGCTCAATACACCAGACATTTATACAAGGTTCCTATCCAGGAAAGGTGGTAAAGAGATTCCTGCTTTTTTCCCTAATTCGTGTGTAAGTCGGGGAGGTGGCTAATGTGTGAGGTTAAAAATGAATTAAGAGAACTGTGAACGGATCCAATCATTCTGGAGAGCAATCTGGAACTATGCTCAAAAAATTATCAAACTGTGCAGACCCTTTGATCCAGCAGCATTTCTATTGGGCTTATACCCCAAAGAAATTCTAAAGGAAGGAAAGGACCCCACATGTGGCAGCCCTTTTTGTAGTGGCTAGAAACTGGAAACTGAATGGACGCCCATCAATTGGAGAATGGCTGAACAAATTATGGTATATGAATGTCATGGAATATTTATTGTTCTGTGAGAAACGACCAGCAGGATGATTTCAGAGAGGCCTGGAGAGACTTGCATGAACTGATGCTGAGTGAAATGAGCAGAACCAGGAGATTATACACGGCACCAACAAAACTATATGATGGATCAATTCTGATGGATATGACTCTCTTCAACAATGAAATGCTTCAAACAGTTCCATTTGGTCAGTGAAGAAAGCCATATACACCCATAGAGAGGGATGTGAAATGTGGACCACAACATAACATTTTCATCCTGTCTATTGATGTTTGCTTACATTGTGTTTCCCTTCTCAAGATTTTTTTCTTGTAGACACGATTTTTCTTGCACAGCAATGATAAAGTGTGGAAATATGTATACATATATTCGATTTGTCAAGTATTTTAACATAATTAACATGTAATGGATATCCTGCCATCTAGGGGAGGGGTGAGGAGTGGGGGGGGAGGAATTTGTAACGGAAAACTTTGTAAGGGTTAATGTTGAAGAATTACCCATACATGTTTTGCAAATAATTTATTTAAGTTTTAATTTTAAAAAAGAGTTAAGAGGGGCCTGGACGTTGAGTCTCCTCGGAGCAAATTTCTTCTCGGCCTGTTCTTTCTCCACCCCACCCCCACCTCCAAAGGAGACAAATTCGCATTAGACTCACAAGTCCCTAAACCCAGAGACTGAATCTTTCCTCTGGCCCCAAGTTGTTCCAGACTCGGGAATCCGGAAAGTCTCCTCGCTATTCCATCCCCTCCAGGCTTTTTCCCCACCCCCTCCCCAGCAAACTTCTCCAGCACCCACCTCTACCTTTCTCGGATTAGAAATCTGGCTAGTTCCAATTTTGGGATAGGCCCGGATTAGGACTCCACGGCTCAGCGGACTGGAAGAGGACTTGGGTTTGAACGGTACCCTACCAAGTCAGCATATTGTCACTCTACGGCTTTAAAGCACGGTTTTGTACTTGTAAATACATTGAAGGTCTCGCTAAACTAGAGGGAGAGGTAGCGGCGTCCGCTTCCAATCCCACTGTAGGCTTCACATGCAATCTCTGTCCCTTCCCTATATCATACCAGCTACCTCTCTTACCTGCAGGTTGCAGAGGCGAAGGATTGGAATCACTTGAGGACGGGGATTCGAGTCTGTAAGGCTCATACATCGTGATTGCTGGGAGTTCTGGCGGATGGGCAGGAAGGGAGCCGACGTATGACAAGCCCTGTTCTGAAGGGTGTCTGGCCAGTCAAGAGCAGTGCACGAAGGCAGAGGAGAGAGTGTCAGCTGGCGGGCGATCCAAGAAGTGTCCGAACTACGCTCACTGGGACTTCTCTGGCGCTGTGACCCGGGCTGCTGGTGCTCCAGTTTAAAATGGGACTTTCCCAGTGATGTAGAAAAACCTCCTCCTCCCTCTCCTTTCTCCTCGGCCTTCAGGCACCACCCCTCCCCTCCCCCACCGCACCTTAGCCCTAAGGCACCGAGCTTTCCTGGTCCCCACCCCACCCCCACCTGGAACAGCTGAGCTAGTGGAGGGTTAATTTCCCTTCCCGCCCCGGGGAAGAAAAGGGAAGTAAGTAGACCTGAGGTCCGGCTGCACTTGTGGCCCGAAGCCAGATTTGCCCCAAACAACCTCCTCGGTAGTGGAAGTTTATGGTGAGGGAGGAGGCGGATGGCCCGAGCAGAACTGTCCCCAGGAGGTCCCCCCCCCTTCCCTCTGGTGCACTGCTGCATTTGTTCTTGCAGATTAGGGAGACCCGGGCTGAACCGTCTACCCCATAATTTCCTTAAATCCAGAAAGAGAGACAGAGAGAGGAGAGAATCAAAAACCTGCCAAAAAAGGATGAAGAACTCCTTGCGGCAGGTGTAGATGTGAAGGGAAGGCAGATAGGGCACTTTCCCTCCTTGGAGACTTTCCACTGAAGGCTTGGAAGGAAAAAGAGGCTAGAAAGTCGGGTGTGGGTGGTTGTGGGGGCGCCTTCTAGGCACGTGGCTCTGATAAGCTAACAAACCACCTAATCTTGGGAACGGGGACATTCCTGGTTTAAATAAGTCACTCCGACTTATTTAGGGCTAGAAAATCAATAATATTTAAAATAAAAGGAGGCAGCTTACGACAATAGTTTAGTATGGAAAAAGCATCAGATTCCAAGCTTGAAAATAGATACAAAGGTTTAGCCAGTATACTAGAGGGAGAGTTCTCATTCCCTTTTATTCCTGTCGTTTAAAAATGTTAATCAAACCCTGTCATAGTCATAGACAGAAGAGCTGGTTATTTTCCATTCCTAAGTACCATGTTTTGTGCATCACTAAAGCTGACTTTGGGCACGGGAGAGTAATAAAAGTATTGAGGAAGATGTCTAATGCCTTCTGCAAAAATCTCACCTTTAATATCAGAATTTTAATAGAAATAAATTTCTTTTGTTCCATGTTTAGTGCTGAGTAAACAATTGTCTCTCCTCGTTTCTGCCATATTTATCTTTTAAATAATGCACTGGCACATAGTAAATTTGCCGCTAGTTTAAAATGCTTTTTCTGAGATTGATTGATTTAAAATGAGTAAATTAGGCAATGACGAGTGGCTACTCTGGGTGGGATATACAAGTTGAATGTTAGAATATGAGAACTGTGGAACAATTTTTACTTTAAGAATATTGAATTTTGTTGAATGATGATAAATATGTAAAGGTAGAAGGAAGCAGACTGATGCAATTATCAATTGATGGATTTAAAATGAGTAAAACAGACAATGAGGAATGGCTACACTGGGTGGGAAATCCAAGTAGAATGCTAGGATATATGACAACTGTGGAATAATTTTTACTTCAATAATATTGAATTTTGTTGAATGACAAATATGTAAAAATAGAAGGAAGCAGACTAATGCAGTTATCACTTAATAAATATTTATTAAACTTCTGTATCAGGACATTGGAGATACAAATGTAGTATGTTAGAATTGAGTTGTAGTGTGTCTGACAGTGGCTGATCAGATCAATATGAGCCCAGAATACTCTGTCAGAGGTTGGACACAAATAGAACATATGAACATTTGGAATGGCTTCTCTAACTTTTCAAATCTTGAGTTTCTTCTGAGTTAATTCAATTCTGCTTTGCTCATGGAGCACAGCACCTTCTCTGACAAAGGTATATCATGCTGGGCAGTCCTCTGCCAGTGTCTCCCAAGTCATACAGTCAATATGGAAAAATAGTTAAAATGTGACAGCTAGGTTAGTGTTGTCACTAAATTAAAAGAAAAACCAAGTCATGAATAATGACATCAGTACAGAAAAAGGAAGTCCCTGATAACTAAACAATGCATTTGAAGAAATCTAAAGAACAAGAGGCCTAAAGTACAAACTAAAATTAGATTACCCTGACCCAGGGTAAGTGTTCTTTGATTTTGTAACTTCTCTTCCTAATCCTCCCATAGCTCTTTTCTATAGTCAGCTCCTACAATGTGATCTAGTTGGGTTTTGTTTAAATCTGAGTGTAGAACATGTGATCTGTGGATATGTAGCTAATTCTTCCTGACTCCAGGTTTGACATTCTTATCAACTGATCTGCCTACCATATCTAGGCAATTCCAGAAGTGGGTTCCAAGAGATTCCGGATAGATCTGTGCTTCTATAGCCTGGGCATATCACAGGAGGAAAACAACAAAGTATAAGAAAAATGAGCCCTAGATTTAAACTAAACCTGTATTTAAGCCTAGATGTATGACTTTATATAAGGTGTTTTTTGTTTGCTGAATCAGTTGGGGTTAAGTGACTTGCCCAGGGTCGCACAGTTAGGGAATATTATGTGTCTGGGGCCAGATTTGAACTCAGGTTCTCCTGACTTCAGGGCTGATGTTCTATCCACTGTGCCATCTAGCTGCCTCTTTAGATAAGTTATTTAACCTTATTGCCTCAGTTTATCTGTGAAATGGTAATAATATGTGATACTTTTAGGGTTATATTGAGAATCAAATTATATACTATATATAAAATGCTCATTAAGTCTTACAACATAAAATATAAACTTATTATCATCATCATTATCATTTTTGCTAGGTTATTGTAAGACAGGGGTGTTAAACATGAGCCAGATTAAAATATAATTGAGAAATAGTTGACAAAATAATTAAAAATATAATAAAACTTATATATATTGTTACTAGGTCATTTTTTAAGTCAATAAGTTGACCACAGATTTTTATGTACAATTTAGTGCTTACTTTCTATCCCCACTTTCTGTTTGAGTTTGACACCATTCTTGTAAGATCAAAAAATAATGTCTTCAAATTATTGGGTTTTTCCCCTGGTCTTGATACTCTTTTGTCTTAATATTTTTTCCAATTACTTGTAAAAACAATTTTTAACATTCATTTTTAAAAATTTTTCGTGTTCCACATTATCTCTCACTCTTTCTTCTCTCCTTCTTTATTGAGAAGGCAAACAATTTAATAAAGGTTATGAAATTGTTTTAAAAATTAAAAAGCACAAGTGGTCAGAGGACTTTTTGAATGTTTAGTGCTTCTGTCCTTTTTCCAGCTGTGGTGGTGGCTTACAGCTATGACATAAGGCATATATAATTCATAGATTTCTTTTGTTTAATTGTTCCCCTTTGTTCTGTTGAGGAGGGAGGTGAGAAAGGGAATCATTTTAGAGAAATATTTAAAAAAAGGAATATCAATAAAAGACATTCCTATATATTCTGAGCAGAGTTGTGATTTTATGCCTTGGTAGAGAGAACTTTCTCTGAACAATCTTCCTTTATCTATGCACATAGGAACCTGTTTGGCAACCTCCAGTTTTAAAGTTGCTTGGATCAGAAAGATTAAATGACCCTGCCCAGAGTCATACAGCCAGTATTTGCCAGAGGCAGGATGAAATTTCAGGTTTTGCTGACTGAGGCTAGCTCTCCATTCACAAAGCCATGTGCATACATACATACATGCATACACGCATATATGCATATGCTCATACATGTATACCCATACATACACATATAGAGATATAATATATTTGCTTGTGTATCAATCAACATTTATTTAACGCTTATTATGGGCACTGTTAGGCACTGAGATACAAAAGTAAAAATGAGATTATCTGTCCTCAGGGTGCTTGTATTATTCTTTTTGGGGAGACAGACTGTAAGTATACAAATATATACAAAGTAACACATACTAGGTAATTTATAGAAGAGAGAACTAAGAGGTAAGGGAATTAAGAAAGGCTTCTTGTAGAAAGCAGCACATAAGTTGAGGGTTTTGAAAGAAGGAATTCTAAGGGACGGAAGAATTTATATGCCCATATGTGACTAATAAGATATTTATATGTTGGCATGCTAAACAACAACAACAACAAAAAACTTCCCTGAAATATTTTCCCTTATTGGATGCTGAAGGAAAAAACTGAAATGAAATTTCTTAGTCCATTGGCTCTTTTCAACAATAAGGTGATTCAAGACAATTACAATAGGTTTGTGATGGAAAGGGCCATCTACAACCAGAGGATATTCACGGAGACTGAATGTGGATCAAAGCATACTATTTTCACCTCTTTTTTTTTTTTTTTTTGCTTGTTTCTTGTTTTTTTCTTTCTTTCTTTCTTTTTTTCCCCCTTTTGGTTTGATTTTTCTTGCACAACATGACAAATATGGATATATGTTTACAAGAATTGCACATGTTTAACCTATATGGGATTGTTTGCTGTCGTGGGGAAGGGGGAGTGAAGAGGAGAGGAGAAAAATTTGGAACACAAGGTTTACAGTGGTGAATGTTGAAAACTATCTTTGCATGTATTTGGAAAAATAAAATACTATTAAAAAAAGGAAAAAAGAAAGATTCCTTGGTCTTCTTGTTGATAGCCAAAATAATCAGGTAAACTTAGTATTTTTGTTGCTCAGTTTTGTCCAACTTTTCATGACCCCATTTGGGTTTTTCTTGAGAAAGATACTGGAGTATTTTTGCCATTCCCCTTTCCATCCCTTTTGCAGATGAGGAAACTGAGGCAAATAGGGTTAAATGACTTGCCTAAGGTGACATAGTGTTTGTTTGAGGCTACATTTGAACTCAAGTCTTTCTGATTCCAGGCTTGGCATTCTATGTACTTTGAAACCTAGCTTCCCTGAGACCCTTATTTAAGCTGATAGCTGACCCTAAGTGAAAGACGGAGAAGAATATTGTTCAGATTTCTTTCAAAAGATCACTGGGAGGTGAGGGAAACAGGTAGTTGGTGCCCTGGATAGAGTACTTACTAGCCCTGGTGTCAGGAGGATACTTGACACTTACTAGCTTGCAAGCCACTTAATCCCAATTGCCTCACCATCATCCCCTTCCCCCCCAAAAAAAATCACTTGGATTTGTGTCAATAATAATAATAAAAGGAATTAATTTTTTTTAAACATAGTAATACAAGCTTGGCAGATATATAAATGTGTATAAAAATACACATATCTTATAGATAAACATATCCAATGAGGAAAAATTTTGAAGGGAAGTTTCCTAGCATTGCAAGGAAACAATAAATATATTGATTAATTCAGTATAGACTATTTTCTGAAGACTTGCTGGATTTGCTGAGATCATTCACAGAAGCCCCCAAAATTCTAGGATGAATCTTATGTTGAGAGACGTTTGGGTGGGGCTTGTTTTGTCTTTTATATTAACCACAAACTCAATGTAAATTTGGTCTTCCTCCTTTCCTGCAGACCTCAGGGGAGCAGTTCCAGTAAACAAGGATTGCTCAATAAAAGATATCCTTATCATCCCACCATCTAGTACTTCACAAAACACAACTCTGAAAATCTACAAGTGACTGACATATATGATTTTCCCAGAAGTTCTTGAGCTAGGAAAAGTACTGAACACTTAGCACAGGTAAGGAGAGGGAAGCAACCCCATCTAGATCCCATTTGGAGGTCTTGACTAGTTGGGTATAATTTGTGGTTAATTTTTATCTCATGGAATTTCTCCTTATTTTCATTCATTCCCTACCAGGCTTTTTACTGGAATAAAAAAGCAAGAATGAGCCAAGTAATTGTACCAATAGAATTTGTATGTAAATGATTCTTCTCTATTTTACCATATGCCATCTTTAAACTGGTAAATAACTGTTCTATCAACAGGCATTTATTAAGTATCTACTATTTGCCAAAGTATCTACTATTTTCCTTACTTGTAAAATGAGCTAATAATACTTTAAGGGGACAGCTAAATGACATACAAGATAGAAAGCCAGGTTTGGAGACAGGAAGACCTGCGTTCAAATCTGGTCTCAGACACTAGCTGTGTGACCCTTGTCAAGCCACTTAACTCTGTTTACCTCAGTTTTCTCAACTGCAAAAGAGCTGGAGAAGGAAATGGAAATCACTTAAAGATTTCTGCCAAGAAAACCCCAAATGGGATCATTGATAGTTGGACATGACTGAAAAATCACTTAACAACAGCAACAATTTGCCAGAAACTTTGCTAAGTCCTGGAGATAAAAAGGCAAAGAAACAATCCTGGCCCTCCAAGGGGCTCAGTCTTCTAATGGGAGAGACAACATGCAAACAACTAAATACAGTATGAACAAGATATGGATACAGAATAGACTGGAGGTGATCTCAAAGGGAAGACAGTAGGTAGTATGGGGTCTAATGAAGCATTTCATGTATAAACTAAGATGACTACTTTGGGAGGTAATGTGATAAAGTGATGTGTACTATATCTTCCTAACTTGAATGTTTTTTTTTTTTTTTTGTTAGAAAAATAAGCTGCTGCTTTCACTCTTCACAAAGTTAGGATCTATGGATGCAGAACATTGCATACTCTGTCAAATTTATTTGATGTATGTGTTAGGTTTTGGGTTTTTTTAATGGCTATTTTTGTTCTTATTTTCCCTTTGTCACAGAGGATGTTCATGAGGCTTTTGCAAAGGTCAGTGTTGAAAAATTACCCATGCATATGCTTTGAAAATAAAAAGCTTTAATAAAAAAAAATTTAGTTCCAAATTCTTTCCTTCCTTCCCTCCCTGCCTCCACCCCTTGAGAAGGTAATATGAAACTCAACATCCTTGTGAAATCATGTAGATCATATTCCCATATTAGTCATGTTGCAAAAAAAAAAAGCAAGAAAAATAAAGTGAAAAAAGAATATTTCAATCTGCACTCAGAGCTCATCAGTTCTCTCTCTAGAGATGGGTAGCATTTTTCATCACGAGTCCTTTGGAACTGTCTTGGTTCATTGTTTTTTAAAAATTATTATTATTAAAGTTTTTATTTTCAAAACATATGCATGGATAATTTTTCTTTCTTTTTTTTTTAATTTTTATTTTATTTGCATAACATATGTGTGGGTAATTCTTCAACAATAACCCTTACATAGCTTTCCGTTACAAATTTTTCCCCCCAACTCCCCACCCCTCCCCTAGATGGCAGGATATCCACTACATGTTAATTATGTTAAAATATTGGCAAATCGAATATATGTATACATATTTCCAAACTTATCATTGGTGTGCAAGAAAAATCTTATCTACACGAACGATATAT
>JAJPUD010000365.1:522753-583286 GCA_023553655.1 Myrmecobius fasciatus
AGGGCTGATGCTTTATCCACTGAGTTACCTAGCTGCCCTTGGCTCTTCAATTCTTAAACGTGGAGAGAGCTTGGAAGAGGGGACCTATACTTAAATCAGAGATCCCAACCAAAAATTTTTTCATCTTTTTAATGGCGACTTACAATGAGAAAGAGACTTAAGGCTTGTCTTTATATTCCCATACTTAGTATAGTACCTGTAGATGCTTAATAAAATGCTTGTTGACTTGACATACAAAGTTAATAGAGCAATTCAAGAAGAAATTTAATTAGCCTTGATTTGGTTTAACACTGCTATTTCTTCCTTGGCTTATAGGAAATGCCTAAAATGCTAGTGCTGTCTATAAGCAAAGACTTTGAACTCTCCCAGGCACATTCCCTCCATGTTCCTGATTGTGTTGTTCAATATTAAAGTCCAGATCTTTGATCTTTCTTTGCCAAGGAGTGTTCATGGTTTATGACTATCTAGAAGATACGGTCTTTGACTTGTAGCAGAGAGGAGCTTGGCCCAACTACCTTTTCTTTCCTTTAAGCCTCCCCTTGTTATCATGGGTCCTATATTTATGGGTGTAAAAACAAATGGTGAAACATAGGTTTTGCTGAGTAACAACTGGAAACTGAAAACTTTCTTTTTTCCCCCACACAGAATAACAAAGAACAAACACTCATACTTTCAGAGAGGTTGGCCCATAGCTGTTAAATGGAGATCAAACCTGTTTCCTTCTTGCTCTCTCATTTTGAGAACTGGAGAGAGGGGGGCAGCTAGGTGGTGCAGTGGATAGAGCACTAGCCCTGAAGTCAGGAAGACCTGAGTTCAAATCTGGTCTCAGACACTTAACATTCCCTAGCTGTGTGACCCTGGGCAAGTCACTTAACCTCAATTGCCTCAGCAAAAAGCAAAAAAAAGAGAGAACTGGAGAGAGACAGAGACAGAAAGAGAGAAACAGAGATAGACAAAGGGAAAGAATAAGGACAGAGGGAGAGGGAGAGAGAGACAGACAGAGATTGTGAGAATATTAGAACTTAAAGAAAGTAAAAGTGAAACAGAGGAGCCGAAAACAGTTTTGATCTTTGAAAATAAAAAAAACCAAACAAACAAAAAAAAAAAAAACTACATTGCTTATTTAACTCAGTTACTAGCTTCATGGGGCAAGGAGAAAAGCTATAGGGGCAGTTAAGTGGCACAATGGATAGAGCACCAGCTTTGGAGTAAGGAAGATCTGTATTCAAACCTAGCCTCAGATACTAACTATGTCACCCTGCACAAGTCACTTAACCTTGATTGCCTCATTCCCCCAAAACCTAAACAACCAATAAAGCCTTTCAACCAGAGCAGAACCGGAGGCTAGGTGCTACTAAAGGAAACTATAGTAGATCTCTTAGGTACAATTTTAACTCTACTCAGGGTGCAAAATTCTTATACCTTGTTGTTGTTGATTCATTGCAGTCTTTTCAGATTATTCATGACCGCATTTGGGATTTTCTTGGCAAAGATAATGGAGTGATTTGCCATTTTATTTTCCACTTAATTTTAGATGAGGAAACTAAGGCAAACAAGGTTAAATGTGCCTTGTCCAAGGTTATAGTTAGTGGGTATCTGAAACCATATTTGAACTCAGATCTTTCTGACTCCAAGGTTCCAAACTTTATGTATTGTGCCACTTAGTTGCCTTCTTATACCTTAGCAAAAGTTGAGTTCGCTTTAAATTTCGCTTATTTTCAAAGTTCAAAAAATTTTTGGTCTTTTGTTCTCAGTTTCATTTTTACTTTTTAAAAGTTCTTATATTCTCAGATATCTTTCTCTCTGATTTTTTCTCTCTCTGTCTCTGTCTTTGTGTCCCTGTCTCTGTCTCTAATTCTCAGAATGAGAGAGCAAGAGATAAGGTTATATTATTCAAATTTTGAAATTCATATTGATATTGATAGAGAGGCAACATGACAGCAGAGAGTCAGTATCTGAATCAAAAAGACCTCTATTCAAATTTTGTCTCTGACACATACTGATGGTATAATCCTGGGCAGGTTACTTAATTTATCAGTATTCCAGGGGATTCTTTAAGATTATAGAAATTATAAAGCAGGGGGCAAATACTCATTAATAGAAGGAACAGCAATATTATATGATGATCACTTATGAATGATTTGGTATTTTCAGCAATAAAATGATCCAAGTCAATAACAAGGAACTCATGATGTAAGATGCTATCTACTTCTAGAGAAATAACTGGTGGCAATTGTTCAGAAGAAAGCCATGTACACCCAAGGAGCAGCCTGTGGGATCTAAGTGTGGACCACAACATAGCATTTTCACACTCTCTATTGATTTTAGCTTGCATTTTGTTTTCCTTCTCAGGTGTTTTTTTCTTGTAGATCCAATTTTTCTCATACAGCAAGATAACTGCATAAATATGTATACATATATTTTATTTGTCATGTATTTTAATATAATTAACATGTATTAGACTACCTGCCATCTAGGGGAGGGGGTAGGGGGGAAGGAGGGAAAAATTTGTAACAGAAAGCTTTGCAAGGGTCAAGGTTGAAAAATTACCCATGGGGGCAGCTAGGTGGCACAGTGGATAGAACACCAGCCCTGAAGTCAGGAGGCCCTGAGTTCAGATCTGGTCTCAGACACTTAACATTCCCTAGGTGTGTGACCCTGGGCAAGTCACTTAACCTCAATTGCTTCAGCAAAAAGCAAAAAAAAAAAAAAAAAGAAAGAAAGAAAAATTACCCATTCATATGTTTTGCAAATAAAAAAGCTTTAATAAAAAAAGAGAGAGAGAGAGAGGTAACTGGTGGAATCTGAATGCACTTTGAAGCATGCTTTAAAAAAAACTTTATTCTTGGGTTTGGGGGTTTTTTGATTGCATTTTCTTTTGCAATATTGCTAATGTGGAAATGTTTTGCATGACCATTTCCACATTAGCAAAACTGCAAAAGAAAATGCATATTTTCCATATCATATATCATATATATATAATTGATATCAAATTGCTTGCTTTCTCAAGAAAAGGGATAGGAGTAGGGGAGAAAAATAATTTGAAACTCAAAATTTGAAAAAATAAAGTGTTAAAAATTCTCATTTAAATGTAATTGAGAAAGATAAATTTTGACGATTTCAGAGAGGCCTAGAGAGACTTGCATGAACTGATACTGAGTGAAGTGAGCAGAACCAGGAGATCATTATTCACAGCAACAACAATACTATATGACGATCAATTCTAATGGACATGGCTCTCTTCAACAATGAAATGTTTCAAACCAGTTCCAATTGTTCAGTGAAGAAAGCCATATACACCCAAAGAGAGGGATGTGAAATGTGAACCACAACATATCATTTTCATGCTCTCTATTGATGTTTGCTTGCATTAGATTTCCTTTCTCTGATTATTCTTTGTTGTAGATATGATTTTTCCTGCACAAAAATGATGTGTGGAAATATGTATACATATATTCGATTTGTCAAGTATTTTAACATAATTAACATGTAGTGGATATCCTGCCATCTAGGGGAGGGATGGGGAAAAGGGGGCAAAATCTGTAACAGAAAGCTTTGTAAGGGTTAATGTTGAAGAATTGCCCATACATATGTTTTGCAAATAAAAAGTATTAATAAAAATTTTAAAAAGAAAAGAAAAGAAAGATAAACTTTAAATTAAATGGAAAAAAAAGTCTAATGTTTTCTCTGCTAGTTCTGGGACCCCTTCCTGATCTGATGCTGTTCTGGAAGAGTCTATAGGACAATTTCTGGCTAAATTCCATCCCTATCATCCACAGACTCTGTGAATGTTGTCTTCAAATTCCAATCTGCACTTAAAAAAAATGACTCACTGGGATTTTTTTTTCTTGGATTTCCCAATCAGAATTAATTCTGGTATGTTTCCTGATTCTATTTATAGGAGTTGGTGTCAGGGAGAAGGAGGAATTTGCTTTACTTTTTCCTGCTGCTCCACCATTTTTGGTTCTACTTTCTGAGAATACAATTCTTAACAAACAGGTCTTACAAAGCATAAATGATGCCCATTGATAAGAGTTATGTTTTCTAAAAAAAAATGTAATATGAACAGTGAAAAACCATGTATATACAGATAAGCTGTTTTCTCTTTCTGTTAAAAAGATCAGTGGATGGCAATTTGCTGTAAATTATTTCAGAGAAATACTTCCATATTTGAAGTATATATGATTTCATCTATGTAGAGATCCCTTCACTAAGAAGGGATCCTGTCTCTTCTAAGACATTAGTAGACCGTCTTCCTGAGCTGTAGTAGTCAAAAAAGTCATCACCCTGTAATCACCAAGTGATAAGCCTTTTCCATTCCTTAAATGACAGCCATGTAGTTTGTCATTGGACTCATAACTGATGCCTTTGCAATTTACAAGAGCTGCTGGAGCGAATATTCCACTATTCTTCCTTAACCTTGAGTTGCTTCTTTGCCTTGAAGAACTATCAGTGAGGGTCATGGGAGAGAAAAGGGAAAAGGAGCTGTATCTGACTTGAATTCTTAACAGAACTGGAGAGGCTAGATTACTTATCTCTGATTCATTCACAGAAAGCTAGCTGCTCATTTTCCCATTGGCAAAGTTCAATCCTGATCTGCAATGAAATGTTATTCTTGGTCCAAGCTTCTTCAGGTAGTTTTAGCTACACATGAGACACTGCCTTGATGTCAATTAGACATTGCATTTGTAAACTCAAGAGTAATAGGCTGGACTCTCCTAGCACTGGCACATGCATAAAGGATATAAGGCTTTGGGGTTGGAGCAATCTGTTTAGTATGAAGAAAAACAAATAGAACTTATATCTGTGCACATTTGGCAATATTCAGTGGGTAGATGCTGTTGTACACTGCTTCATAATTTGGTTCTTAATCCAATATATTTTTTAGAGATTTTTCATTGACAAAACAAATTTATAAATTTTGCTTTTATATTTACTTTGTATGTGTCATATGTCCTTATTTGGTAGATGTTATTTCTCCTAAGGGAAAGAAAGTTCTCTGAGGGCAAAATTAGGGACAATATTAGAGACTAAGAGGAAATCTTTAAGTAATTTTCTATTTCTGCTGGTTTGGAGTCTCTGGGTTAACAATTGTCTAGGAAGAGTTTTTTAAATATGGCATATAGACTAGGGAATTGTGCATTTATACACCATTGTCAATAGACCTTCGGTTTCTTTTTTTTTATTAAAGCTTTTTATTTGCAAAACATAGGCATGAGCAATTTTTCAACACTGATCCTTGCAAAGCTTTCTGTTACAAATTTTTCCCTCCTTCTCCCCACCCCCTCTCCTAGATAGCAGAAAGTCTAATGCATGTTAATTATATTAAAATACATGACAAATCAAATATATATATACATATTTATAGTTATCTTGCTGTACAAGAAAAATCAGATCCACAAGAAAAAAAAAAAAAAACCTGAGAAGGAAAACAAAATGTAAGCAAACATCAATAGAGAGCATGAAAATGCTACATTGTGGTCCAGACTCAGATCCCAGAGGCCTCTCCCTGAATGTATATGGCTTTCTTTATCACTGAACAACTGGAACTGGTTTGAAACATCTCATTGTTGAAGAGAACCATGTCCATCAGAATTGATCATCATATACTATTGTTGTTGCCGTGTATAATGATCTCCTGGTTCTGCTCATTTCACTCAGCGTCAGTCCATGCAAGTCTCTCCAGGCCTCTCTGAAATCATCCTGCTGGTCGTTTCTTATAGAACAATAATATTCCATAACATTCATATACCATAATTTATTCAGCCACTCTCCAATTGATGGGCATCCATTCAATTTCCAGTTTCTAGCCACTACAGAAAGGGCTGCCACAAACATTTTTGCACATGCGGGTCCCTTTCCTTCCTTTAAGATCTCTTTGGGATATAAGCCCAATAGAAACACTGCTGGGTCAAAGGGTATGCACAGTTTGATAACTTTTTGAGCATAGCTCCAAATTGCTCTCCAGAATGGTTGGATCCGTTCAGAGTTTCACCAATCATGTATCATAGTCCCAGTTTTCCCACATCCCCTCCAACATTTGTCATTATTTTTTCCTGTCATCTTAGCCAATCTGACAAGTGTGTAGTGGTATTTCAAAGTTGTCTTAATTTGCATTTCTCAGATCAATAGTGATTTGGAACATCTTTTCATATGACTAGAAATAGTTTTAATTTTATCATCTGAAAATTCTTCATATCCTTTGACCATTTATCTATTGGAGAGTGGCTTGAATTCTTATAAATATGAGACAATTCTCTATATATTTTAGAAATGAGACCTTTATCAGAACCCTTAAATGTAAAGATGATTTCCCAATTTATTGCTTCCCTCCTAATCTTGTCTGCATTAGTTTTGTTTGTACAAAAACTTTTTAACTTAATATAATCAAAATTATCTATCTGGTGTTCAATTAAGAATTCCAGTTCTTCTTTGGACACAAATTCCTTCCTTCTCCACAAGATCTTCAGTTTCTAGAAGCTGTTTTTATGAAGTCTTGGTTGATGTAAGGGGAAAGAAGGAAGCATATAAACATTTATTAATTACCTCCTATGTCCCAGACACTGTAATAAGTGCTTGACAAATATTATTTCATTTGTTCCCATTCCATTTTTGATGCTGCAGTTTCATTTGATATAGGGGAATAAGCGAGGACCTCCAATGAATTATAATCAACCAATTAATCAATAAGCATTTATTAAGTACTTATTGTGTGCCAGGCACAAAAATGAAAGACTCCTTCCCTCAAGGTGGTTACATTCTCTCACTGGAGAAAATGGACACATAAACATATATAAAATAAATAGAAAGTGATTGGGGGTGGGGTAAAGGACACTAGCAGCAAAAGGGATCAAGGGGTTTTTCATGTAGGTGTTGCTTAAACAGAGCTTTGAAGAAAATGGAGGATTCCAAGAGATCATTCTTTGTAATGACTAGTCTTTATTCTGAAGAACAGAATGTCTTCTGTCTACCCAATAAAACTATATTGCATCCTGTCAGAAAGTTAATGTGTCTATTGGTTTTGCTTTAATGTTTACTTTTCTTATTGGAGATTATTCAATAGGGACATTAGTATATTGGGAAATGAAAATTATAAAAAAAACAACAGGAAGGGAGGAAGAGAAAGGAGGGGAAAAAAGGAAGAAAGAAGAAAGAGAAGAGGAAAGGGGAAGTGTAAACTATAGGCAAAGCAATGTTTTGTTTTGTTTTGTTTTTTGATATCACAATTTGACATCACAATTTTCTCAGCAATTTGGACAGTCTTAAAATAGAATGGACTACCTTGGGAGATAATGAGTTCTCTATTATTGGTGATCTTTTAGCAGAGGATGGGGGATCAGTGCTTAGGGATGCTGTCCAAAGGATTTTCTCCTTCACGCCTGGGTTGGAATGATTTCTAAGGCAACTCTGAGATTCTACTTTCTGTTATCACTAGAGGTTGCCTAAACATATAGCTGCCATGAAAAAGAATGATAACCAAAGGGGGAAAAAAAACAAGGGTAAGGTCCTTTTGAAGAGACTAAATGTACTTCTCACTTTCATCTGGAAAAAAGAACGCTGGACAACATTCTGTAGGACACAGATTACTGAAAGCTAACGTGGGTGGGGAAAGCATCTCTCTGTACCAAATAACACCAAAAGGATGTTAAGTGTTCTAAGTGACACTAAAATCCTGAGGTGGATCTGGCTGCTCTGAACAATGTTGTTATTACCTCTCCAGCAATAACGTTTTTTTATTCTTGTTCTCTAACCTTTGACACTGATAGTCTGAACACCTGCACTCATTTTCTTAGTAGAAAACTTTGAGTTCTAAAAAGAAAATATCACCAATAACCAGGGATTTGGAGAGAGATTAATGGATTCCCAGAAGCAAAACCACTGTGACCCATTACCTGATAAAGTTTTAGTGACAACATGCTGAAAATAGAAACTAGGAACCAAAGTCTGTGAGACTGCGGAGTAGCAATCCCTGGTTTGTAAAAACCACACTTCTAATATGATGTACCAAGAAATGTCCTCCTGTAGTTGTGGTTGATTGTGTTTTTTAGACAAGTGAGGTTTGAAAAGGATAAAGGCAAAAAGGTGGTCTACAGTGTCTAAGGCAGAATGAAAACGAGTGCCTAAAGACAGGGGAATATGGAGATCTTCCTTGTGCACAGTCCTCATTACTTAATTCACTTTGCAACAGTTCATGTCAGTTCTTCCATTTTTCTCATGTTTACCTTCATCATTTCTTACTGCACAATATTATTCCTTAACATTTATGTGCTGTATTTTGTTTAGTCTCCAGCTTTTCACTACCACAAAAAAATGTTCCTATTCTTTTTATGTCTTTAAAATATATACCTAATAATGGAGTCTCTGGGTAATAACAGGACATGAACATTTCAGATCCTTTATCCACATAATTCCAAATTTCTTCCCAAAATGTTTGGACTAACAACATGCCACTCTTCCTTTCTTTTCTCAACCCTTTCAATATTAACTATATCTCTCTTTTGTCATCTTTACCATTGTGTTAGATGTGAAGAGAAGCTTCAAGGTTATTTGAATTTGTGTTTTTGATGGGGCATTTTTGCACACAGTTGTTAATAATTTGTAGTTCTTCTTAGAAAAACTGTTTGGAAAGAAATTGAGCTCAATCCTATTACTTAACTCATTATTTCTATGTGAAAATATATTCTGCTCTTTCTGAACAACAAGTTAATAAAAATTTATATGTGGTTCAAAGTTTCCAAAATGTCTCATATATATTTTGTATTTAATCTTCATGCCAATCCTTTGAGAAAGGAAGACACTATAGATATTAGTAATACCATTGTACAGAGGGAGGCACTGATTCAAAAAGGTAAACTGACTTTGCTGAGGGTCACACAGCTAGTAAGTATGAGAAAGGATTGGAATTTAAGTCTTCATGTATCCAAGTCTAATGTTCTATTCACCAGATCATTGATTTTAAACTTGAATAGAATTGGGGACAACTAAAAATTACATAAGGATCCTTGAGATCAACATATTGACTTAGAAAACCACATATTACCATTATCTATGTTCTATTATATTTCTCTTTATTTTGGTAAATATTTCCCAATTATATTCAAATCTGGTTCAGTAGAAATGAGAAATGATGATGTATTGGACTATCTGTCATGTAGGGGAGGGGGTGGGGGGAAGGAGGGAAAAATTTGGAACAGAAAGTTTTGCAAGAATCAATGTTGAAAAATTACTCATGCATATGTTTTGCAAATAAAAAGCTTTAATAAAACATTTTTTTAAAATGAGAAATATTGAATGGCAGGTATGTGGTGGCAGGAATGGGACCTTAGGCCCAGTGTTTGCCACCTCTGTGTTGTGATACTACTTCTCAATTTACAAATGAAAGTTTGAGACTAAACTTATTCATAAACTAGAGATCACCTACATAAAATGGAAAATGCAAATGAATAATTACACAAAATGGTAAAATGAGAGGCATATCTAAGTATAAATCAAAAAAAGAACAATAATCATTTAAATTCATTTTCAAAGGAAGTGCAGTGACTTCCCTTGTCATTGATTTGATAGGAATGATATCTGTTTACAAGATTAATAGTTAGTTTCTTGATGACCCTGAACTTCTGTGAACAGAAATTCTACCAGTCCCAGATTAATACTGAGCACATCTACTTAATTAAACAAAAAACTAAAACTTCAGTATCACTGAATTCTTTTTGTCTCCAGAAGTCTTCAATGAGAGGTTAGTTGACTACTTGTGAGAATGCAGTAGACATCTATTTGGGTATGAATTGAATGAGACAAATTCTGAGATCCTCTCCAATTTAATATTTATGTATATTACTTTAAATCCTTAAAATTGCTTCTTAACCAGAATTGGACAGTTTCAACTTAGTTCCTTAACTTTGCTGAGTTCATATACATTTTCTCTATAACAGTATTTTCCGGGAACATCTTTACTACTCAATCAAAGGTAAATTCTGAGTGCTTGGAAGAACAGATAGAGAGAGAAAAGAAAAAGTATTGATTTTTTCAGGTTAAGATTAGGGTTAGAAATTAATTTAGGGTTAGAAAAGAATTTAGGACTTTGAAAACAGTGGTTATATTTTACTCTAAGGATGATATGGTGTTGAGGAAGTCACATGGTCAAAGCTTCAATTAAGGAAAATCACTTTGGCAGCACTAGATTTAGTAGACTGGAGTAGGGAGACTTAAATCAGGGAAACCAATTAAAAGGCTGTTGCAACAATCTAGGTGAAATGTGATAAGTATTGGAATACACAGGTTATACACATGATAGACTGGAAGCCCAGTTGTACTATGAACATAAATAGAGAACATTGAAATTGAGGAAGATTTAAGGGGAAAAGATTAGTTCAGTTTAAGTTATGTTGAATTTTAAATGCCTCTGAGATATCCAGTTTGAAATGTACAGTAGGAAAAGGTCAAGAATTTTAAGGGAATTAATGAGAAAAAAAAATGCAAAAGAAGGTGGCCTAGCTGTTCCAGATGTAAAATTATATTATAAAGCAGCAGTCATCAAAACTATTTAGTACTGGCTAAGAAATAGAGTAATGATCTATGGAATAGGATAGGATCACAGACAAAATAGGCAATAAATATAGCAATCTAGTGTTTATCAAACACTAAGACTCTGGCTTCTGGAATAAGAACACGCTATCTGACAAAAATTTCTGGGAAAATTGGAAAATAGTATGGCAGAAACTAGGCACTGATAATACCTATAACAAGATAATGTGAAAATGGGTTCATGATTTAGATGTAAAGAGTAATAATATAAGCAAATTTGGAAAACAATAGATAGTCTGTCTCTCAGATCTGTGGAGAAGGAAAGAGTTTATGGCCAAAGAAGAACGAAAGTACTATATGGTATGCAAAATGGATAATTATGATTACATAAAATTAAAAAAGGTTTCATACAAACAAAACAAATGCAAACAAGATTAAAAGGGAAGCAGAAAACTGGAGAAATTTTTTTTTTTAATATCCGAGAGCTCTGATAAAGGCCTCATTTCTAAAATATATAGAGAACTGGATTAAATTTATAAACATACAAGTCATTCTACAATTGATAAATTGTCAAAGGATATGAACAGACAATTTTCAGATGAAATTAAAACCAATTCTAGTCAAATGAAAAAATGCTCTAAATAATTTCGCTTTGATTAAGACAACTCTGAAGTACCACTACACACCTCTTAGATTGGTTAAGATGACAGGAAAAGATAATGATAAATCTCGGAGAAGATGTGGGAAAACTGGGACACTAATGCATTGTTGGTGGAGTTGTGAACTGATCCAACCATTCTGGAAAGCAATTGAGAACTATGGCCAAAGGGCTATATCTTTACTGAGACTATATCCCAAAGAGATCATGAAAAAGGGAGTTACATGTGCAAAAATATTTGTAGCTGCCCTTTTTGTAGTGGCAAAGAACCAGAAACTGAGTGGATGTCCTTTCATTGGGCTAATGGCTGAATAAGTTATGGTATGTGGATGCAATGGAATATTATTGTTCTATAAGAAACAATTAGCAGGATGATTTCAGAGAGACCTGGAGAGACCTGCATGAACTGATGCTAAGTAAAGTGATAGAAACAAGAGAACATGGTACATAGCAACAACAAGATTATGTGATGATCAACTGTGATGGACATGGTTCTTTTCAACAGTGAGGTGATTCAGGCCAGTTCTAATAGGTTTGTACTGGAGAGAGCCATCTGTGCCCAGAGAGAATGTTGTGGAGACTGACTGTGAATCACAACATAGTATTTTCACCTTTTGTTGTTGTTTGCTTGCTTGGTTTTTTTTTTTTTCCTCTCACTTTTTTTTCTTTTTGATCTGATTTTTATTGTGCAGCATGATAAATGTGGAAATATGTATAGAAGATTTGCACATGTTTAACTTATATTGGATTACTTGCCATGTAGAGGAGTTGGGTGGCGGAAAGGGAGTTAGAAAAATTTGGGATGCTGGGTTTTGCAAGGGTGAATGTTGAAAATTATCTTTACATGTATTTACATGCTATTATTAAATTTTTTTTTTTTACTTTTTGCTGAGGCAATTGGGGTTAAGTGACTTGCCCAGAGTCACACAGCTAGGGAATTTTAAGTGTCTGAGACCAGATTTGAACTCAGGTCCTCCTGACTTCAGGGCTGGTGCTCTATCCACTACCCCACCTAGCTGCCCCTCTTATTAAAATTTTTTAAAGAAATGTCCAGTAGGTAGTTAGTGATCTGAGATATAAATTCAGGGGTGAAACTGGAACTGTTTGTGTAAATCTGCAGTCATCTTCTGCACAGAAATGATAGTTTAAACCCTGACAAAATATAGGATATGAAAAGAGAAAAAAGGGCCCATCCAACCAGACACTGATCAATGACAACATATGAGTCCCAATTAGTAGCAATGCTTGTGCTTTCTGAGTTTTTATTTAAGGGTGTCTTTATCTAGCAAAGCCAGTGCTTTCCCAGACTGTCCATGCTGAGCACTGAACAGGAAATCCTGAAGTACATGCATAACCAGAAGTACAAGTCTTTGGAAGTTTTAAAAAAAAAGAGAGAGAGAGATTTGAGATCTAGGATACGTCAACAGCAGAATTATTTCCACCCATCATTAAACACCTTTACCAAAATCATGGAGAATTTTTGCTATTCTTGGACTTTTTCCTCAAAGCTAAAAGGTATCTACTTTATAAATATTTCAGTGGAAGGAATAAATAACAAATGTATAACAAAATCTTCACAGACATAATATAAATCTTCATAGCATTCTTTGTGATAGCAAAAAATTTTTTTTCAATAAAAAATAGGTACTAATTAATTGGGGAATGGTTGGTTAAACTGAGGTACATACATACACACACACACAAGTCATAAAATATCACTATGTCACAAAAAATAATGACTATGAAGAATTCAGTAATATTGGAAAATTAATATGAATTGATTTGGAACAAAGAAATTAGAACCAACCACCCTCCACCACCCCCCCACACTAATTCTGCCAAATTCAGATAACTAGCAATTATCAATTTTAGTTGAAGAACAGATTATGAAACATACTTCCCTCTTCTGCTCTCATACTTTACTTGGTCTGTCAGTTGGGTTTTGCCTAACTTTTGTTGTTGCAAAAATGTATTCATTGGGAAAAGAAAGTCACAAATTGTAGAATATTTGTGATTTAAGAAATAAAAAAGTATCAATAAATATCAAATTAACACATTAAGAAAGTTATGACTGCCTTATTTTTTTTTTAATTAGTTAAGGAAACAGCTCATTTGTAACTGGTACGCAAACCATTTTCCCAGGGTATATCTCATGTGGGTATAAAATACAGAAACTAATTCATTTCCTCTTTTTTCTTTTAGTTCCTCTCAGCCTAAGTCAATTATGCTCTTTTTTGCTGTGTACCTCAAAAGAAGTTGTGTTTATATTTAGCAGAAAAGAGATGATGAAATTTAGGCATGTGTCATCTTTTCTTTTTTAAGATTGAAATGACACTTTTTCTTACATCATTGCTACTTCCTAAATAACTCCTTTCCTCCAAAATTATCCACCTAGCTAATTCTTAGCCTGACTCTAATATTGTGTGTGTGTGTGTGTGTATGTGTCCCATATACACACTTGGTAATATTTTACTTTTTCCAATTACATACAAACATAGTTTTTAACATTTACTTTTATAAGATGTTGATTGCCATTTCTGGAGAGTACTTTAGAATTATGCCCAAAGGGCTATAAAACTGTGCATACTCTTTGATCCAACAATACCACTACTAGTATCCCAAAAGACATTTGCTATCCTAAATATATATATATATATATATATATATATCTTTGGTATAAGATCATAAGACCAAAGAGATCATAAAAAGAGGGAAAGGACTCACATGTACAAAAATGTTTGTAGCATTTCTCTTGGTGGTGACAAAGAATTGAAATTGAGATAATACCCATCAATTGAGGAATGGTTAAACAAATTGTGGTAAATGGATGTAATATAATACTATTGTGATATAAGAAATGATGAGTGGGCAGATTTTTATAAAACCTGGAAAGTTTTGCATGAACTGATGCTGAATGAAGTGAGCAGAATCAGGAGAAAATTGTACACAGTAACAGCAACATTGTACAATCAACTTTCATAGACTTAACTCCTCAGCAATACAATGATTTAAGACAATTTCAAAAGGGTCATGATAGAAAAAGCTATCCACATCCAGAGAAACCATTATTTTCATATTATTTTCACTATTTTTGGTTGGTTTTTGTACTTTTTTGTGTTTTTTCCTTTTGTTCTGATTTCTCTTTCACAACATGACTAATATGGAAATATATTTAAAATGATTGCACATCTATAACTTATATCAGATTGCTTACTGTCTTAGGGAAAAGGGAAGAGGGAGTTAAAAATGGAAATCAACATCTTATAAAAGTAAATGTTAAAAACTATTTTTACATGTAATTGGAAAAAAATAAAATATTACTCTGTGTGTGTGAAGAATAACATACACACAGACACACACACACACACACACACACACACATGCTTGGTATAGAGTCAGGCTCAGAATTAGCCAGATGGGAAAATTTTCTATTCAAAAAAAATTAAATGGTCTAATAGGGAAATTATGTCAAAAAAGATACTGCATTACCCCTGCAAAGGTTATCCACTCAACTTTTCTTAGGTACAAACAACAAAGGTTATTTGTTATTTTTTAGTCAATAGTCATGTCTAACTCTCCATGACTCCATGACTTTTCTTTTCTTTTTAAATTATTATTATTATTAACAACAATGATGACATTTAGAAAATACTTTACAGCTATCTTTTTGTTCAGGTGGATTCACAGGTTAAATTCAGGTGAAATCTTGGCATAGTCCAACTAATGTATCTCCCAAAGAGGACCTTGTCATTCCCAAAGAAAATGCAAACTTTCCTCATCCCTAGGCTGAAAACTGCTGTGGAACCATTGGCTATAACCTCCAGCCACTGCTTTGGATGTTTTGTAGCTGGGGTAGAATGGCCTCTTGGGAGGATGAACTCTCCAGCTTCCTTCGAACCTTTATCCACACTTCCATTTTCACATGTGAGGGCACTTGGAATTGTGGTGGGATGCAAGCTTAGTGACTTCTCTCACTGGCAGCCCAGGGTCATAAAATTTGGTGATGATGTCTTCTTTCTGCCAGCTTGGATGCTATCCTGGAGGAACCTTAGAGATGAAGCATTGCTGGGAATTAGAAGACCATTCTCTTTTTGCCTGTTCTTTCACACTTCTTATTCCTTTCCCTAAAAATCCCATTGGGACCTAACAACAGCATTGCTGGAGAGTACTTTGTCCATCACCCCAGATCTCAACTGGATCTTGCAACCCAGCTTGACAACATGGCCCTGAAATTATTAGAGCTGGAGAGTTCTTTACAGATGGAAGTTGAAAGAGATGAACCATATTTGGGATTTTCCTGGCAAAGATATTGGAGTGATTTACTAGTTCTTTCTCCAGTTCAATTTATAGATGAGGAAACTGAGGCAAACAAGATTAGGTGATTTGCTCAGGGTCACAGATTTGAAATCAGGTCCTCCTGACTCCTGACTCCAGTCCTGGCCTCTATCCATTGTGTCACTAACCATCTATAATCTCCAATTAAAAATAGAAAGAATATGCTCTGTAGTGACAGAAGCAACAGGAGAAACACAAGTTTTGGGGCAACATCATATCCGCCCCCATTGGGAGATGAAGACCTGAGGGCTTAGTGTTTGGTTCTTCAGTTGAACAAAGCAGGAAAACCCACAGTAAGGGACAGGTCTAAGTAGATTTGTATCTTCTGAATCCATAGACAATTAATCTCTTCTTAACTACAGAGTAAGTAGACTACTTACATGCTTCAAAATCCACTTGAGGGTTAATTGTATCCATGCTCATTAAGACTAGACTCTGGCTTGGTCTTCATTTTTGCATTGAATCTATGATTTCATTGGCATAAACTCCCAATCAGGAACCTTCTTATACCAATGTAGGTCAGCACCTTTTCTGAAATCTATAGAACTTCCTGGGTTCCCAGATTAATCCACATGGGTACAAAAGTAGTTCAAACTGCCCTTACCACAGCTTCCTTGTTTACAAGTTTTAGGGTTGTAGCAGAGTAGAGAATTTAACTGATTTTTGCTTCCACATTTCCACTACTATCCTAGTCCACAATAGACACTGATCAGTTAAATGACTTGTCTTGGGTCGCATAGCCATGAAGAGCCATATACCAGACTTTTCTGACTTGAAGAACAGTTTTCTATCCACTTTCCACACTACCTCTGTCAATTTTTATGATGTAATAATATTCTGTTCCATTTATATGATGAGTCATCTTTCCACATGACCACATCTCTTTTTAAGCAGCCTGAATTCAATTTCCATTGAATAAAGGAAACTGCCTTCCCATGGAGAATGTGGATTTTGAAGGTACAATTCCTTGCACTAACAAAGTCCTCTCCCTTTTTTTCTGCCAAATAATTTTTGCCAGGAAAACAGAGAGAACATTAAGAGCCTGCTGTTGTAAAGCAGGTATGAGATGATGAGGCTCTACACTAAGGTGATAATTATAGAAATAGAGATGGTGAATGAAGATGACTATATTTAAGTTTCATTTTAAATTAACTTAATAAACACCAAATTACATTGATATTACCATATACAAAGGAAAGGTGAATGGAACATGCATATATTTAGCATCTATTATGTGCCAGGGCCTGTGCTAAGCACTTATCAAATATTGAGTCATTTGATCCCCACAGCAATTATTATCCCAATTTTATAGTTAAGGAAACAAAGGTAGATGTAGGTTAAGTGATTTGCTAAGGGTTACACAGCTAGTGAATATGAGACTAGATTTGGACTCAGGTCTTGACTCCAATAATATATTGAATTTAGAATAGAGGTTCAGTGTTCTATACAATCTCCATCTAGCTAAGTGAACAGAAAGAAGCATGAATCTCCATTTAACATAATTTATGTAAGTATGTAATAATATTATATTATTTATATTTATATATATATATTTATTTATATATTTATAAAAATTTAACAGCAAGGTGATGCAGTGGATAAAGTGCCAGACCTGGAGTCAGAATTCATCTTCCTGAATTCAAACCTGACCTCAGACCCATACTAGCTGTGGGATCCTGCCAAGTCACTTTTGACTCAGACTCCTTACCTTTAAAGTGAGCTGGAGAAGAAAATGGCAAAGATAAAGAAAGTGAAAATCGTAGGCTTCAATCTGCAATCAGACACCATCACATCAGTTTTTTCTTTGGATGTGAATAGCATTTTCCATCATGAGTGGGGAATACTGAAAATCCCAAGCACGATCCATTTATTAGCAAGGCTGCTATTTTTCAGTCATTGGACTCTTCATGACTGTATTTGGAGTTTTCTTGGCAAAGATACTGAAGTGTTTTGCCATTCCCTTCTTCAGCTTGTTCTACAGATGAGAAAATTGAGGCAAACAGGATTAGGTGATTTGAATTCAGGAAGATGAGTAGTCTTGACTCTAGGCCAAGTGCTCTATTCACTGATCCACTTAATTGCCTGATCAGTAAGGCTAGCAATTACAAATAATAGGAGATGGGGCAGCTAGGTGGCGAAGTGGATAGAACACTATCCCTGAACTCAGAGTTCAAATCTGGTCTTAGACTCTTGACCTTCCCTAGCTGTGTGACCCTGGACAAGTCACTTAACCCCAATTGTCTCAGCAAAAAGCAAAAAAACAAAAAACAAATAGTGGAGATGAGGACCTCTAGGTATGACCAAGATTGATAGAGGAGAACTCAAGCCCCATAAGTATGTTTTTTTCTGAGTGGCTCTGTATGAAATAGTCAGAATTGAAATCACATCATTTGGACTTCCCTTTTCTGAAACCACAGGTCAGAAATGTGATTCCAGTCAAAAGATCTCTGATGATCTGAGTAGCTTGCAGGCTTGGGAACTGGTAAAATAGTTTAATTTGATGGGATTTGATCTTTTAGGTTAATCAAGTTTCTCTGGAAAGTGGATAATGGGTGGAATTGCAAAATTGGGAGGCAATTAGAAAACAAAAGCTTGACCATTAAGCAAGTTTTTTCAGGGATATGGGTAAGGGATAAAGTTTACCAGGAAAGAATCTTTTTTTTTTTTTTTTTTTTTTTTTTGCTGTGGCAATTGGTTAAGTGACTTGCCCACGGTCACACAGCTAAGAAGTGTTAGGTGTCTGAGGCCAGATTTGAATTCAGGTCCTCCTGACTTAAAGGCTGGTGCTCTATCCACTGCGCCATCTAGCTGTCCCACAATTTTAACTTTTAAAAAAAGTTTTATTTCCAAATGTTTTCCCTTTCTCCCTCCTTCTTTCCCTTTACTGAGAAGGCAAACAATTTGATATAGTTTATATATATATATATATATATATATATATACATATATATATAGTTATGCAAAACATATTTCCATGTTAGTGATGTTATATCACTTTTATTTCTAAAAATCTTTTAATTTTCTTCTCTAAAGAAGCATTCCTCATTGCATAGAATGAAAAGACAAAATTTTTAAAGAATTCAACAAAACCAGACAGCACATATTATCGTCTGATATTATGTGCACTTCTTGACACTCATACATACTACCTCTAAAAAGGAAGACAGATTGGTTTTGTTTCTGTTTTTTTCTCATTTCTTTCTTGGATCAAGTCATATGATTTCAAAGGATTCAGTTTTCAATTTAGTTTGGCTGTTTTCATTATATTATTATATAGTCTCTATGTATATTACTATCTTTTCCAAAATCACCTGTGCTGAGAGAGAGAAAGAGAGAGAGAGAGAGAGAGAGAGAGAGAGAGAGAGAGAGAGAGAGAGAGAGAGAGAGAGAGAGGGAGGGAGAGAAACACTTTTTCTTAGCACAAAGACCACTTTGGACTCTATACTCATGTTTCCATGGATTTAATTATTATGTCTATGTTGATCTCAAATCTACTTCTCCTATCTTGCTCTCTCCAGTAACTTCTAGTTTCTCATCTTAAATTGCTTTTGAGACATTGAACTGGGTGTCCAATAAACATATTAAATTCAACATCTCCAAAACTTAACTTTCTGTCTTTTCTCCTAAAAGGTTCTCTCCTCTTAAATTTCTGTTTTATTGTTAAGGGAACCATCATTCTGCCAGCCCTTCAGGCTGACAACCTAGGTATCATCCTTGACTCCTCACTGTCACCTTTCATATGTAATCTGTTGCTAAAACCTGTTTATTGACTATTTCCCCTTCTCACCTCAAATACTGCCACTGTCTGCCCTGGTGTTGGACCTCATTTCCTCACACTTAGATTATTGCAACATCCTTCTATTTGGCCTGCCTATCACAAAATTCTTCCCCACGCCAATCCCTCCTCCATTGTTGCCAAAATTATTTCTCTAAAGGGCAGGTATGACTACGTCAAAAAACTACTCAGAAAACTCCAGGGAAGCCCTATTACCTCTAAGATCAAATATAAATTCCGCTGTTTGACATTTAAACCTCTTCACAACCAGTCTCCTTTATAATGTAGGACCCATTCTGGGCTAACTCCCTCAACTCCTGCTCTTCCTTGCAGGTTGAGTTCTCAGAGGGTGGCTGGTTACTTCTCCCCTTGAACTTCAATTATTAAGTAATTTTGATGGCATTGAGACTTGTAACACTCATTCACAGGTACCCATCTAAATGTGTTCCTCAAGCATTATCAGTTAACATTTATAAGGGGATATTTACTGAAAAGATTAATGTTCATCTTTCAATTTTGAAGAGGACCTGACATCATGTGGTGATGATGTCTTGAATTGTGAAATTATTAAATGGGTATGTCAAAGACAGAAGTTACAAATATGTCCCACAAAACAGAAACACAGGGGAATTCCTGTGTTCACACTCAATTCCTGAAAACAGTGGGCTCAAATTTAAAGGAACTCACATAATCACTATGAGGGATACCTTATGATTTCTAGTCTCCAGAATTCTTTTCTTTTCTCCTAGAATAATCCAGTTTGCTTCTGAGTGTGATATACTCAACATGTGCTTTTTTGATCAGTTGAGTTAATTGTTGCAGGACATGATGTCTTTGCTGATAAGTCAGTCTATTGAGAGACTGAATCAAACAGGTTAATCTTTTGAGTTTGCTCAACAGACTTACCACTACTACCAATTTTGGTAGTCTCTATTATAGACCTGTCCAGGGTCACATAGATAGATACTGTCTGATGTGGGATTTGAACTCATTTTCCCGACTCTAGGATCAATGTTGCATCCACTAATACCAACTAGCTGGAAATTTATATATTTGGATAAAGTGGCTAAGACAATATTATTACTGAAAAGCAGTAAGAGATAAATCTCCTGAGAAGGACAAGTTTGGCTTTTACTCATTTTTTTCTATACTTTTTTTTTTTTTTTTTGCTTTTTGCTGAGGCAGTTGGGGTTAAATGACTTGCCCAGGGTCACACAACTAGGGAACGTTAAGTGTCTGAGATCAGATTTGAACTCAGGTCCTCCTGACTTCAGGGCTGGTGCTCTATCCACTGCGCCACCTAGCTGCCCCTTTTTCTATACTTTTTAAAATTTTCCATCTCTAAATACTATTTTTATATAAATTTCATATTTATTTATATGTGTTCATATTGTTTCTTTCTTTCTTTTTTGTTTTTAGCTGAGTGACTTGCCCAGGGTCACACAGCTAAGAAGCATTAAGTGTCTGAGGTCAGATTTGAACTCAGGTCTATCCTGACTTCAAAGCTGGTGCTCTATCCACTGCACCACCTAGCTGCCCCCATCTTGTTTCTTCTAAATAGAAAATAAGCTCTTTGAGGGCAGGGTCTCTTTCTTTTTTCAGTCTTTGCATCCTGGGAACCTATCACAATGCCTGCTACATAAGAGATGCTTAATAAACGCTTTTAGATTGATTGATCTGATGTCTGTCTCCCTCTTCTACTGCCTTTCTTGTAGGCTTACATACAATAATGTTATCTAATGGGCAATTAAGAAACAGTCATATTAGATCACACCATTCATTGGTCTAATCATGGTAGCTGTACCAAGGGTTATGCTGTGGGAGGGCAGGGTTTTCAGTGCTAAGCACTGTGGGCAACAACAACAACAAAAGTATAAGACATAATTGCTATTCTGCTGGAACTAGCTATAAGTACAGTTGTTAAGATAAGTCCTGAATGAGTAGTAATGATTGATTGATGATTCATTCTACTTATGGGTACTGAGGCAGCTATTTTTCAACTTAAAAACAATAGAGAAATGTGCTATCTTCCTGGTATGTATATGTAAGAAATGAAGTGGAACTTTCCTAACATGTATAATCAGATCCCCTGATTGTTAGTCACTTTTAATGGTTCCTTCGGGCACAATTGATAACTATCAGAGGGAAATAAAAAACTATCCTGATATTTCATATTATTCCCAACAAAATGACAAAAGTTTGGGCCAGAGAATAATATAAATCATTAGTTCTTACCTTGGGTTCCATTAATTTGTCTTCTAATATTTTGATAATTGCATTTTAATATAACTAATTAAAAAATAATACCTTGAGGAGTCCTCAGTCCTTACCAGACTATCAGAGGGGTCCATGACACACAAAAAGATTAAGAATCCCTACTATAGAGATCATTGATCTCTATTTTATTTATTTATTTTTGTTATTTATTATTTCTTTATTTTTCAAAACATATGCATAGATAATTCTTCAACATTAACCCTTGCAAAACCTTGTGTGAACCACAGTCATTTCCCACACTCTTCTCTCTGGATTGTAGATGGCTCACTTCATCACAAGACCATTGGAACTGGTCTGAATCATCTCATTGTTGAAGAGAGCCAAGTCCATCAGAACTGATCATCATATAATCTTGTTGCCATGATCTCCATTTTAGTAAAGTATTTGGCAAAGCCTTCCGGGTTATTTTTGTGGAGTAGGAAAGTTGCAGGCTAGATCAATTCAATTATAAATCCAATTAGTGCTGATTAAGTACAAAATACTAAACTAAATGATGAAAACACAAATTTGAAAAGGAAAGTCAGCTCTTGCTCTCCAGTTTATAGTCTAAATTAGATTGTACTAAATCTAACTCTAAAAATGTATTTAATCTGAAGTTTGCAAGAGTATTGTTTTTGTTCTATCTCCAATCTGTCAATCAAGGATAAATAAAGTGTCTGCTAAGTACTAGGCACTTAGAAATACCAAAAAGAAATATTCCCTACCATAGAGATTTCATTCAGAGATCTGTTTAGTGGGGTGTCCTAAGACTCCTTCCTTGACCTACTTATCAACTGATTAGATTAAAACATACTTATCTAATATACAGATGATACATTATCTAGCAGGGCTAGCTAACACTGCATGGGATCAAGAACTTGACAATCCAGAGAACTGGTCTAAACCTAATGAAATTCAATAGGGGAACACTTAGCAAGTTTAACATTTGGCTTCAATAATTTATCTTCACAAGTATAAGATGGGGGAGATTTTGTTGGGTCCAGAAAAAAAAAAGTCTTTAGGATTTTTATGGACTATAGGCTCAAGGTAAGTTAATAGTATGATGACAGATAGCATTGGTCTTGATTACATAAAAACACTTCTTGCTGGCAGAGTCACACCTTCTCCCTAAACATGCTACTTGTAATGTTGTTAGATTCAGAATAAATTTTATATATTTATTTTTTTAAATATCCTTTGTATGTGATTTGGCAACCTGAGCAATGGGGTTTTCATTTATTTTATTTTATTGTTTCAAATTTTATTACAAGAGTTCAAAGTTTTCTATAATCATTCTAGATTTGCCAGGACCAAGTCCTGAAAATTCATCACAACCTAATGTTGAATTAGCCATCTATTCTTGGACATAAACCTCTAACTACTACTGTCATAATCCAACCCAATTGTGTTCTCAGAATCTTAACTAGCAATGTTGTCACCTAAAGCATGCAGTATTAAACTTAGAACAAAATCTGTTATTCTGACCTAGTTACAATTCTGTATGTTCCTGTTTCCTCACAGACATTGAATAGAGGGATACAGCAAAAACTTTTTTTTTAATAATAGCTTTTTATTTTCAAAACACAATTCAAAAATAGTTTTCAACATTCACCCTTGTTAAACTGTTGTGTTCCAAAATTTTCTCCCTCTCTTCCCTCCACCCCCTCCCCTAGACAACAAATAATCCAATGTAAGTTAAAACATGTGCAATGTGTCTTCTACACAGTAAGTACCTACAATCCTCCACTTGTGTGGACTCCTGAGATGTAGCCTTGGGCATGATGTCACCCTTACTGTCATAATGGACCATTGGAAGTGGCCTGCATCATCTTGCTGTTGAAAAGAGCCAGAAGTAATCATAGTATAATCTTGTGTACAATGTTCTTTTGGTTCTACTCACTTCACTTAGCATCATTTCATGTAAGTGTTTCCAGGCCTTTTTGAAATCCTCCTGCTGATCTAAATTTTTTTTTTAAATTAATAAGGTAAAAAACAAATCATATAGCTTAATTTTTCATGGACCTCCAAGAAGGAAGGAAGCATTTATTAGATTTCATACACACACACACACACACACACACACACACGCACACACATTCACAGGGGCCAGTTAGGTGGTACAGAGGATTAGATTTGGATATAATTGTCAATAATGCATATATATGAATTAAACTCCCCCCCACACACACACATTTGTATCTTGTATCTAGGACAAGTGTTCCTTATACTGTAGTTTAATAAATATTTGTTGATTGATTTAAGTGATATATATGTGCATATATATATGTTATACATGTATATGTGAATAATATATTAAATCTATAATTATGTTGGAACAGCTGATTATTAAACACTTACCAGTATATCCCTATTTATAAGTATAGCAGCAGTGGAGTGGAATGGGAATATGTGTAAGTGTATATGTGTGTGTATACACACACCATATACACTATTATTTAATTTTAATATATTATACAACTTAAAACTTAATGCCTTTTAATACCTGTCTATGTGAATGGAGGAAAAAAAAAAGGAGAGAAAAACAGATCAGCAGAATTAAGCTACACATCCACAGATCACATGCCAAGTTTTACACTCAGTCCCCCTTCTCTCCAAGCAACACAGCAGCATTTTCCTATTGGCTAAAACAAAACAAAACCCAAGAATAAATTGTAGGGGCAGACTATGAAATAGAGCTTTGGGAAATGGTGATAAAATCAAAGAACACACCCTTTGGTCAGGGTAAATTTAATTTAGTTTGTACTTTAGGTCTCTTGTTCTTCAGATTTCTTCAAGTGCATTGTTTAGTCATCAGAGATTTCCTTTTTCTGTTCTGATATCATTTTCCATAGTTTGGTTTTTCTTTTAATTTAGTGACAACACTAACCTAGCTGTGACATTTTAAATATTGTCCATGTTGATTGTATGACAGGAGACGCTGGTACAGGACTGCACAGCATGGTATAACTTTGTCAGAGAAGGTGCTGTGATCCATGAGCAAAGCAGAATTGAATTAACTCAGAAGAAACTCAGGATTCACAGAGCAGCCATCCCAAATGTTCACAGGTTCTATTTGTGTCCAAGTTGTGTCAGAGTATTCTGGGCTCATATTGGTCTAATCAGCCACCGTTGGACACACTGTAATTCAGTTCTAATTTAGTGAAGTCATTTTGGTCCTCTTTGAAAAGGAGGACAACAACCAACCTTGTTCCTCTATTTGATATGTTTCCAGTTGACAAAACACTTTTCTCACAGCAACCCAGTGTCTACCCAGGTTTTCTGAAAGCTGTTTACCCTATCCTATTTTCAAAAATTTTCAAAATCATCCTAGTCAGAAATTGAGGTACTAAAAATAATTGTCTTGCCCCTTAAGTTTTTGGTCTTGACTTTAAGATCCTGAAATCTTGGATAAGATTGTTCTTTTAGGGCTTCTTTTTGGGCCCTTGGGCCTTTTGCTAAAACTATTTGATCAATAATTGACACGTGGAATAAAGGACAATAATCTGTTATACTAGCATACAAATAAAGTATTTTAAAATAAGATCCCAATTTTGAATTAACCCCCCCCCACGCATTTGTATCTTGTATCTAGGACACGTGTTCCTAATACTGGAGTTTAATAAATATTTATTGATTGACTTAAGTGATAATTGCATCAGTCTGCTTCCTTCTACCTTTACATATTTATCATCATTCAACAAAATTCAATATTCTTAAAGTAAAAATTGTTCCACAGTTCTCATTCTAACATTCAACTTGGATATTCCACCCAGAGTAGCCACTCGTCGTTGCCTAATTTACTCATTTTAAATCAATCAATCTAAGAAAAATCATTTTAAACTAGCGGCAAATTTACTATGTGCCAGTGCACTATTTAAAAGATGAATATGGCAGAAACGAGGAGAGACAATTGTTTACTCAGCACTAAACATGGAACAAAAGAAATTTATTTCTATTAAAATTCTGATATTAAAGGTGAGATTTTTGCAGAAGGCATTAGACATCTTCCTCAATACTTTTATTACTCTCCCGTGCCCAAAGTCAGCTTTAGTGATGCACAAAACATGGTACTTAGGAATGGAAAATAACCAGCTCTTCTGTCTATGACTATGACAGGGTTTGATTAACATTTTTAAACGACAGGAATAAAAGGGAATGAGAACTCTCCCTCTAGTATACTGGCTAAACCTTTGTATCTATTTTCAAGCTTGGAATCTGATGCTTTTTCCATACTAAACTATTGTCGTAAGCTGCCTCCTTTTATTTTAAATATTATTGATTTTCTAGCCCTAAATAAGTCGGAGTGACTTATTTAAACCAGGATTGTCCCCGTTCCCAAGACTAGCTGGTTTGTTAGCTTATCAGAGCCACGTGCCCAGAAGTCGCCCCCACAACTACCCACACCCGACTTTCTAGCCTCTTTTCCCTTCCAAGCCTTCAGTGGAAAGTCTCCAAGGAGGGAAAGTGCCCTATCTGCCTTCCCTTCACTTCTACACCTGCTGCAAGGAGTTCTTCATCCTTTTATGGCAGGTTTTTGATTCTCTCCTCTCTCTGTCTCTCTTTCTGGATTTAAGGAAATTATGGGGTAGACGGTTCAGCCCGGGTCTCCCTAATCTGCGAGAACAAATGCAGCAGTGCACCAGAGGGAAGGGGGGGGGACCTCCTGGGGACAGTTCTGCTCATGCCATCGCCTCCTCCCTCACCATAAACTTCCACTACCGAGGAGGTTGTTTGGGGCAAATCTGGCTTCAGGCCACAAGTGCAGCCGGACCTCAGGTCTACTTACTTCCCTTTTCTTCCCCGGGGCGGGAAGGGAAATTAACCCTCCACTAGCTCAGCTGTTCCAGGTGGGGGTGGGGTGGGGACCAGGAAAGCTCGGTGCCTTAGGGCTAAGGTGCGGTGGGGGAGGGGAGGGGTGGTGCGTGAAGGCCGGGGAGAAAGGAGAGGGAGGAGGAGGTTTTCTACGTCACTGAGAAAATCCCCTTTTAAGTCGGAGCGCCTCCAACCCGGGTCACTACGCCAGAGAAGGTCCCTGTGAGCATAGTTGGGACGCTGCTTGGATCGCCCGCCAGCGCCCGCCAGCTGACGCTCTCTCCTCTGCCTTAGTGCACGTCGCGGGCTTCAAGCTGCCCCTGACTAGCCAGACACCCTCCAGAGCAGGGCTTTTATGTGTATGCGTGCTCGCCCCAGTTTGATCAGGATGTCTAGGCAGAACGGACCCGAATACTTATTTGTGCCATCACGTGCATCCAATCCTTGGTCTCTGGAAACTGCAGGTAAGAGAGGTAACTGGTCTGAGATAGGAAAGAGGCGGAGGTTGCGAGTAAAGCTCTACTCCGGGCTTGTCCCTTGATTCCAAAATTGGACAGGGCCAGATTTCTAATACGAGAAAGGTAGAGGCGGGTGCTGGAGAAGAGCTGGCTGGGGAGAGGTGGGCAAGAGGCTTGGGGAAAGAGGGAGGATGAAATGGCGAAGAGCCTTTTCCAGTTCCCGGGTTTGGAACAACTTGGAGCCCGAGGGAAGAAAGAAACGCCTGGGTTCAGTATCTGGATTTAGGGGCTTGTGAATCGAATGAGAATTTTCTTTTTTGTGGAAGAAATGAGGGCTGGAGGTTTAGGGATGACAAGATCACTTGCTGAACTTGCCTAGATTGGGGGTGGAGTGGAGAGAACCGCCCGGGAAGAAATTTGCTCCGAGGAGACTCAACATCCAGGCCCGTTTTTAAGTCGTTTTAAACTGGACCCTTGATCCTTTGGACTGCAGCAATACCCCAATGTCCCACATTCATAACCCTCACATAGAAACACACGTATATAAGGAAAAAGCAGGAGTGTCTTAGTACCTTTCCTGATTAGGAACCTTGATGTTGTTGATTCATGTATACTTGTCTGGTATATTGAGGCCCGGCGGGGAAAACCTTTTACTCTTGAAGACCTAAGTTGGGTCTTCCCTACTTGGGAATTGAGGTAACTCAATCAAAAGTTCTCAAATTTCAGCGAACTCTGTAAACTGAATATTTAGTTGTAAATCAAATGCTGATACCAGACATGGCAAACTCCAGGAGTTAAGGAAAGAATAGAATTTAAATTGTAGGTTTGACTAATGTAATTGTTTTTTAGTTGAGAAAATTTACATGAAGCCTTTCTCCTATATTTGAACATATTAATTTTTTTTCAGATGTTGTTGAAGTGACCAGAATAATGAAACAAATTGGAGACAAGTTGTATTTGAAATATCTCATTAGCAAATTGTTGTCCCAATTAGAAGATCCTCTGCATATTCCCATAGAAAAAAGGGTCTGAGAAGGGAAAATGGAAATGCCTGTAGGAACCAGCTTTTTGGTGTATGCGCATGAGAATATCCATTGCAGGAAAAATTTCAAATCAACCCTGAATCAAGAGCAAGATAAAAAGCCATCTAAGGTCATTGTCACTACTGGTACAGATGTCTACCTCCTGAACAGTGCCTCAGCCTCCTGATGTCTACCTCCTGAACAATGCCAGATGTACACATTGAAAGACCATGTACATTTCCAACAAAATTGTGTTAGTAAACAAGCCACATTTTGAGCCCGGATTATGCCTAAAACAACAGACTGTTTGGACTGCTAATTGGCTTGTGATTTGTGGTTAAAAAATTCTGTGTGCTATGTGAATTTGTTAACTAACATGACATTCAGTGTTTGATCTTGTTGCATTAAAGATATCAAACATCCATGTTTGCTTTTTTGATTTTGTTTTTTGCTTTTTTGCTGAGGCAATTGGGGTTAAGTGACTTGCCCAGGGTCACACAGCTAGGAAGTGTTAAGTGTCTGAGGTCAGATTTGAACTCAAGTCCTCCTGACTTCAGGGCTGGTGCTCTATCCACTGTGCCACCTAGCTGCCCCCTTGATAAATAATTTGAGTTAAACTGGAAGCTTTAGGTTTGATGTTCCAAGGCAATGATCCAGCTTCTAGAGTTATGAGGATACCAGTGAACAAACTATGGGAATAATAAGGGGGGGGGGATTATGGATATACTATAGAGGTCAATGGAAGGGATGATCTGCTTGGGCCTTTTTTTTTTTTTTTTTGTCCTCCCCAGGAAAATGACTTTGTCCATTAATCTCTTCGAAGACCCAACAAGGTCCAGACATGGGATGATAGGCTCAAAAGATGAATGATAGTGAGGATGAAAGATAAAGTAAGGCCTGTCATTGGAGAATGAATCAAAGCCAATCTAGTTGAGTTCAGTTAGTGGGATTGGCCTTTGTAAGATTACTGTCTTTTCATTCTAGATGGTAATGGAGTAAATTTTAAAGAAAATTAAACTTACAGGTAACAGCCTCAGTTTTTTCTATAAAATAGGAAAGATTCTCAGCTAAATGTGAAGAAGTGGGGAACAATGGGAAATGGGATGGGGAAAAAATGGGATATTGGGTTGGTTTTTTCACCTTTATTCAATAATCAAAATGATCCACATCTACAGGTTGGCTAGGGCAGAGAAGAGAACATAGAATTCCTCACTAATAAGAGGGGGGGAAGGAGAAAGTCACAATGGGTAGATGGCCTGAGTGATTGAAATAATAGATTTTATTATATATGAAGAGTAGGACTTGAGAAGGAAAGGCAAAGGAAGTGAAATATATAATCAGATATTATAATCAGATAAGGAAATGCCAGAATTTTTTGAGATGGTGTATTTGTGGGTGATGGTAAGGTCAAGGTTATAACCATTTCTATGTGGCCGAAATCAGGTGTGCTAAGTAGAAGGCCTCTTTTCAGAGGACAGGTGCCACATGAAATGAAAAGGTCCCATTTCCTCTATCCCTTCACTATCATTTTTGTTTTGCTGGCAATTGAGGTTAAGTGACTTGGCCAGGATTAGACTACTAGGAAGTGTTAAATGTCTTGATGTCAGATTTGCATTCTGGTCCCCCTGACTCCTGGACTGGTGCTCTATCCCCTTTTAAAGATAATAAAATTCTTGTCTTCATTTGTTTCAGTTGTCTGGCTCTTCACATGGTCCACTGAGGTTTTTCTTGAAAGAGAAATTGGAATTGTTTGCCATTTCCTTCTCCAATAATGTTCTGAAGGAACTCTTCACCCTATTTGAATGTTAGTCCATCATATAACCCTTTCCAACTGCTCAGAAATCATACACACATGTATATTTGTATTTGTGTATACTATATATATATACACGCATACACATACATATACATTTAGATGTATAAAAATGTGTGATTTATATTTATGTGATTTTAGACAAACAAGTTCACATGGTTCACAAGATCCACAGTTACTTCTATTTGTTAATACTTGATTGCATAAGTTTTGGTATATAAATGTTATGGAACATTATTGTTCTATGAAAAAGGATCAGCAGGATGATTTCAGAGAGGTCTGGAGAGATGAATTGATGCTGCATGAAGTGAGAAGAACCAGAAGAACAATGTACATAGCAACAGCAAGATTATACAATGATCAATTCTGATAGATGTGGCTCTTTTCAACAGCAAGTGAGTCAGGCCAGTTCCCAGAGAGGGCTGTGGGAAGTGAATGTGGATTACAACATAGTATTTCCAGTTTTTTTTTTTAGTTGTAGTTTACTTACATTTTGTTTTCTTTTTCATTTTTTTTTTCCTGTTTTGGTCTGATTTTTCTTGTGCGGCATGGTAATTGTGGAAATATGTATAGAAGAATTGCACATGGTCAATATATATTGGATTACCTGCCATCTAGGGGTGGAGTGGGAAAGGAGGGAGAAAAAAAATTTAGAAAACAAGGTTTTGTAAGGGTGAGTGTTAAATTATCTATGTATATGTTTTGAAAATTAAAAATTTTAATAAAAACAAATTATTCATTGTAGCTTTTCCTTTGTTGCTCTAGAAAATTGTCCATAATAAAATTTTGTCCATAACATCCAATCATTTGCATCCACTTCTATGAAGATTACATCTGGGTACTTTTCACAACCTGGAACAAAACATTTATTTCTGTTAAAGTTCTGCAATTAAAGTAAATGTGAGACTTACAAAAAGTATTCATTTGATATCTTCTTCAATACTTGTAGTACTCTCCTAGGATTTTCTTTGCCCAAGTTAACAAGTCAGCTTTTGTGAACCCAAAAACAGTACTTAGGGATGGAAAATAACCAACTCTCTTGTCTGTGACTATGATGGGGGGTTTGATTATTTTTTTTTTTTAATGATGAGAACTCTTCCCTTCAGTATACTGGCCAAATTTTTCTATAGTTTCCAGCTCAGAATCTTAATCTGATGCTTTTTCCAACTTGAACTATTATTGTGAGCTGTCTCCTTTTATTTATTTATTTATTTATTTATTATTAAAGAATGTGGTTTCTTTTCCTGCCATTTTTCAGGGTAAACCAGATCTTAAATTATTTTCTTTTTTAAATTCTCGGCCCATAGAGGCATTAGGATGCTCCCATTACTTTTATTTAATAGTTTTTAATTTTTCCAAAAACAAATAAAGAATTTTCAACATTCATTTTTGTAAGACTTCATATCCTAAACTTTTCTCCTCTCCCTTCCCTCCCTCCTCCCCAAGACTGCAAGCAATCTATCAGATTATATCACATGTGCAATCCTCTTAAAACATTTCCATATTTGTCTTGTTGTGCCAGAAAAATCAGACCAAAAGGGGAAAAACAAGAGAAAAAAAAACACGGTGAAATTACTATATTTCGATCCACACTCAATTTCCATAGTTCTCTCTAGGGAATTGGCATTTTCCTTCCCAATTCTATTGGAAGTGCCTTGAATCACTGCATTGTTGAGCCAAGTCCATCACAGTTGATCGTCACATATTCTTGTTACTCTTTAGTGTTCTACTGGTTCTTCTCACTTCACTCAGCATCAGTTCATTTGTCTTTCTAGGCTTTTCTAAAATCAGCCTGCTCATCATTTCTTATAGAACAATAATACACAATCTTAAATTCTTAAACCAGAAATCTCCTCTTCCCCAAATTGGCTGCTTTTGTTTATCAAATCCATATTCATATAAGACGTCTCCCACACCAACCACATACTTTGTGGCCTTTTTTCCCTTCCCGGCCTTGGGTGGAAAGCCTGCAAGGAGGGAAAGCACTCTGCCGTCCTACACTTCACATCCACACCTGCCGCAAGAAATTCTTTATCGTTTTATGACAGGTTTTCAGTTCTCGCCTCTCTATATTTCTCTTCCTGGATTTAAGGAAGCTGGGGGGGGGGGGGCGTTGTTCAGCCCGGGTCTCCCGAATCTGCAAGAACAAGTGCAGCAGTACATCAGGAAGTTAAGAGGACCTCCCAGGACTGCTCTGTTCGCTACATCTCCTCCTCCCCCACCAAACTTCCACTGCCCAGGAGCTTGTTCGGGCAAGTCTGGCCCCGAGCCACTAGTGCAGCCAGGCCTCCAATCTATCTACTTCTCTTTCCTGGGGCGGGAGGGTAAATTAATCCTCAACTAGCTCAGCTGCCCTGGGGGAAAGGGGGAGGGACAAGAGAAGCTAGGTGCTTTAGGGCTTAGGCGCGGTGGGGGAGGGACGGGGTAGGTCGAGTCGTGAGGGTGGGGGTGGAAGGGTGGGGAGGAGGTTTCCCTACGTCACTGGGAAAGTCCCTTTTTTGAGTCTGAGCTCCGGGAACCCTAGTCACAAGGCCGGAGAAGGTCGCGGAGAGCGCAGGCGAGGCACTGCTTGGCTCTCCACTTAACGCGCTCTCCTCTGCCTTTCTGCACGCTGCAGGAGCTGCTCCTGACTCTCCAGAACCGGGGTTATCTCCGCCTGCTCCCTTTCTGCCTACCCGCCAGAACTCCTCCCCCGAGCCTGATCAGGATGTCTGGGCAGAACGAACCAGAATCCCTACCATCAAGTGATTCCAATCCTTCGCCTCTGCAACCTGCAGGTAAGAGAGGTAGCTGGTATGATATAGGGAAGGGACAGAGATTGCATGTGAAGCCTACAGTGGGATTGGAAGCGGACGCCGCTACCTCTCCCTCTAGTTTAGCGAGACTTTCAATGTATTTACAAGTACAAAACCGTGCTTTAAAGCCGTAGAGTGACGATATGCTGACTTGGTAGGGTACCGTTCAAACCCAAGTCCTCTTCCAGTCCGCTGAGCCGTGGAGTCCTAATCCGGGCTTGTCCCAAAATTGGAACTAGCCAGATTTCTAATCCGAGAAAGGTAGAGGTGGGTGCTGGAGAAGAGCTTGCTGGGGAGGGGGTGGGGAAAAAGCCTGGAGGGGATGGAATGGCGAGGAGACTTTCCGGATTCCCGAGTCTGGAACAACTTGAGGCCAGAGGAAAGATTCAGTCTCTGGGTTTAGGGACTTGTGAGTCGAATGCGAATTTGTCTCCTTTGTGGAAAAAGTCAGGACTGGAGGTTTAGGGAATGGCCAGATCACTTGTTGAACTTGACTAGATTGAGGGTGGAGTGAAGAGATAACAGCCCGGGAACTCCGAGGAGACTCTACGTCCTTGCCGGCTTGACTCGTTTTTAACTGGACCCTTGATTGTTTGGACTGCGGCAATACTCCGATGTCCCACACACACTACCTTCACCAAACACACATATTTAGAAAAACAGCCGAAATGGAATTAGCACCTTCCGTAGGTGGGAACTGTGACTGGATTTATTCATATGTAAATGTCTAGTATATATTGAGGGTCTGGGGGGGGGAGGGGGCTTTTTTTTTCTTTTTGCTCAGTGAAACATCCAAAATTGATTTCTTTGCCTTTTACCTTTTAAAAAGAGAAGTTGGAAGTTGTAACTGAGTTCCTCAATTTGTGATAAACTTGTCTTCTGTAAACTGAATATCTAGGGCTGTAAATCAGTGTCTTAAAATAGACTGTATCAGACATGGGGTTTTTGTATTATTTTGCTTTCAGGTAGAGCTAAGTTAGATATTTCCAAGATGTGGAAAGCTCTTTTGAACTTGCATGGGAAGTAGGACTTAGGAGTTATTCTTTTCAACCACTAAAATCAAGAGCAAGATAAAAGCCAAAGAGGATGTTTGGAACCTGGAATGAATTTTGTTGAAATCAAGTGCTTTAAGCTTTAACTTAAAATAATAATAATAACAATAATAATAATAATAAAATTAAAAAAAGAAATTAAGTGCCTTAGCCTTTTAATTTTTCAAAATTTTTTTCTTTTAATTCAAATGGATTCTATGACCTAAATCATTCCAGTTCCATTTACCTGAAATTCTATTCCTGATTAAAATGGCATCTTAAGAGGGCAGCTAATTGGTGCAGTGGAAGAGCACCAGCTCTAAAGTCAGACCTCAGACACTTAACATATCCTAGCTGTGTGACCCTGGGCAAGTCACTTAATCCCAATTGCCTCAGGGAAAAAAAATAACACTTTGAGATGTTTTAAAAATCTTGTTTGAGAATAGCACTAATTTTACCTAGGAAATGAAAGTTGATAGAAATGTAGAAATTGAAGTTGGTAGAAATGTACAAAATCAGTAACTGGATCAGAAAATTGCTTTTATAATTTTAGTTGAGAACTTTAGTTACAGATATCAAGGCTCCCTCTTCTAATTTTGAACACGTTGAAAATGTTTTTTTCCAGATGGAGAAGTTAATCCAGTTGTTGTTGAAGTGGCAAGACTAATGCAAGAAATTGGAGACAAGCTGAATTTGGAATACCTTCTTCGAAACATGACATGAAGTTGACTCTGGAAGATCCTCAATATATTCACATAGTAAAAGCCTTTGAGAGGGGAAATGTGAAGGTTTAAAAGGAGCTTTAACAGTGAATGCTCACAAAAATATCCATACTAGGAACAATTTGCTTTGGAGGTTTGTCAGGAGCTATTTTCTACTAGAGCAAGATGAAAGTCAAAGAGGATGTTTGGGACCTGGAAGGTTTTTGTTCCATTTCAGCATTTTTCACCCAAAGTTCAGTATTCAATGTTTAATGTTGCTACAGGTACAAATAAGATGTCTACCTTGTGAACAGTGTCTCAGCCTCTTAAGCAACAGGATTTCTAGTTACATCTGCTTTTATGTGCCAGATAAATGTGGTTCAATCTGTGTACATCAAGACTATGTAATTTCCAACTAAATGTGATAATAAAGCCACATTTGGGGTCTTATCTGGATTCTCCCTGAAACAATTGACTGATTGGTTTCTTTTAAAAAATGTTTGTAAATTTTAAGGAGAAGAAAATAAGAATTTGGCAAATTTAAATTGTAGACAGGAATTCTCTTCCTCCCTGCCCCCATTAAAATCAGTAGGAATTTTGCATTTTGGACTTTTTCTTGAACAACTGCAAGATTTTAATTTAATTTTGCTTCTGGGGATTTCAAAGGCCACTGTTATTTATCTAATTTATGGGTTAAAAGTTCTTGGGTTTTTTTTTTGTATTTATAAAGTGATGTGCTATATAAATCTGTTAATGTATGACATTTATTCAGTGTTTGTTACTGCATTAAAATTATCACAGCCTCCATTGAGAATGATTTTATTTCCTAAGCCTTGGGTTCTTCTGTAAAATTCTGTCCCAAGCTGGACAAATCTCACTTTCTATTTTACAGGCTATGGGAGTACTAGTGAATAAACTCGAAGGGAGCTTATTGAGGAGGGACATTTAGGTGGTTAAATAGATCGAGTGGAGTGAGTGCTATGATGAAAACAAGTCAGCTAAGTGGTACAGTGGATAGAGTAGTGGGCCTGAAGTCTGGAAGACTCACTTATATGGCCCTGGGCAAGTGATTTAATCCTGTTTGCCTCAGTTTCTTCAGTGTGTAAAATGAATTGTAGAAGGAATTGTCAAATCACTCTATCTTTGCTCTAAAACCCCAAATGAGGAAACTGACTTGGATATTACTCAGCAACAATAGAAGACATGATTACTGTTTTTCGGAGGAGAGAGCCACATAATTCCTCTATTTCCTGTGTAGATGAAGGAGAAGGAGATCAAATTCTATAGTTAGATGAAGAATTTTCAATTTGTATCTTTAACCCTTTTGGCAGGCTGGTGTAGTATCTCTGAATCCCTTTCCTTTTGTTAATTTTTGGAAATTACACATTTCATTGAAATTCTTTAAGGCAGTTCATTCACTAGAACAGTCAATACAAAGAAATAGCAAAACAACAAACAAAACAACAAAAAAACAAACAAAAAAAAAACCAACCTTGTTGATAAATGTAATACATTGAAAACCGTTGGCCAATGCTTAAAAAGTTTCTTTGATTAATACTGAGGCACATCTGTTATTGGGATATGATGTTCTACCTCCCAACCTCTTAACCCCACACAAATTTCCATTATAAATGTGTACTATCTGTTTGTTCTACATATGTACCAAGAAATATCTTCATTATGCACTTGTTAGAAGTACAGAGTCTCAGGACATGAATGCTACATAAGATATGTCTCCAAGAGTCGGCTATCTTATCTCCCAGATTGACTTTTGGCATTGTTTGGGGAGGTAAAGTAAAAAGCTAGCCTAATAAAACATTTAAAAGGAAAAAAAAAACACAACCCTGCATATTGAATTTCATGTTGCAAACCTGCTTTTATAACGGAAATACTGTTGGACTTCAAGAAAAAAACTTCAGTGATGTCAGAAGTTACGCAACTCCAATCTTAGGGCAAGTTTTTTTTTTTTTTTAAACCGAAGTAGAAAATTACCTTTAACTACATTGTTAGTGAGTAAGTGCTGTACAACCTTATCAACAGAAATTTGTGACTTTTTAATGATTGTTTTAGACACCAAAGCTGGACAACATAATTAGCCAGTTTTGCTGGTAAAAGTACAGCAGCAAGTACTCTGAATCTAAAGTTAATCTGCATTACTAACCTGTTCTCCCGACACTTTTCCTAGCATTTAGAGCAGAGCTTACCGCCTTGTAGGTGCTTTATAAATATTGATTAATTCATTAATTTCTTAAGTCTAAAATCAATAGAACAACCAGCAAATCCTGATTGTATGTTTGTCAATTTCCAAGGTGTAAATTTTCACACTGAATCTTTAACAACTGTCTCCCAGAAGGCTGTTGGCTCCAGTGTACCCCTGAAGCTGAGATCATTTTATCCCATTGCTTACTTTTACAGGTAGAGAACCTAAGTTTCAGAGGGAAGGGACTTTTTTAGCATTCTCCTTTCCTTCCTATCACATCACCATATAGAAATGTGATTTGAATTAAAAAAAAATTCATTCCATTTTTAATATATGGAATAAAGCAAGCATTTTTAACATAATAAAATTATACACAAAACACACAAAACTGTTACATATAATTATCTCTGAAATACATAATAAAGTTATCTTCCCCTGCTCCCCTTTTTGTCCTTCCTTTTTGAATGCTGAAAAAAAAAAATAACATTTTCTCTTGCTCAAGTGACTGACTTTGGTGGTTCCAACACTGCACTCATCCCACTCCCAAATACTCCAGTTTAGTATTTAATAGCCCTTCATAACTTGGCTCTAGACTCTTTCCAAAGCTGATTAGGATTACTTTTCCTCAGTCATCCTACCTTCCATCATACTTATTCCCTCTAGAGGAATTCATAATACTCCTTTCTTTGGAGCCTTCCCAGATGTCAGCACCCCTAGATGCATGGAATACACCCTGTTTCTGATTTCCATGCTAGGGATCCACAACTCCCTTCCAAGTTCATTCCACTTCATTCAAAGGAACTTTACTGATTCCCTCTAGTTATGAGCATATCAAGCTTCCATCACTTTGTATTTGGGCATTTCTGATTTTATTACAGGTTGTATTCTCTCAGTGAGAATATGAACAAACTGCTCTCCTGTATTCATTTCCCCTACTGTTAGTATAGTGAATGGCTGGAATATAGTTGGTGCTCATTGCCTATTTATTTTAATATCCACCCTCTGATCAACTTTTCACTAATATAAGCTTAGTTGGGAGGGGAAGGAGAGAAGTAATAAGACCCAAAGGAATGGACCAGGCAGTGATAAAAGTCTGGAGTTAAAAATGGAATTAATATTGATAGTGTGTAAACATGGTGTGACCTCTCGGAATACTCTGAACTAATGTTATAGTATTAGTATCATTTTCTTTCTCTACCCTAAAGAAGACAACAGGAGATGATATCTTTATTTTCTTATTATAAATGTTTTTTAGTTAACATGGCACAGTGCAAATAAAATTGCACCATAACCAGCTTTAGTGAAAGATGTCATAAAATGAGAGAGATGTGTTTGATTATGTCACACACTGATTAAGAAACTTTAATGGCCTGATCCTAGATTCTAGACTTGGTCACAGACACTAGATTAAGCTTTGAATTGCGTGTGTGTGAGTTTGTGTTTGTACCTGGGGAACATAGAGGAGACAGAAGAAATCCATAAATGCCAGAAGTTATTATACAGTTATTTAAGAATCTGTAGGTCACTGAAGAGGGTGAATCTCATAGATAAGGATGAAATCATCTCTGAGTTGGAAAAATAGCTTCTGGGGGAAAGTGGTGAGAGAATAACTCTTGGCTCTGTGGTCTTGGCCACAAATGTTCATTAAACATGCATTTAAATGCTGGGATCTCTTCAGAACTCTTCTTGGTTTACATATTTGATGATTTACCCTCTCTCTGATTAGTCTGACAAAGTGACTTTGAAATCAGTAAATATTTTCATCTCTTTTTATAGATTAGGTAACTGGAATCCTAACAGATAGGTTACACAGGTCCTATTTATCAGAGAATTTCCATGAAGTTCTAGTGTGATGATTAGAAATAAGCTGAGGAAACAGAGCCCAGAGGGGGGGGAAGTGCTAGATTTAGAGTTTTCAGACCTGAGTCAGAGCCCAATTTCCTATTTTGCTACTTAGGTAACCTTGAACCATCATTTAATCCCTCTAGGCTGTTTCCTGTTTCTAAAATGAGTGAGTAGTAATAGACTTCTAAAATCCCCTCTAATTCTAAATATATGACCTGGTTTGCCACACTAAAGAACCACAAGTTTCCTTTCTAATAACTGGAATAAATAACAATAATTGTGTTTACTTACTTTTCAAAGTACTCTTGCCACTGCTGACAAGAACATGTCATTAAAACCACACATTCACTGGTGAGCCTTTTTGCCTCCACCACATCACAAAATGAACTCAGAGTTCATTTTCCCCTTCTGATTACTTGGAAACTTTTCAGTCCGTAAAAGGTTTTATTTGTAAACATTTCCTTGGCTAAGTTTCAAATGAGTGTCATAAAGTCAATAAATCTTGGTCCAGCCTCTCCCACTTTTGGAGGGCCTTGTTTATTGCTCCTCTGGCCTCCGTGGTCATAAACAGTCCTTTCTATACAATGAAAGACTAATGACTCATGAGACAACATTCATATATTCATGTCACGGCAGTCAGTGAACATTGTCAGCCTAGTCCCTAATCTGTCTCCTAGAAAGCTCAGCTGGACCTTATTGCTACAGAGCAGAAGCTTCAGATCTTGAATTGGGAGGAAAAAGAGTCAGTTAATGAAGGAGAAAGGGAGTGAGCAGGGACTTGCAAAGAAACATGGAATAACTGTCAGATTAATCAATCAATAAACATTTATTAAATACATACTCGGTTTCAGGTGCTTGCCATCCTAAGCACTGAGGATGCAAAAAGAGGCAAAAGATAGTCCAAGACACCATGAAAATAAATATATACAAAATAAAGCTATTTACAGAATAAATAGGACATAATTACTTACCTGAGGGAAGGCATTAAGTTGAAGAGGTTAGAGGTTTCCTATTGAAGGTGGGATTTTAGCTGGGTCTTAAAGTGTCATGTTAGTGAATAGTTAAAAGTGGAAGAGAGAGAGCATTTCAAGTATCTGGGGACAACCAGAAAAAAAATGGCCAGAAGCTATAGAAAGGTAAGTCTTGTTCTCTGAGCAGAACCTTTGTCTCCCTGGATGAAAAAGTATGTGGTAAGAAGTAAGGTGAAAGAAGGTTGGAGAGGTAGGAACAAGCTAAGTTATGAAGGACTTTGAATGACAAAAAGCACTTTGTATTTGATCCTAGAGGCAATAGGGAGCCACTGGAGTTTATTGAGTAGGGGAATGACAAGATCGGGCATATGCTTCAGGAAAATCACTTTAGTAGCTAAATGGAGGGTGGATTAAAGTGGACAGAAACTTGGGGCAGACAGACCCACTAGCAAGCTGGCAATTATCAAGGCATAAGGCTTCATTAGAGTGTTAGCAGGATCAGAACAGAGAACGTAGGGCCTAGGAGAGATTTGGCAATAGATTGGATATCAGGTTGAGAGATAGTGAGGAATTCAGAAATGCCTCTCAGGCTGTGAGTCTGATGGACTGGGAGGAAAGAGTTACTTTACTCTCTTGGGTAATAGGAAAGGATGGAGAGGATTCAGAGGAAAAGCTAATGAGCTCAGTTTTGGAAATGCAGATTTTAAAATATCTACAAGACATCTGGTTTAGGATGTCTAAATGGCAGTTGGAGATGCTAGATTGGAGGTCTGCCAAGAATTTGGGGCAGGATAGGTAGATCTGAGAATTTTTGGTATTGAGATAGTAATTAAATGTGTGAGAGCAAACAGGATCATTCAGTGAAGTAGTATTCAGGGAGAGTAAAAGACCATGCTAGACAGGACCACAGGAGACACTTACATCAGAGGGATCTAGCAGGGACCTTAAAGGTTTGAGTTCCAGTTGTGTGACCTTGAACAAATCACTAGATCAGAAACTAGAATTAGGTCTCCTGGATCCTAAATCCAGGCTGATCTCTATGGCAGTGTTTGGCATAAAGCAGAAGCTTAATAAATGTTTTTTTGATTGAGTACACTATGTCTCTCTTGGTTTTCTCCATTACTATGCCATTAGAAATCTGTTTATTTACTCAGGTGACTTAAAACAACAACAATATGTATGAATCACCAGGATATTTTTATCAAAATTTCACACTACAAAGAAAAAAAAAATCTCTTCACAGAAGGAAGTATTTGGTAATCCCCTTAGCTTTGGTCACCTGAATTTTATGAGTTTCTAGGAGTGGCACAAATTTCATTTTTAACAGGATAACTCAACTATAGCATTTTGGAAAGGGAAAAGACTGCTATGAGGGATTGTTTTATATCTATAACATCTTTATAGCGATCTCTATCTACATATCCGTATATATGTATATGTATAATCCCTTGGTATTGCTTAGGGTAAGATTTTATATATATATATATGTGTGTGTGTGTGTGTGTGTGTGTGTGTGTATAAATATAATCCTTTTGGACCTACTTTGGCATTGCTTAGGTATGATTGACTTTAGGGAAAGGGGTTGGGAGGAAAAGGGTTTCCTGGTACATTTCCAGAAGGAAAAATCATAGAGGCAAATCATTCAAGTTTTACATACTTTGTTAAGGGTTCCTCATTTTTTATGGGTCATTCACCCGTGTGTGTGTGTGTGTGTGTGTGTGTGTGTGTGTGTGTGTGAGTGTAAGTGTACTTATTTAAAGTACAGAGTGTTTTGGAGATGGTTTGATTGATTTACTTATACAATATTTTAACTAATTCTCATGTGATTAGGCACTAATTCTGGTTCCTTCCACATAGCAGATTCTCAATCTAAATTTGTTGATTTGAGCTTCTTCATTACACTGGGATTATATAAGGTACAAACTATTATCTCCCTGTTCCTGAGGAGGAAACTGAGACCAAAGGAAATTAAACCCTAAGTAAGATAGCTAATTAGCAGCAGAGGCAAGGAGAATGGTTTTCAAATCTGTCCCCTAGTCAAATCTTTCTTCCATTAGAGCATATGTTACTTCTCTTTTAGAATGAGTTAGCTCCCTTGCTCTCTGCACTTGTGTTAGCCAAGCTTCTGGACCCTTTGATTCTGTAATTGGTCCATTATTTATGGTACCAACGGATGGAGAAAAATTCACTGTCTGGTTCCTCTGGGATTCATCACTTTTCTGGCTCATTTGTGAACAATATCATCTCTATCTTTCTGAGTCTGTGAAAGCTATGAATAATCACAGCATGACTTGATAAGGTCAAGAGCTACCTGTTTCATTGAACCTTCCAGTAGTTATAAGCATGCAAAAGAAATCTGTTCACTGTAGCTAAGAAGTTCCCAAATACATTGATTTTTAAAAATTCATTTTAGGGAGTAGGATAGGTACTATTGCTTCTAGGAAGAGATGCTTTGATTAAGTCACCCTAGATTTTTTTAAAATTTTTATTAAAGCTTTTTATTTACAAAACATATGCATAGGTAATCTTTCAACAATGACCCTTGCAAAGCTTTCTGCTACAAATTTTTCCCTCCTACCCCCTACCTCTCCTAGATGGCAGGAAGTCTAATACATGTTAGTTATGTTAAAATATTTGACAGATGGAATATGTGTATATATTTATACAGTTATCTTGCTGTACAGGAAAAAAAAACAAACCTGAAAAGGAAAATATAATGCAAGCAAACATCAATAGAGAGCGTGAAAATGCTGTTGTGGTCCAGACTCAGATCCCACAGTCCTCTCTCTGGGTGTATATGGCTTTGTTCATCACTGAACAACTGGAACTGGTTTAAAACATCTCATTGTTGAAGAGAGCCATGTCCTTCAGAATTGATCATCATATAGTCTTGTAGTTACCCTAGATTCCTTTTTTTTTTTTTTTTTAATTTGCAAAACATATGTATGGGTAATTCCTAAACACTAACCCTTACAAAGCTTTCTGTTACAAATTTTCCCCCCTAGTCCCCACCCCTCCCCTAGATGGCAGGATATCCACTACATGATAATTATGTTAGAATACTTAAGAAATCCAATATATGTATAGTTATTGCATCATTTTTTGTGCAGGAGAAATCGTATCTACAAGAAAGAATAATCCGATAAAGGAAATACAATGCAAGCAAACCTCAATAGAGAACATGAAAATGTTATGTTGTGGTCCACATTTCACATCCCTCTCTCTGGGTGTATATGGCTCTCTTCACTGAATAATTGGAACTGGTTTGAAGCATTTCATTGTTGAAGAGAGTCATGTCTATTAGAACTGATCCTCATATAGTATTGTTGTGGCTGTGAATAATGATCTCCTGGTTCTGCTCATCTCACTCAGCATCAGTTCATGCATGTCTCTCCAGGCCTCTCTGAAATCATCCTGTTGGTTGTTTCTCATAGAACAATAATATTCCATAACATTCATATACCATAATTTATTCAGCCACTCTCCAATTGATGGGCATCCATTCAATTTCCAGTTTCTAGCCACTACAAAAAGAGCTGCCACAAACATTCTTGCACATCTGGGGCCCTTTCCTTCTTTTATGATTTTTTGGGGATATAAGCCCAATAGAAACACTGCTGGGTCAAAGGGTATGCACAGTTTGATAACTTTTTGAGCATAGTTCCAAATTGCTCTCCAGAATGGTTGTATCTGTTCACAGCTCTACCAACAATGCATCAGTGTCCCAGTCTTCCCACATCCCCTCCAACATACATCTTTATCTTTTCCTGTCATTTTAGCCAATCTGACAGGGGTGTAGTGGTATCTCAGAGTTGTCTTAATTTGCATTTCTCTGATCAATAGTGATTTGGAGCACCTTTTCATATGATTATAAATAGTTTTAATTTCATCATCTGAAAATTGTCTGTTCATATCCTTTGACCATTTATCATTTGGAGAATGGCTTGAATTCTTATAAATATGAGACAATTCTCTATATATCTTAGAGATGAGACCTTTATCAGAACCCTTAAATGTAAAGATGATTTCCCAATTTGATGCTTCCCTCCTAATCTTGTCTGCATTAGTTTTGTTTGTACAGAAACTTTTAAACTTAATATAATCAAAATTATCTATCTGGTGTTCAATTAAGAGTTCCAGGTCTTCTTTGGACATAAATTTATTCCATTTCCACAGGTCTGAGAGGTAAACTATCCTATGTTCCTGTCACCCTAGATTTTTAAGCGTTATGCCAGCACTGTTAAAACTCTGACAAATGCTATCAAACTGAAAATGTTTTGAGTCGAAATACAGTTAGTTACATTTGAGATCATTGTCTAATGATCAAGGAGTTGGAGGAATTGAATTATATCGATATTGACAGTATTTCCATAACGAAATGAAAAGATAGAAGAATGTTGCAGCTAAATGGAAGGGTGCCCTAAAGATTGTCATTGAATTGACAAAGGGTTTTGGCTGAAATTGATGATGTCATCCTCTTCTTTAGTGTTCCCTTCAGCCTCACTCCCACATTAATGGGTTCATTATTAATTTATGTTATCTAATCTCAACATGGTAACCTTTCGTTCTTCCCTGAAATGATTTCCTTCAGTTTGAAGGGGCTATTTTAAGCTTTCTTCTCAGATCTCCTACTTTTCTCCCCTTCTCCACACCTTTAGAAGCTATTCAAACCTTACTTCAAGTTTACTTAAGGGAGTGGGAAAAAAAAAAACACCAGAAATCAAGTGAATAATGAAGAAACTTTTATTGCAAGAATGGGTTGCTTTGATCATTTAAAAAATCAAGTTTAATTGCAGATTGTTAAAATTACATATGCAAAATATGAATATATATATATATCTTAGAAATGAGACTTTATTAGAAAAACTTACTGTAAAGATCCTCCCCCCATTTCTTGCTTTTCTTCTAATTTTTACTGCATTGATTTTATTTGTTCAAAACTTTTTAATTTTGTGAAATCAAAAGTGTCCATTTTACTTCCCATATCTCTTAGCCTTGGTTTGGTCATAAATTCTTCCCCTATCCATAGATCTGATAAGCAATTTCTTCTATATTCCTCTGATTTGGTTATGAGTTTTCCTTTTATGTTTATATTATATACCCACTTGAAGTTTGCCTTAATATACTGTGTGAAAATTTGTTTTACACCTAATTTTTGCCAGATTGATTTCTAGTCTTCCCAATAGTTTTTGTTAGTGAATTCTTGACTGAGTAGCTGGAATGTTTTAATTTTTTTATTAGCACTAGACAACTATGTTCATTTGCTTCTATATATTGTGTACATGATCTGTCAACCTTTGTATTTCTTGCTTAGCCCAAAATTGATTAAAGTATTGTAGTTTGCAATTTGGTATTGATAGATACCTTCTCTTTCTTTTTCACTAAATTTCCTTGCTATTTTTGACCTTTTGTTCCTCCAGATAATTTTTATTATTTCTTCTAGATCTGTAAAATAATTCTTTGCTAGTTTGATTAAACATGACACTGAGTAATGAACTAATTTGTATAGGATTGCTTTTTAAATTAAATTGGCTAAGCTTACTGGTTAGTGATCAATACTTCTCCATTTATTTAAATGACTTTATGAAAATAGTGTTTTGGAATTGTGTTGATATAATTCTTGTTTGTGTCTTGGCAGGTAGACTCCCAAATATTTTATGCTACCAGCAGTTATTTTTAATGGAATTTCTCTTTTTTTAATTCTTCTGGCTGGATTTTTTTGGTGATATGCAGAAGTGCCAATACTTTGTGTGCATTTATTTTATATCCTGCAACTTCACTGAAGTTGTTTGTTGTTTAACTTAGTTTTTTGGTCAACTCTTTAGGGTTATTTAAATTAGCCATCATATTATCTACAAAAATGCTAATTTTGTTTCCTCTTTTCTTATGTTTATTTCAATTTATTTTGCCTTATCTTATTGTAATAGTAATGGTGATAGGGATATCCTTGCTTTACCAAAGATCTGATTGGAAAGGCCTCTAATTTATACCTATCATAGGTAATGGTGATGCTTCATTTTAGTTACATAATACTTATTGTTGCTATAGTTTGTCCTTCCTTTAGAAAGAAGATAATGACATCAGGGAGGTTATGCCATGACATGCAAATGAATTGGATTTAAGTGTGGGAGGACTGTGCAAGGTCACCTGCCCCACTTTCACCTCCAGAGCCATCTGGGTCTAGTGGCCAGATATAGATCAGGACAACTGGAAAGGGCCCTAGTGGGAGATCTTGTCCTGTGATTAAGGCTAGGTAGCAATTGAGCAATTGAGCAATTCACCTAATGAAAATAAATAAATAAATCTGGGGGAGGGGAAGATTTTCAAGATTTTTGGTCAAAGCAGAAAAGATTGCTATTTACATTCAATCTGAGTAAATCAGGACCCAAAAAATGACCAAATAGGGCTTGGCCTAGGACCTCTTGGTGGCCAATCAATGAGAATCAGAGTGGTTTTAGTTGAAGCCACAGTCCTTAAGAAAGAAATCTAGCCAGTAAACCCCAAGCCATCTTGGAAGAGTTCAGAGATCCAAAAGAAACAAAAAAACTTTTAAGAGCATCTATAGGAAAGAAAATGATACCTTATATGCATAGAAGTAGGGAAGTAATGAAAGGGATAGTTTTAGAGAAACCTGATTAGACTTGTATGAACTGATGCAGAGTAAAGTAAAAAGAACCAGAGAGACAATTCTAAAAAAAAAAAAAAAAATACAAAGAAAAAAGTAAAAATGAGCAATTTAAGATGACCAACCAAGATTTCAGAGGACCAGTGATGAAGAAGTATCTAAATTTGGAGCAGGAGAAACACATTTTTGAACATGACCAATGTGGAAGTTTATTTTCTTTGTCTTGTATCACTTTCTTCAACAGAGGAGAAAAAGGAAATATTGGAAGGAACTTTAGAATACAGAGCAGTCAAGAAAAACAAAAAAGGTAAATATAAGTGAGCAAATGTAAAAGATGAAACTAGGATAAATTGTGTATATTCTAATATAGGGAAGTGATCATCCTCAGGGTCATAGAGGGAGACCAAAAAGAACAGAAATCCTGGGAGTGGTATTATTATGCTCTGATGACCTTAAAAGATAATAATTGTGAAAAGAATTTTGAAGCAAGTTCCTCTGATGAAGGCTTCATTTCTCAAATGTATAGGGAACTGAGTCAGATTTATAAAAAATAAGATCCATTCCCTAATTGATAAATGATCAAAAGATATGAACAATTGTCAGAGGACATAATCAAGCTATTTATAGCAATATGAAAAAAATGCTCTAACTTACTATACTTGGAGAAATGCAAATTTAAACAATTCTGAGATACTAGTTCATACCTATTAGATTGGTTAATGAGCAAGAGGGGAAAAATGACAAATGTTGACGGGAATGTGGGAAAAATGAGACATTAATGCATTGTTAATGGAATTGTGAACCGATTCAGTCATTCTGTAGAATAGTTTGGGATTATGCCCAAAGGGCTATAAAATTATGGCATATCCTTTGACCTAAAAATACTACTACTAGGCCTGTATCCCAAAAGAGGTTTTTAGAAAAGAAAATAAAACCTATGTATACAAAAATATTTGTAGCAGCAGGGCAAAGAGTTGGAAATTGAGGGCATGCCCATCAATTCAGAAATGGCTGAATACATTATAGCGTGTAATTATGGAATATGGAAAATAATGAGCAGGGTGCTTTTAGAAAAACCTGGAAAGTCCTTCATGAGTTCATGCAAAGTGAAATGTATTGTGTACAAAGTAATAGTAATGTTGTGAGATGATCAGCTATGAATGATTTTACTAAGAATAGAAAAGTCTATTCTTAAAAATGCAGTGATCCAAGACTACTCTGAAGTACTTATGCTGAAAAATGCTATCCCTACCTAGAGAAAGAACTGATTATGTTTGAATATAGATTGAAATATACTTTTTTTTAACTTTATTTTTCTTGAGGATTTTTTTCTCGGGGTGGAGATCTATGTTTTCTTTAGCAACGTGACTTTTATGGAAATGTTTTGCATAACTTCACATGTATGTGTCTTCTCAATGGGAGGGGAGAGAAAGGAAGGGAGAGAATCTGGAACTCAAAGTTTTAAAAACAAAAATTTAAAATTATTTTACATATAATTGGGAAAAATAAAATATCAAATAAATTAGAACACAAAACCCTGTGTTCTAATTTTTTTCCTCCTTTTTTCCCTACCCTCTTCTTCACTCAGCAAGTAATAAATTCCTCTATACATATTTCCACAAATATGCTCCACCAGAAAAATCAGATCAAAAAGGAAAAAAAAAAAAGAGAAAGAAAACAAAATGCAAGCAAACAACAACAAAAAGAGTGAAAATACCATGTTATGGTCCACATTCAGTTCCCACTTCTCTCTGGATACAGATAGCTTTCTTCATCACAAGACTATTGAAACTAGTCTGAATCACTTCATTGTTGATAAGAACCCTGTCCATTAGAATTGATCATTGTATAATCTTGTTGCCATGTATAATGACCTCCTGGTTCTGCTCATTTCACTCAGCATCAGTTCATGGAAGTGTCTCCAGGCCTCTCTGAAATCATCCTGCTGGTCCTTTCTTTCTTTCTTTCTTTCTTTCTTTCTTTCTTTCTTTCTTTCTTTCTTTCTTTCTTTCTTTCTTTCTTTCTTTCTTTCTTTCTTTCTTTCTTTCTTTCTTTCTTTCTTTCTTTCTTTCTTATTTTTTTATTAAAGTTTTTTATTTGTATAACATATGTATGGGTAGTTCCCCAGCATTGATCTTTACAAAGCTTTCCATTACAACTTTTACCCCCAGTCCCCTCCCCTCCCCTAGATGGCAGGAAGTCCACTACATGTTAATAATGTTGAAATACTTGACAAGTTATGCAAGAAAAATCCTATCTACAAGAAAAAAAAGAAAATCAGAGAAAGGAAACACAATGTAAGCAAACCTCAATAGAGAGCATGAAAATGTTATGTTGTGGTCCATATTTCATATCCCTCTCTCTGGGTGTATATGGCTTTCTTCAGTGAACAATTGGAACTGGTTTGAGACAATTCTTTGTTGCAGAGAGCCATGTCCATCAGAATTGATCATCATGTAATATTGTTGTTGCTGTGTATAATGATTTCCTGGTTCTGCTCGTTTCACTCAGCATCAGTTCATGCAAGTCTCTCCAGGCCTCTCTGAAATCATCCTGCTGGTCGTTTCTTACAGAACAATAATATTCCATGACATTTATATACCATAATTTATTCAGCCATTCTCCAATTGATGGGCATCCATTCAGTTTCCAGTTTCTAGACACTACAAAAAGGGCTGCCACAAATATTTTTGCACATGTGGGTCCCTTTCCCTCCTTTATGATCTCTTTAGGATACAAGCCCAGTAGAAGTGATGCTGGACCAAAAGGTAAGTGCAGTTTGATAGCCCTTTGGGCATATTAAAATTCATTAAAAATTTTTTTGAGCTCCAAAAGTATGATTTATTATCAGTAAATTTTGATTTGTATACTATTTATATATCTATATACCTGGGGTCATTCAAAAATTTTTCAGAAAAAAGTTTACAAGCTGTGTTCTAGGCAAGTGATAGAGGGAATCTACATCCAGGAGTTCTTTATGCCAAAGAAACCATAGACATAGTCCCTATTTTTATCCCTATGTGCAAGGCACTGTGATATGCACAGAGAATACAAATATAAAAAGTGACTTAGCCCTTGACTCAAGGAGTCAAAAATAAAGATAAACAAGAATACTGCAGTTTGGAGAAATTCTTTCCCAGAAGGTTACATACTAAGTGGTGAATTTAGTTGGTTGTTTCTGAGCTACCACAGTTCATGAAAATAGTTTGCAAAGGAATAAAGGGGTTGTGATTTCCAGGAAAGAGAGAACTCTTACAGTCATGGGTCATTGCAGCATAAGCAAACTGATTTATGGTCACCAATATCAACAACAGCTATTGCATAGAGAGTCCCTGAAAGTAATCCTGAGGACCAGAGAGAGTGATTTCTGGTTGTTTGGGGTTTTTTGAGTTCTTCCTTCTGCATTTTTTTCCTGTGACTCTTCCCCAGTACTTATCCCTAGTTGTTCCTGACTACTTATCCCAGCAGTTAGGTTCTTTTCCTTTTTCCAAAAGGCATTTTTTAATCTGCTTTGAATTTGGAAACCAGATTATTAGTGTTTTTCATGATTGCACATGTGTAACCTCTATCAGACTACTTGCCATCTCAAGGTGTTGTACCACAGTTTCCCTGTCTCAGTTTCCCTCAGTTGCTGTTTCAGTTTCCCTTAATTGTGCTGCCCAAAAATAGCAATCCCCGCTTCCTGACCTTCAGAAATAATTGGACTCACATTCCAAAGGAGTTATGAAACCTCCAGATGGCCAGCCTCGACATACCCCTTATCTCTATGACCCAGACTTACTGTCTTCTTCTGGCATCCTTTACTCCTTACCTGCCAGAACTGAATTTATCGTTTCCTTGGACACCAGATGTGCTCAGCTGTTCCCATGAGTTCTTGGTCTCCCTGAGCTATAGAACCTATATAATGCATGACGTCCCTCGATGGGGCGCTGAATACTTTGTACTATTCAGTTGGCTAACTTGTCTAAGTTGTCTAAGTGTCTGGGCTTTGAGACAAGAGTCCCAGCAGTCCCGATCCATAGCTATGGATTCTGAACTCTCAATTAACATCAATAAAATATTTCCTAATTTCCAATGTGTGATACTGCCTCAGTTTCTCCCTGAGCATTACAAAGGAAGGGGAGAGAGAAGAGAAGAAGGGATAGAATTTGAAACTAAAAATTAAAAAAAAAATCTGATGAATGTTAAAAAATGGTTTTTATATGCAAATGAGGGAAATAAAATATTTTTTAAAGTTATCAGAACTATAAAGGGAGAGAAAAGATATGAACTCAACTTTCAGTTTTGAATTTATGAGCCTGTGAGCCTATGATACAGAGTGGAGTAAACAGAATCAGGAAGACAACATTCCTTATCACTACCATATAAGTAGAAAAAAAGAATAATAAAGGCTATGCTTAGCCATACAAAATTGATGAGCAAATGCACTTTTCTCACTTCTTTGCCAGAGGTGGGAATGGGGAACATCCTTCTGCCTGAAAATTTTCCCAGTGCTTATTAATTCAAATAGCTTTCATCTCTCCCCACCTCTCCCCAAGCAGTTGGGGCTAAGTGACTTATTCAAGATTTCATTAGGAATTATTGTGTCTGACTGAGGCTGGATTTGAACTCAGGCCCTTCTGACTTCAGGGCCAGTGCTCCATTCATTGTGCCATCTGTGTATCCCCTTTCCTCCTTTTAATATTTACTATTTATCTTGGATGAAACCTATTTGTACATATTTGTTTGCATGTTTTTTCCCTGATTAGACCATGATTTCCTCAAGGACTTTTGACTTTCTTTATATCCCCAGACCTTAGCATTGTGCCTGCCACATAATAGCCAATGAATAAATGTTTACTGACTGACTGACAATATTATTTATATTATCAAACATAGTGGCTCCATTGGCTAGTTTTGCTAAATTGACCCCCCCTTTTTTAAAGGCTGGAAGAGGGGAGTTGTTGTTCAGTTATTTTTCTTCATGTTCCGTTCTTCATAACCCCATTTGAGGTTTTCTTGGCACAAATATTAAAATAGTTTGTCATTTCCTTTCCCAACTCATTTGACAGATGAGGAAACTGATGTAAACAGCATAAATGTCTTGCCCAGGGTCATATAACTAATAAGTGTCAGAAGTTGCATTTGTCCTCAAGTTTTTCTGACTCCAGGCCTGAACTGTTGGGTCACCTAGCTGCCTCTCCAGGAATTGGGGAGATGTACTTGGAAATGAAGATGATGTAAAAACAAATGATACCTTTATAAACATTTAAAAATAGTAGTTCAACATTTTAAAATAGTAGGCTCTAAGTAATGGGGTCCAACAAGTCTTGTTTTTATTAAACCCCAAAGGGGTAGAGATTGGTGCTTTGTCTATAATTTTTAATCTCTTTCAGGATACAACACAATGTTTTCCAGGCAAAGTAACTTCCTAAGTCCCAGTCCAAATATTACCCTCCTGATCGCCTTTAATCCTAGATCATGTCATTCTGTGGATGATCTCTAGTTTATTCTGTACCTACTTTGTTCCCACAATTTTTTGCATTTCGTCTCTCCCCCATTAGATTTTGAGCTCCTTGAAAGCAGAGACTATATTGTGGCCTTTCTTTAAAACCCCAGCTGTTAGCAAAAAATTTGCTAATTATCTGCCATTAATGCCTGGCAAATAGTAGGCACTTATTAGGTAAAATGCAGTCATTCATTTTCCTGAGTTTAAATCAGTCATTAAACTACTTACTAGGTGTGTGACTATGGCACATCATTTAAACCTGTTTGCCTCAGTTTCTTTTCCTGTCAAATGAGATGGAGAAGGAAATGGCAAATCTTTTCAGTATCTTTTCTAAGAAAACCCCAATGGGGTCATGAAGAGTACAATACCAGGGAAAATGACTCAACAACAGTGATATAATGCTTGTTGACTATAGACTTTATGTATCTACTGACTGTTTAAATACTTTTTTCCTTTTACTTTTTATCTTCTTGGATGTATTTCAGAAAGGTCAATCTTGATGTTTATTTTAGCAGTGGGGGGGAAAGCTTTTTTTTTTTTTAAATAAATGTCAGATGAAAAACTTAAGCATTTTAGTAACATAGGCTTCCCATTAAATATATTTTTACTCTTTAACAATTAAATGGTAGTATATGTCCTAATAATCTGTAATCATTTAAAAACAAGTTTATAGGGGCAGCTAGATGGTGCAGTGGATAGAGCACCAGATTGAAGTCAGGAGGACCTGAGTTCAAATGTGACCTCAGACACTTAACACTTCCTAGCTGTGTGATCCTGGGCAAGTCACTTAATCCCAATTGCCTCAGGGGAAAAAAAGAATTCAATTAAAACAAATTTTAACTTAACAAGCAATTTTTAAGCAGCTTATTGGTTGTTAGAAGTACATCAGGCCCTTGTAATACAGGAAAAAAAAAAAAAAGAAAGAAAAAATAGTAGTTCTCTACCCTCAAGATTTTACCTGAATGGAAAAAGTAGTATATTTACAAAGATAAAATAAGTATTTTCATATCATAGTATAGTAATAAAAAAAGATGATTGCAATTGAAACTGCAAATCTATTCTGTACCATTTACTATTCCTTTTAAATATATAATAAAAGTATGTAAATATTTTTCTCTTCCCTTTCCTTGACATACATATACATATATAATTATATATATTTATACATATCTTTAAAAATTATTCTATACATTCCATTTATTGGTTCTTTCTCTAGAAACAATGTCTTCATATATTCTTTTTTAACTCAAGGGACTAAAGCAGTAATAAGAGATATTCTTGGAGCTTTTGTAGCTGAAACCCAAACTCCCATTTAAAAGATTTATTTTCCTCACAATCGGCTGGCACATCCTGATCAGCTACTAAAATTTTCTATTGCTTTCCTATCTCCTCAAAACTGACCTTGGCGAGCAGGAATGGTTTTTCCTATAATTCCTTCTAACTAAAATTATTAGAATTATTTGTAAACATTCTGTTTGTAAACAAATCCTTAGCTAGTGTTTGGCCCTTCCCTCCCCGAGGATACATTAAATGCCTTTCACATTTCACAATGGGTAGTTAAGGTGTTAATGAATGACATTTTGACCTGTGGGGAAGCCCTTCAGCCCTTGGGAACTACATTAACATATCAACTGTTTTGATGGTTTTACTCTAAAAGCTCTTTTTCCTTTGGATGAGAATATGAAATGAAGAAGAAGCAAAAAAAGTGGGAAAACTAATGAAGAAACTACTTTTTAAAATTTTTTGTGCTTTAGTTATGAAAAAAAGTGGGTTGCAAACAATGGATCTGGTGTTTCCGGGCTGAAAAACAACGGAGAATTTAGCTGACATGAAGTTAATTTCTTGTGTTTGGGCAGCTGTGACACCCCAGCTTTCTGCCTGATATTTTGGGTAGCCATTGTTATATGTTCTAAGATTTGGAAGAGATAATCAATTGATGGCTAGATAGAGAAATAGGTAAGTAGTTAGGGGAAGAGAGAGAGAGAAAGACAGAGAGGATAAAGAATTTAAATATTTGTGATGTGACTTGGACTGTGCTAAACCTCAGTGATAATAAATACAGTCACATAATACAAGTAGCTTTCTTTCTAATGGGGGAAAACAAGACATTTAAAGGTGCTGGAAAGCAAAGTGGAGTGTAAGAGAGAGACCACAGCTTTATGGGGGCAAATGCCTTAAAAACAGAGGAGATGGGATACTGTTTTTATTTATTTTTTCCCCACATTTCTACTTTCCTTTATTAGAATTTCTACTAGTAGCATATGCGTATAATGGACTTTTCAGATATAAAGAAATTTTCAGATAAAAGAAATTTCTTTTTTGTAAAAATGGAGTTAACATTGATAAAATTGTCAATATGATGACTGAAATTGTTAATGCCAAATGTGACATGGACTGCCACTTCCTTTAAGGATCCTTGTAATGTCAGCATCTTAGTAATGTCCGCAAATTCCTATTCTTAAGATATTTACTCTTTGAAGTGAGCAGAGCCAGGAGAACATGGCACATAGCAGGAACATATTGTGATGGACTTGTTTGTCTCTCTCTCTCTCTCTCTCTCTCTCTTTTTTTTTTTTTTGGCTGAGACAATTGGGATTAAGTGACTTGCTTAGGGCCACACAGCTAGGGAATGTTAAGTATCTGAGGTCAAATTTGAACTCAGGTCTTCCTGAATTCAGGACTGGTGCTCTATCCACTATGCCACCTAGCTGCCCCTGACTCGGTTCTTCTCAACAATGCAGTGATTCAAGGCAATTCTAATAGACTTGGGATAGAAAATGTCATGCACATCCAGAGAGAACTATGGAGACTGAATGTGGGTCACAGCACAGTATTTTCACTTTTTGGGGGGGGGTCTATTTTTTTCTTTCTAATGATTTTTTTCCCTTTTGGTCTAATTTTTCTTGCACAATATGGGAAATATGGGAATTTGTTTAAAAGGATTGTACATATTTAACCTATATCAGATTGCTTGCTCTCTTGGGGAAGGGGGACATAAGAAAGGGAGGAAGAAAATTTGGATCACAGTCTTACAAAAATGAATGTTGAAGACTATATGTATATTTGGAAAAATAAAATATTATTGAGAGGAAAAGATATTTACTCTTAAGTTGAGCTTGACTCTTGTTTAGGTTCAAGGAGGATCCCAAAAATGTTGGGTTTTAAACCTATCTCCCAGTCAAGGGGCAAAGCCTATTATAATTATGGTACTAATTAAAGCAGGCTAAATTCTAAAGGAAGTTAGAAAAGAACTAGGAGCAAAAATGTAAATTTATAGGGAAAATTAAGAGAAACCAGCTTCATGTCGTTGATGTTAAAAACAAGACCCCAGACTCAATTTCAAAGTTTGTGATGTTTTATTGAAGGAGTGAGAGACTGAAGGATGCAGCCTTTGATTCTCATGAGAAACAGGCACACCTCCCAGAGAGTGCAGTTACAGAAACAAGAGAAAGCCTTTCTAGGTTAGGGCCTTCCGTTTTTTCCCTCCCACTTAGCCTTTACTTGGATAGAGGAACAGTTCCTGAGGTACCGTAGGAAGGTCCTCTTCCCAATTGTGTCTGGATTTGTGTTACTATTCCTCCCAGAGTGGAGAAGATAGGAGCCTCATTAAACAAGTACAATAAAGAAAAGCCTTCTAGTCATTGATCCTGGCAGGTTTAGCCCAGACCCCTTATCAGAATTCTGTAGCCAAGTCAGTTTCTCCTTCTGAAAGTTCATTGGTCAGTAATACTTATTATCATATATTACCTTGAAGTCTGCAACATTCTGTGGAAACTTAACTTTTCAATATTTCTCATTGTTCAAGGTTTCTAAGGAATTGAATTTTAACTGTTTTGTGGAAACTTAACCCTAGTTTGTCTCTCATACTGATATGCTAACGTCATGGCTTAGAGGTAGAGTTGTGGAGTGGTCTGGTTCTGACTTTGCTTTTTTTTTTTTTTTGGTTTGAGACAATTCTTTATTGCAGAGAGCCATGTCCATCAGAATTGATCATCATGTAATACTGTTGTTGCTGTACATGATGATCTCCTGGTTCTGCTCGTTTCACTCAGCATCAGTTCATGCAAGTCTCTCCAGGCCTCTCTGAAATCGTCCTGCTGGTCGTTTCTTACAAAGCAATATTCCATAACATTCATATACCATAATTTATTCAGCCACTCTCCAATTGATGGGCATCCCTTCAGTTTCCAGTTTCTAGCCACTACAAAAAGGGCTGCCACAAACATTCTTGCACATGTGGGTCCCTTTCCCTCCTCTAAGATCTCTTTGGGATATAAGCCCAGTAGAAACACTGCTGGGTCAAAGGGTATGCACAGTTTGACAACTTTTTGAGCATAGCTCCAAATTGCTCTCCAGAATGATTGGATCCGTTCACAGTTCCACCAACAACGTATTTAGTGTCCCAGTTTTCCCACATCCCCTCCAACATTCGTCATTATCTTTTCCTGTCATTTTAGCCAATCTGATAGGTGTGTAGTGGTACCTCAGAGTTGTCTTAATTTGCATTTGTCTGATCAATAGTGATTTGGAGCAACTTTTCATATGACTAGAGATGGTTTTAATTTCATCATCTGAAAATTGTCTGTTCATATCCCTTGACCACTTATCTATTGAAGAGTGGCTTGAATTCTTATATAAATGAGACAATTCTCTATATATTTTAGAAATGAGGCCTTTATCAGACTGGTTCTGACTTTGTCAGCAGGTGCAGTTCCCTGGGCAGAGCTCGAGGGCAATCTCCCTGAGGTGTGTTTTTAGACTTGAAACTTCACTAGGTCAATTGGCAGGCTCCCAATTTTGTTCTGCACCTGCTTTAACTTTAAGCCCCTCATTATTGTTGCTCATTAGTTTCAGAAACTCCATTATCACCGACTAATCTGTTATCTGATATCCAGCAATGTTTGTGGGTTCAGCCTTCTGGTCAAATAAACTGGAGCAGGATTGTTTAAGGGAAGAAATACATAATTTCTAACTACATAACTCCCAAAGCGAGGTGGTTTTGGGGTTGTTGCTACATCCTTCTTAAAGTGTATAACACATCACCCTGGGAATGTGTTTAGCTTAAGCTAGATTTCAGCTTCTACTGAGCTTGCCCCCTGTTCTGTTGGGAGTCATAGAATGAAAGATAAAACAGACAGACTGAAGTGGCTTTCCTCACCCACATTGCCAAGGGCCACAAGGGTTGCATGAGTAACCCTTGATCTCTCATACTATCTCTCCTCTTCTCACCCCACTCCTAAAACTATAAAACTGTTTTCTTGGGTCTCTTTGGTTGGGAAATCCACTGGATCTCCCCCAAAGTTTGGTGCTCCATTATCTCAATTAAACACATTTTATTCCTTAACTCATAGCTTTATTTTATTTCAGGATTTGATAACATTTAACTTGAATAAGGAGCAAATGTGGGAAGGTAAAATACTGTAAAGTCATTTTTCAGTTTTGTTAACCTTTTTGTGACTTGATTTGGGTTTTCTTGGAAAAGATATTGGTTTGCCATTTCCTTCTCAAGTTGATTTTACAGATGAGGAAACAAGAGTCAAACACGGTTAAGTGACTTGTCCAGGATTACACAGCTGGTAAATGTCTGAAGTCAAATGTGAACTCAGGAAGAGGAATCTTCCTGCCTGACTTTAGACCACTGGGCCATCTAGCTGCTCTCATTATGGAGTACTCCTTAGCCTATTAAGACTAACATTAAATATAGTCTTAGGAGTTGGAAGCCACAGAACACCTTGAATCAGAGAAAACCATCCCCTGATGATAGGATGTGTGACTTAGAGCAGGGCTTCTTAAACAGTTTCCACTCATGACCTCTTTTTGCCTGAGAAATTTTTATGCAAAGTATATAGGTATATAAAAATAAGTATACATATCAAATATTTATTGGTAATAAAAATAAAGAAATTTATTTTAAAACAATACTTTATTATCCAAATAACTTTACCATTTATTAAAATTAAAAAAATTTCATACTATTGAGATGGATACGCTTATTTATTTTTACACAAAGTATTAAATCTTGGAAGAATATTTGATACTTTTTACAGTTGTCAAATTTTTTGTTACTTCCACATTCAGTTACATGACTCCATATGGAATATCCACCCACGTAGTTTAAGAATTTTTTACTTAGAGAACAGCCCATGCATGGGATCTTTAAGAAGAGGTAATACAGTGTAGTAGATATAATAAGATTTACCATTCACTTCTTTTTTTTCTCTTGTGGTTTTCTCCTTTTGTTCTGATTTTTCTCTCCCAATATGATTCATAAAGAAATGTGTATTTAAAGTTAATGTACAAGGGGCAGCTAGTTGGTGTAGGGGATTAAGCACCAGCCCTGTAGTCAGGAGGAGCTGAGTTCAAATTTGGCATCAGATACTTAACACTTCACATGTCCTGGCTGTGTGACCCTGGGCAAGTCACTTAACCCCAATTGCCTCAACAAAAAATAAAAAATAAAGTTAATGTACATGTATAACTAAGAAATAATAAAACATTTAAAAATGATTAAAAGTGTTAAAATAATTAAAAATTAATTTTTAAAATGAAAAAAAATTGGTTCAAATTTTATGACTTTTCATTTACAACCTTTTGGTAAGTCATTGGAATTTTCCAGACTTCAGCAGCCTCCCTTATAAAGTCAGGAGTTTAGACTAATATAGTTATATATAACTAAATAGTATCTAAGGTCCTTTCTAGCTTCAAATTTGTGATCCTAAGAAATTTTCTTTCTAGGGGTTATGCTAAAATGAAGAATTGCCAGGGATTCACGTGCAAGTAACATGTTTGAAATATTCTTCTCCCTTAAAGAGGTAAAGTAATATTATCATGAATTAGAGTTGGTAGCTAGAAGACATCATACACTTCTCAACACACTCTGGGCTTCCCTTTCTATCATCCACAATGACTTTTCATCAAACATCTCTTAATCCTCTAGAGTAGCCAGGTTGACTACTAAACCTGGAGTCATTTTTGTAAGTTCAAATCTGGTCTCAGACATTTATTACTGTGTGATCCTGGGCAAATAATTTACTTTTGTTATTTATTTATTTATTTAGGCTACATTTGCCTTATCGGTAAAAATGACCTGGAGAAGGAAATAATAAATCAATCCTGTACCTTTGCCAAGAAAACTCCAAATGGGATCATAAAGAATCAGAAGAATGCCTGAAAAATGACTGACAGCAACAAATCTGCAAAGTTCTGGGTAGTTCTGATAGTATAAAGAAAAAGCAAAATCCAATTCAGTTCAATTCATCAAGTATTTGTTGAATGTAATATGTCAGGTATTGGGCCAATTTCTTCTTTAGTAAAACCGGGATAATAACTGCACTTGACAATGTTGCCAAGATCAGAATAAGCTAATATGTATAGCACTTTGTATAGCTTTTGATATATAAAAAGTAACTATTACTTAACATTATTTGAACCTATTGTCTTCATTTGATTAATCCTTCCCTCTAAGATCTTGTGGTTCCAAGAAACAGGTCTTAGCCCTTATCTTTTTTGTTCTTTTCCATTCTAGGTGAATAGAGGGGAGCCTCCAGATTTTGGAGATGTGAAATTTGGGTGAGGAATATAGAATCTGGAATCCAGGCTGGTTTTCAGCCAGCAGAGCAAGAAACATTCTTAGAGAAATACCTTTGGTGACCCCAGTCCAGCACAAAGCTATGCCCAGTGGCACTAATTATAAGAACTGAACTAAGATTTTAACCTCCTACCCCAGAAATTGAGGTAGATTGGGGAGGATACACTGAAAGAATGGGGCAGGATTGGGGGTGAGGGAAAAATGCTTGTACAGGTGTTTTTGCTATATCTTTGAAGTAAATATCCTCTCATACTTATGTTGCCTGATGTTCAGTGGTTAATTGGGGTGCTAGTCACAGGCTTGTAACATGGGGGGACACAGTAAGGGAGATTGAGTCAGTGCCAGCAAAGACACATTTATTCCTTAGGAGCACCCCCTGGCACTCTGAGGAGCAGATGTGGCTATCTATTTCTGAGAGGAAGGATGAGAGCACATTTACTTCATATCAGTAATTATATTTTTAAAGGCTATAATGCTTGTGGTGTCCAAACCAGGTGATGATAGATTAGTTAGAATATATTTCTGAGAAGGAGAAAGATGTCCTAAGGAGACAGAAGCATAAAAAGATGAATCTACAAATAAAGATTCTGACAACAAGGGACTCTAATGTCAAGATACTATTAGGAGACACTTTTCCAGAGCTAAAACCCAGCAAGCAAGCTGTGTCCCATACTTGAAACCTGCAAATAAACTGAACCAGGGGCCTTGCTGCTGCTTTTGGCCATGCTAACCCTGATTCTGTGCTCTGTTGAACAATCACAAGGCTCAATCACCCCAATTATTTAGACACTGTTGTGATCCAGCCATAGACTTTGGAGACTGTTTACTGAAGACCCAAGAATACCTGTGTTTTAGTCCTGTGTTGTAGTCTAGTCGTTTGTGGGTTTTTACACTTGAAAACCCTATCCCTGCAATAAGCAGATGAGCCTTCCTTAGAAAAGAAGACCTCTTTTTTTGCAAGATATTTCTCTCACTTTGAGATTAAACTTCTTTTTGACCCTTGATTCTCCTGTTTCTAGCCTATTTTGTTTGACTCTACCATTCACAAGTTAGAGGCTGGTTCAGTCCAGTTGACAATAATTGGTATCAGATTTGGAATTGAACATGGAACTGGACCTTTGGACTCTGGTACCAGAAGGAACTGACTAGGTTCCACTGTATATTTATTTCTTTGGAGTAGGATCCCCACCCCGACTCCCACTCCTGCCCCTTGCCTGGTTAATTCCCTGCCTTTCTCTCTGCCTAATCTTTGAGCTTCTGCTTTGGTCTGCTCACCATTTTTTGTGAGGAAAACTCCAAAGCCCTTCAGGGATCAGATTCATCTAAAATCACTATGGTAAGTATATCCTTTCTTAAACTGCACATCTCTTTTAAATTATGATTCTGCATGCCTCTGTTTTTAAAGTGTATGCCTCTGTAAAACTGAAACTATATGGCTCTGTTAAAATTGTAATGGTGCAGTTTCTTAGAATTGTTTGGATCTGTATCTATCTTTTTTTGACTGTCTTTATAAAATGTCTGTTTCATGTTTGTGTTGTTTGTTGTTTGTAGATTTTGTTATCTTGAAAGATTTAAAATGCAGACAGCCAGAATAATTTCTTTCTTTCTTCCTTTTTTTTTTTTTTTTTTTTTTTTT
>JAJPUD010000365.1:583296-612427 GCA_023553655.1 Myrmecobius fasciatus
AAAAAAAGTAAGTAAAAGGTTTTCACCTTATAACAACCTTTTGTAAACAAGCTCCTTTTCATTCTACATTTATTGATCCCACTTTACTACTACTTCCTGGTACTCACCAAAGCTTAGATTTTTCCTCAATCCCCCAGCATTTCTTGGCATCCTCTCCTAGGTTTGCTTCATGTTCCTTGCTTCCCCCTACCACTTTTTGGGCCCTCACTGTACTAATATTACCCAGCAACCAGTTCTTGTCCTTCACAATGCTGTATCTTGTCCAAATGCTTGTTGCTGTCATCTAAAGTCTCTCTCTCTCTCTCTCTCTCTCTCTCTCTCTCTCTCTCTCTCTCTCTCTCTCACACACACACACACACACACACACACACGTATGTATTAACTCCTCTCTCTTCAGCCAGTTCTATTATATTTATTCTGGATTTTTAATTATGGTTCTGTTTAGTTTTTTCCCTTAGTTTCTATCCCTTCTATCTTTTTTCTCTCTTCAGTTCTCTCCCTCTCTTAATCTCTGTGCTGTCTCTGCCCCCCTCTTCTTCCCTGTCTCTTTCTCTCTCTCTTCTGAACATACCATTCAATCCTAACATCAGAATATCATCAGAGCATGCTAAGTGAAATGAGCAGAACCAGGAGATCATTATTCACGGCAACAACAAGACTATATGATGATCAATTCTGATGGACATGGCTCTCTTCAACAATGAAATGTTTCAAACCAGTTCCAATTGTTCAGTGAAGAAGGCCATATACACCCAGAGAGAGGGATCTGAATGTGGACCACAACATAACATTTTCATGCTCTCTATGATGTTTGCTTGCATTATGTTTCTCAGATTTTTTTCTTGTACATCAGATTTTTCTTGTGCAGTAAGATAACGTATAAATATGTATACATATATTCGATTTGTCAAGTATTTTGACATGGTTAACATGTTTTGGACTTCCCGCCATCTAGGGGAGGGGTGGGGGAGAAGGAGGGAAAAATTTGTAACAAAGCTTTGCAAGGGTCAGTGTTGAAAAATTATCAATGCATATCTTTTACAAATAAAAAGCTTCAATAATTAAAAAAAAAAGAATATCATCAGAGCAGTATCCAATAAGCTCTTTCCCTTCTCCAAATCCTCTTTGTCCCTCAATTATACAAACTCAGGAATTTTATATCCCCTTGTTATATTTTATGTGCTTCAGATTTAAATAATTATCAGGAAATTCTGGGAAATGAAGAGTGGGAGGGGGCAGCTAGGTGGCGCAGTGGATAGAGCACCAGCCCTGAAGTCAGGAGGACTGAGTTCAAATCTGGTCTCAGACACGTAACAGCTGTGTGACCCTGGGCAAGTCACTTCACCCCAATTGCCTCAGCAAAAAAGCAAAAAAAAAAAAAAATGAAGAGTGGGAGGAGAACTTCATCTGTACTTTTATGTACACTTAGCACAATCCTTTATTTTGGACGTTGATATCAATAACAAAATGTAAAAGTCAACTTTTTTTTTTTTTTGTTCTTTTGTCAGTCCCTTGGTTAATTGTAAGCTGGACTCTGAGATCAACCTAGCTGGAAATCTTGACTCATATGTTGAGAGCCTTCTCTCAGCTCCCTAATTAATGGAAGAATTGCCCCATTACAATAGACTTCTATTGCATTAATCCCTTCTTGCTTAGAAGGAAGGTATTATCTGCAAATCAAAGCTTTATTAACTTTATTTAGCCAAATTCTCCTTGAGTGTCTGTTTCTAAAGCAAATGGATATTTCTCATAGTTTATCATTTCTCTTATCTTTATCACTCTTTTTCTGAAGTCAGTAACTTTCTACATATTCAAGGTTTAGTGATATATTGGAAGAAATAGTCATTTTAGTCTCTAAACACATCCATTGCTGTAGGTTCCTTCCAAAGTATATTTAATGATGTACCAAGATCAGTAAATGCTATTCCCCAGAAATAAAATGCTGGCCGGTGATCACAATCCCCAGCTTTTGGGATAAAAACTCACTATTCGACAAAAACTGCTGGGAAAATTGGAAACTAGTATGGAAGAAACTAGGCATTGACCCACACCTAATACTGTATACCAAGGTAAGGTCGAAATGGATTCATGATCTAGACATAAAGAATGATATTATAAACAAATTAGAACAATGTAGGATGGTTTACCTCCCAGATCTGTGGAGGAGGAAGGAATTTGTGACCAAAGAAGAATTAGAGATCATCATTAATCACAAAATAGATAATTTTGACTATATCAAATTAAAAAGTTTTTGTACAAAGCGAATGCCGATAAGATTAGAAGGGAAGCAATAAACTGGGAAAACATTTTTACATTCAAAGGTTCTGATAATGGCCTCATTTCTAAAATATTTAGAGAATTGACTCAAATATATAAGAATTCAAGCCATTCTCCAATTGATAAATGGTCAAAAGATATGAACAGACAATTTTCAGATGAAAAAATTTAAACTATTTCTAGTCATATGAAAAGGTGCTCCAAATCACTATTGATCAGAGAAATACAAATTAAGACAACTCTAAGATACTACTACACACCTGTTAGATTGGCTAAAATGACAGGAAAAGATAATGAGGAATATTGGAGGGGATGTGGGAAAGCTGGGAAACTAATACATTGTTGGTGGAATTGTGAATGGATCCAGCCATTCTGGAGAGCAATTTGGAACTACGCTCAAAAAGTTATCAAACTGTGCATACCCTTTGACCCAGCAGTGTTTCTACTGGACCTAAGAGATCTTAAAGGAAGGAAAGGGCCCCACATGTGCAAAACTGTTTGTGGCAGCCCTTTTTGTAGTGGCTAGAAACTGGAAAGTGAATGGATGCCCATCAATTGGAGAATGGTTGAACAAATTATGGTATATGAATGCTATGGAATATTATTGTTCTATAAGAAAAGACCAGCAGGACGATTTCAGAGAGGCCTGGAGAGACTTGCATGAACTGATGCTGAGTGAAACGAGCAGAACCAGGAGATCATCATACACAGAAACAAGACTATACAATGATCAATTCTGATGGACATGGTTCTCTTCAACAATGATGTGATTCAAACCAGTTTCTATTGTTCAGGGATGAAGATAGTCATATACATCCAGAGAGAGGCCTGTGGGAACTGAGTGTGGATCACAACACAGAATTTTAATGCTTTCTGTGAATATTTCCCTGCATTTTGTTTTGCTTCTTAGGTTGTTTTTTCCCTCTTTCTAGATCTGATTTTTCTTGTGCAGTAAGATAAGTGTATAGATATGTATACATATATTGTATTTGTCATATAATTTAGCATATTTAACATGTATTAGACTACCTGTCATCTGGGGGGGGGTGAAGGGAAGGAGAGGAAAAATTTGGAATAAAAAATTTTTTTGCAAAGGTCAATGTAGAAAAATCACGCGTATGTTCTATAAATAAAAAGCTTTAATAAAAAAAAAGAATATGGAAAATATGAGACTTGAGTTTTCTGGGTGGTCAACAGGAAACAAAAAAAGGTTGATTAAGACTCTGTAGAGAAGAAAAGAACATCCCAGTAGAGAAATCATCTGAAGAAGCAATTTTGAAAAGAAATGCAAACTATCAACAACCATACAAAAGGATGCTCCAAAAAAGAAAAGGACAGTGGGTGCAGAGACAAGCAATATAGGGAGTGTTACTAAAAAAGCAATTTCCTGTCCCTGGGTTTGTTTTTGTGAGTAGCCCCCTTTGATTTAAGTTTCTTCAAGGGTGGAAACAAATGAAAGATGACCTCAAGGGGAAATGGAAAAGAAAGAAAAAAATAAGCAAACAAAAACAAGAACCATTTCTATGAAACAGCCAAAACTCTATACTGGAAATTATTGCCACAAGGTAAATTTTTGGGAAGTCCCTCTGATATTGGGGAAATAAACAAAACCTGATTTTTCATATTCGGAGAGCAAGGTTGAACTAATCATAATGTTGTTGCTATGGTGTTTGAGCTTCAGTTACGTTCCCTTAATTTTCAGTTGCTTCTTTTGTTGCATAAGGAGACAGGACTAAGTTTTGATTTCTTCGATCCCATTGTAAAAGATAGTTCTATGACTATACATTAGTTATGATCTGAAATTCTATAATCTTCCTTAATAATGTGGAGTAGTATTTACTAGCTACCAAGGTGTTCTTTCTTGTTAGAATTAAACAAAAACTTCATTTGGGGGCTTTACAAAGCCAGCTCTTTAGAGATATTTTTTCTCTCTTCTCCATTGATACATTTAACTTGCCTTATGCCCAAGGGGGATGAGGTTGTGATTGGGGATGAAAGTATGGACTGATTATTGTATGGTAGGTATTGTGGCCTCAAATTCTATTTGACCTAGATAAATCCAAAATAGATGGAGGTGGGAAATAACATTAACTCTAGTATTTTGTGAAGGAGCTGGTGAACGCCTCCTCCCATTGTTCAGCTGTTGAAGAATCTTAACAGGAATCCCTTTTACTACCATACTTAGATATCTGAGAAGGCTAAAAGGAAGGGGAGGGAGCTAGAGTTGATTATCTCTTGATTTCAGTTAATTTTGTGGTCACTGTGCAAAATCTTCCAATCTGAATTCAGTAGGGGCTTGTAAACTATGAGAAAAGAGAGTGCAGATAGAGTGGGACAAGTGAACTATATACATATTAGAAATTTTACATTATATTACAATTACATATAATTTTAAAAAAAATATTCCACTTCGTTCCCTAGATATATTCTGTCTGGTCTTGGTCAATGGGTTTGAACTAATCTGCTTAACTGTAAAGCTGAGGGTATGGACTAGATAGGAGAAACAGTTTAGATCTCTTCAGGCATAGCACTCTCTTGTGACCAGTGGGGATACTGCAGCCTTGCATGAATGGTATACTATATACAGTGCCAGAAACAGATGAAACTTGCTGGGGCTAGTGGGTAGTGGGAGGAAAGAGAGAGAAAAATAGAGAGACAAAGAGAAAATCAGAGATAGAGAGATACATGGCAAGACACAGAGAGACACAGAGAGAGGGAGAGACAGAGACTGAAAAATAGGTAGACAGAGAAAAAGAAAAAAAAAAGAGACATATACCACTCACCATAAATCATCAGTATTTTGTCATAATTGCACAAATCAAGATATGTGAGGATTATCGTCATTGTTCCTCTGCAAACTTAAAAAATATAAATAATTTTCAGATAACCTGAGAATTTGTAGAGTGTATGATAGCTTTATGATCCTGATGTTAAAAGAAAAATTGGATCTGCTATGTTACAATCAGAAATTAAAACCAGTATTTAAAAGTGGGAAAAGTATTAAAATATTATGAACAAAAAGAGAAAGAGATATGGACATAAAGAGTTTTTGGGCAAGGATCAAGAGAGTATGTATGACAAGGAAAATGGTAATATTACTGAAAGAAACAGGGAACTCAGAAAGAGCTAGTATTGGGGAAAAGGCAAGGGTACCTTCTGGATGTTTTGAACATGAAGCATTAGCAGGATTCTGGGTAAATGTCTCTTATGTACTTAAAAGATATGGTTTGGAACCAAGACAACCCTTGACAAAATTATAAAGAAGATTAATTTTATCTTTAATGTTTTCCTTCCCTTTCCTTCCTTTAAATCCCTCTTCCCGGCTTGAATTCTGTCCATAGTTCTGATTTCTTCCTAGTGTGACCGACAGTGGAATGCCCATCAGGGTTTTCACTTCTACTTTCAAGACTAACTTTTGTTATCTCAATTGGTTTAGCCAGATCTCTAAAGAAAACAATCCTGGCTTTGTTTGGTTTTGTTATTGTTGTTTGCTTGCTTTCTTGTTTGTGTGTGTTTTTTGCCTGTGGTTTTCTTACAATCCACACTATAAGTATACTTTCTGGTGGAGGTGGCTTTTGATTTGTTCTTTCATGGATAGTTAGAATTCAGAGTCTTGTGAAAATGGACATTCTGGACAAAGGGATCAGCAGCTGTAAAGTCACAATAGAACAGGGGAAAGCATTTCATTGGGTAGGAAGTAATGTAGCTTGACTGTAGTACATGGAAGGAAGTCATGTACTGTAGGTGTGAAAGATAGGTGTCAGTAGTCTTGAATGCCTGGCCAAGGAGTTTTACTTATTTTATTTTTCTTTTAGTGAAGTAATTGGGGTTAAGTGACTTGCTCAGGGTCATAGAGTTAATTAAGTGTCAGGTCATATTTGAACTCAGATCCTCCTGACTTTAGAGCTGGTGCTCTGTCTACTACATCTTCTAGCTGTCCCAGGTTTGCCTGTTTTAAAATGTTTTCTCTCTGAGCAAAGCAAAACTCCAGCAGAATTTGAATCCAGAGGCTCCATTCCTCTCTACTCACACCCAGTAAAGAGAATCACAGGTAGACCCCTTCAAGGAGAATGAAGAATTTAAAAATAGCAAACAATTTATCAGAAATGTCGGTCTAAAAACAGGTGTCTCTGAAAGTAGCTTTTCCAAGTTTAACTAAACAACCTGCATGACCAAGGTCAGCCCCCCAGGTGACACTATTTTCTGAAAATATCATTGCATGATTAGGAGTTGGTTGGACAGAATATCCAGTTATTTCCTAAAGTGTCAGTGCAGTCTGGTGGTGCTCAGAATTCACAGAGTGAAAGGATGTGGGATGATGACATAGAGTGAGATCCTCAAATTATTTCTATCTTCATATTAAGGCAGCTAGGTGATGTAGTGGATAGACTGCTGGGTCTGGAATTAGGAAGACTTCAAATCTTGCGTCAGACACTTATTCTGGACACTGGACAAGTCATTTAATTTCATTCAGCCTCAGTTTCCTCAATTGTAAAATGGGGACAATAAACAGCAACTATTTTTCAGGGTTGTTATGCAGATCAAATGAAATATTATTTATAAATTGTTATTTTTAATAAGTAGTGTTTAATTTCTCTCCTTTTCTCTCCTTTTACTCTTTTCCTGACTCCTGCCTTGAGGCTTAACTCTGGTTGATTACCAAGAGCTACAAGTTTGTGCCAATTAGCAATATTTCTCTTAAAAGAAAACTTGCCTGATCCAAGAAATGAAACACTTCCTATCCTTATAGAGTCAATTATCCTCTAAATCAAAATCAGATTATAGAAGAAACTTAGCAGTTCCTTGATCAGTCTTGGTACCAGAGGATCAATGAGATGGATTACAGAATTTAATAAGATGCTACAGTTTTCTTTGTTATTATTGTTATTGTTGTGTAAGGTTATAGTCATGAGGGAGCCTTTTTTTCTACTTTGGTCTTATCTATATGTAAAGGAGCTGGGAATTTAGCTGTGAGTAGGTGGCAGAATCAATGACCAATTTGGCATTTCTCTCTGGATTTCCCCATCCATTTTTTTGGGTGGACAGAAGATTTAGGGTTCAAAAACTGGGATACTTCAAACCCACAGAGCTATATGGTGTTTAGTAAGCAAATAACCATTCTTTACTTTCTAGCCTAGTGGTCAGAAAAGGAGGTACATGGGATAATCAGCATATACCAGATTGGGGGATCTAAATGAGGGTCCTGAATGAGGAAGAGAAAGGTCTGATCCTGAAGTCAGTCAAAAAGCTTGGGTCACCTTGATTTTTCTAAAGAGCTATGTACTTGAGACTGAAAATCTACTCCTAGGAAGATAAAGGGTTCAGATATAGCCTTTAACACATATATATGGGAATATAAGGGGAAACACAGGGAAAGAACAGCTTTCTGCCTGGCCTTTGGCAATCATTTATTCTGCATTTCCTAAGTAAATGGGGGGAGGGAAAGAGAAGCTTAGCTATAGACTTCACTCATTCATTTATTTTTACTTTTAGTTTATGGAATAAAAGAAGCATCTCCATAACTGCCATTAAACTACCATTTAAAAAAAAAAGATCATTGCCCATGAAACTGCAAATTTACTAGGAACAGCTTGCCATTCCTTTCAAATATATAATAAATTACCATGTAAATTTCTTTCCTACACCCCCATCCCCACAATTAGACATAAATAATTGTATATAAATGAAAAGAGTGTGGTAGCAGGTATTTTGGCGTAGTGACTACTGCTGAGCTGTGTCCATAGAAATTGTGTGTCTAATAACTGTCCAGCTGCTCTGCTGACCTCATATGGGAGCAGTTAGATGATATTACTAGACTATATCAGCTACTCTGCTGTTTCACAGGCTGGAGTGGTCCATCCATACAAGACTTATCTTGGCTACATATGTCTCCTATGTGTCTTCCCATTTAGGCAAGTGTCTTGGACATGTTTTATCCATATATATGCCCACTTTTACCAGTAAAGCTGGATATATATGTGTACCCTCCAGGTTAAAAATGTTTCATTGCTACTTTTCTAATTATGCCATTTTACTACATGTCTTCTCTTTGAACTAATTGTGAGTTTTTATAACTTTTACATATTTCATATTTCATCATTCATACATAATTCATAATTATATGTAAAGATATTGTTGGGAGCTTGTGAGTTATGTTTTTGGTAATACTTTGATGGTGGCTGAGGTGCTATATTTATAAGGGAGGATTCTATGGAAGGGAATTGCTGAGAACTGACTCCATATGCATAAAAAATTGAAATAAATATATTTAATAAAATATGAAAGACTAATAAAAATTGAATAATTTTTCTTGCTGATAACGTTTATAGATATAGTTTTTGGGAAACTCAGCTATTTCATCTGTGTTTTTTCTATTGTGCTATTCAGTAAATTAAAATTTAAAAGAGAGACAGACAGACAGACAGAGGCCTAGAGACACACAGAGAGACAGAGAGGATGAAAGAGAGAGATAGAGAAAGAAAGACAGAGACAGAGAGACAGAGAGAGAGAGAAAGGGAGGGAGGGAAAGAGGGAAAAAGGGAAGGAGGGAGAGAGGGAGAGAAGGAGGGAGAGAGATTGGGTTGCTTTTATTAGTAGGGGAAAGAAGAAAATCTTTTGGTCCTTCCTTGGGAAGGGTAGTTGTAATGGGAATCCAGGATCACTACAGCAAGCAACAGGAATCCACTAGGGGGCAATAGCTCCCTGGATCTGAAAGTGAATCACAGCATCTTTGAATCTGAGCTGGGAAAAAAATATTCTTAGAAGTCATTAAGTCCAGCTTTCTGATTTGCCAGATAAAGAATTGTGGCTCACAGGTCAAATTATTTACCCAAGAGCCTGGTAACACACTTCCTCATCTTAACAACCAAAATTAGAGGTTTAGGGAGTGTGATTTTGCCACCCCTATTGGCTAGATGATGTGCAAGATCCCAAAGTTTAACTTTTAGCTCCAGGCTTTGCTTCTAGTTAAATGCATATATCTCTGCAAGGGTTTAACCCTTCAGTTCTCATCTTGAGAGATCTAAGAGCTGGTTTTGTTTGGGGGTGGGGAGAGAAGGTGATAATTGGGCTTGAAGGAAGGAGCCCAAGGGCACAATTAAAGATACTTTAACACTTTAAGGTTAAAAACTCTTAATTTTTGGAAATTGTGATTTAGTAGATTGAGAGTTTACTTTGAAGTCAGGAAGACTTTAACTAGTATCTCCAAGACATAGCTGTATTTTTAACCCTGGAAAAGTCATTCTTAACCTTTTAATTCCCCCAGGAAACTCTAAGACTAAATTATTAAGTAGAACCTTATGGGAGTTTCCAACAGCAGAGAAATCCTATCTTTAGTTATGTTTTTGTTTTTAAATCGTGCACAGTTTCTTTGGAGGATTAATATATACTATTATTATAGACAATTTGAATTTTGCCCTCTGAGTTTCCTTCTGGATGGAACCCTTTTCTTCTTTTTCTTCATTCCACCTTTTCCCTTCCCTACTTTAAGCTCCTGGCAGCCCTCCAACACTTCACAATCTCCACATTTTACCAATGAGAGATGGGCATCAATCGGCAAAAGTCCAGGCTGACCCAACTATTGCTTAGTAGCCCAATGTGGTATATCTCCTGGCTTCCAGCTCAGAGAGTGTCTGTGACACCTTGGAAAAACATCATAAAGGACATCAAAGGCTTCTGTGTCTCAAATGTCAATTGCTCCCAGTGAGGCTCATTTCAGTGCCTTGAGGGACTAAAACAGGAGTTTGAAATTCCTGAAATGCTCAACAGAGCTGTCTCAAGAGAATCTTTTTTATGGAGGAAGTCAATCTGTCCTTGTTGGTAAGATTGCCAGCATCCAAGACATTTTTAGTGCTTTCCCACCATTTCTCCTGGAGCAGAGATCACTCCTAGTGTCAAAAGAGCCTGCAGCTGCTGATTAGGTGGATCTTCTGGAAGAGCTTCATCTAAAGTGACCACTAGCAGAGGGAGAAAATGCCAAAAGAGAAATTCGCACCTAGAGAAGCTTCTTACTGGCCATGTTTTCCATATGGGCAAGGCCTGGACTTATGATAACATTAGAATAGGGAATTCCTGATTGAGAAAACTCCCTCTTCCAATACCTTTTCTGCCACCTGTGGTTTTAAAGAGTTGCCAAAATCTGCCCAAGGTTGTGCTGCCAATATGTGTCAGAGGTAGGGTTTGCATGGACTCCCAACTTTAAAACTCATGGCCTTTCCATTCTCTCTCCTGGACTAGGGAATTGCACTACTTTCACCAAATGTATTGTACCTAGTTTTGGAGGAGTTATCTTTAGAAATGAATAAAAATTCTTAGAATAAACATTTTAATTCACTTAAAAAGGCAAGTATAAGTGCATATTAAGGAAATACTGAAAGCACATACAAAAAAATTAATCTAACAAAGGGTCAGCACTGGTACTCTAAAAATATTATATTGCATGCCAGGGGAATGTGGTTACATTCATCATTGGGTTTTTATTCTTCTAGCTGTTTACTTTTTAAAATTTTTGAATCACCAGTTTCAGACTCCTATCTTGTCTGTGTGCAACAATCTTGCACTAACAGGATCCTAGAAATTGTGATAGGCTATATAAAAATATGAGTAACTGGAGAGGAGAATACTAGTTTAGCTGGAGTCTTCCAATGGGGACAAAGATAGTAGTAGATGAAAAGTAGTGGTTCCATCATATGGACATGGGATAATGAGCTGGCAATGACTAAGAACTCCTTTATTATAAATCAATAAAGAGGGCACTTCTCTCTCTTAGGCAGACTCCTCAGCTATCCCATTCTTTGCATCTCAAAACCAGATGACAAAGACTAGTCTTTCATGATCCATCAAGCCCTAAATTCTTCTTCTTCACAGCTGTTAAGCAGAAAGGAACATTAAAGGTCAAAGGAGTATATATTTCTATCTGAAAGGGATAGCAGCAACCTGGGCAACTACTTCTACCATGTGTAAATGAAGAGGTGAAAAGGTGAGGTGGAATAGGAAAAAGACTTTTAATACTTTTTTTACTCAAGGATCTTCACAAGGTTGCATTTACAATTGCAAATCCTTGTTGCCCCTAGAAAGATCTGGACTCCTAAGCTCACCAAACAGTGATACAGGTCCCTTTGAGTACCCTAAAACCACCTTGGCTTGTAGGAACTCTGTAAAACTGTGTTTCATACCCTTGAGGATTCTGCTTGTAGAAGTAGCTCCTAGGAAAATCCAACTCTGGTAAAAAGAAGAAGAGGCAATTAGAATCACCATAAATTTCATGTGATATTTCACTGTCATTTTTGGCTTAAGGAATTTTGCATTAGGGTATCAGAGTTAGTCTAGGGAAATGGGAAGATGACATGGTAGGAAATGGGCAGGATTTGGAATTAGAGGATTAGGGATTGAATTCTGGCGTTGGTCCTTTCTGCTAGCAAGTAATTTACTTAACTTTTCTAGGTCTAAGTTTCCTCACTTATGGAATAGTGATAGAGGTGACAATGGGAATAGTGATAATAATAAAATATAAATAAATAAAAATAAAATAAATGGGAATAGTGATAATAAACATGATATAGATGGGTTAATTAAGGTGAACATTATGATCCAGTAGAAAGAGCACTGGTTCTAGAGTTAGAAGACTTGAGTTCAAATTCTGCCCCTAACCCTTTCTTATCTGTTGTAGGTTGAGCAAGTCACAACTTCCCTGAGCCTCAGTTTCCTTCCCTGTAAAATGAAAGGAGTGGACCAGATGGCTCTTGGGGTTGCTTTCAGTAATACAACTATGCTTCTTTGACTTTTAAAGATCCTTTCTGTTTTATAGATCACTAAACATGATTTGCTTCTCAAGACCTTAGCAGGTAGACTCCCAAATATTTTATATTATCTACAGTTATTTTAAATGGAATTTCTCTTTGTATCTTTTGCTGCTGGACTTTGTTGGTAATATATAACTCTGTGGTTTTTTATGTGGATTTATTTTGTATTCTATAACTTTGCTAAAGTTGTTAATTGTTTCTAGTAGTTTTTTAGTTGATTCTCTAAATATGCCATCATATCATTTGCAAAGAGTGATAATTTGGTTTCCTACTTACCTACTCTAACTTCTTTAATCTCTTTTTCTTCTTTTATTGCCAAAGTTAACATTTCTTTTTTTTAATTTTTAATTTTTAATTTTTTTCCCTTCCATTTCTTTTTTTAAAATTTTATTTGCGTAACATATGTGTGGATAATTCAACAATAACCCTTACATAGCTTTCTGTTACAAATTTTTCCCCCCAACTCCCCACTCCTCCCCTAGATGGCAGGATATCCACTACATGTTAATTATGTTAAAATATTGGCAAATTGAATATATGTATACATATTTCCAAACTTATCATTGTTGTGCAAGAAAAATCTTATCTACACAAAAGATATATCAGATAAAGGAAACACAATGTAAGCAAACATCAATCAAGGAGTATGAGAATGTTATGTTGTGGTCCACATTTCACATCCCTCTCTCTGGGTGTATATGGTTTTCTTCAGTGAACAATTGGAGGTGGTTTGAAACATTTCATTGTTGAAGAGAGCCATGTCCATCAGAATTGATTGTCATATAGTACTGTTGTTACCATGTATAATGATCTCCTGGTTCTGCTCATTTCACTCAGCATCAGTTCATGTAAGTCTCTCCAGGCCTCTCTGAAATCATCTTGCTGGTCATTTCTTACAGAACAATAATATTCCATAATATTCATATACCATAATTTATTCAGCCATTCTCCAATTGAAGGGCATCTATTCAATTTTCAGTTTCTAGCCACTACAAAAAGGGCTGCCACAAACATTCTTGCACATGTGGGGCCCTTTCCTTCCTTTATGATTTCTTGGGGATATAAGCCCAATAGAAACACTGCTGGGTCAAAGGGTATGCACAGTTTGACAACTTTTTGAGCATAGCTTCAAATTGCTCTCCAGAATGGTTGGATCCGTTCACAGCTCCACCAACAATGCATCAGTGTCCCAGCCCTCCCACATCCCCTCCAACATTCATCATTAACTTTTCCTGTCATTTTAGCCAATCTGACAGGTGTGAAGTGGTACCTCAGGGTTGTCTTGATTTGCATTTCTCTGATCAATAGTGATTTGGAGCACCTTTTCATATGACTATAAATAGTTTTAATTTCATCCTCTGAAAATTGTCTTCATATCCTTTGACCATTTATCGATTGAAGAATGGCTTGAATTTTTATAAATATGAGACAATTCTCTATATATTTTAGAGATGAGACCTTTATCAGAACCCTTAAATGTAAAGATGATTTCCCAATTTATTGCTTCCCTCCTAATCTTGTCTGCATTGATTTTGTTTATACAAAAACGTTTTAACTTAATATAGTCAAAGTTATCTATCTGGTTTTCAATTAAGAGTTCCAGTTCTTCTTTGGACATAAATTTATTCCATCTCCATAGGTCTGAGAGGTAAACTATATTACATTCCTCTAATTTACTTATAGTATCACTCTTTATATCCAGATCATGAACCCATTTAGATCTTATCTTGGTATGTGGTGTTAGATGTGGGTCAAGCCCTAATTTCTTCCACACTAGTTTCCAGTTTTCCCAGCAGTTTTTGTCAAATAGTGAATACTTATCCCCAAAGCTGGGGTCTTTGGGTTTATCAAAGACTAAATTGCTATAGTTATTGCCTAGTTTGTCTTGTGATTCTATCCTATTCCACTGATCGACTACTCTATTTCTTAGCCAGTACCAAATGGTTTTGATGACCGCTACTTTGTAATATAGTTTTAGATCTGGTACAGCAAGTCCACCATCGTCAGCCTTTTTTTTTTCATTAATCCCCTTGAAATTCTTGACCTTTTGTTTTTCCAAATGAACTTTGCTACTATTTTTTCTAGATCTGTAAGATAATTTCTTGGGAGTTTGATTGGTATGGCACTAAATAAGTAAATTAGTTTGGGTAATATTGTCATTTTTATTATATTCGCTCGTCCTACCCATGAGCATTTTAAGTTTTTCCAATTGATTAGGTCTGATTTTATTTGTGTGGAAAGTGTTTTGTAGTTTAGTTCATATAGTTTCTGACTATCCCTTGGCAGATAAATTCCCAAATATTTTATACTATCAACAGTTATTTTGAATGGAATTTCTTTTTGTATCTCTTGCTGCTGAACTTTATTGGTAATATATAAAAATGCTGATGATTTATGTGGATTTATTTTGTATCCTGCAACTTTGCTAAAGTTGTGAATTGTTTCTAGCAGTTTTTTAGTTGAGTCTTTAGGGTTCTCTACGTATATCATCATGTCATCTTCAAAGAGTGATAATTTGGTTTCCTCATTACCTACTCTAATTCCTTTAATCTCTTTTTCTTCTCTTACTGCCAAAGCTAACATTTCTAAGACAATATTAAATAATAATGGTGACAGTGGGCAGCCTTGTTTCACTCCTGATCTTATTGGGAATGGTTCTAGTTTGACTCCATTACATATGATGCTTGCTGAAGGTTTTAAGTAGATACTACTAATCATTTTAAGGAAAAGCCCATTTATTCCTATACTCTCCAGTGTTTTTCCAAAGCTAACATTTCTAATACAATATTAAATAGTAATGGTGATAATGGGCAGACTTGTTTCACCCCTGATCTTATTGGGAATCGTTCTACTTACTTGCTGATGGTTTAAATAGATGCCACTGATCATTAAAAAAAAACAAAAAACAAACAAAAAAAAACAACCCAACTCCATTTATTTCTGTACTCTCTAGTGTTTTTTAATAAGATTGGGTGTTGGATTTTGTCAAATGCCTTTTCTACATCTATTGAGATTATCATATGATTTTTGTTAGTTTGGTTATTGATATAGTCAATTGTGCTAACAGTTTTCCTAATATTGAACTACCCCTGCATTCCTGGTATAAATCCTTAGTCATGGTGTATTATCCTGGGAATAACTTTGCTAATATTTTATTCAAAATTTTTGCATCAATATTCATTAGGGAAATTGGTCTATAATTTTCTTTCTCTTTTGACCCTACCTGGTTTAGGTATCATAAAAAGAATGTTTGTGTCATAAAAAGAATTTGGTAGGATTCCTTCTTTCCCTATTTTTCCAAATAGTTTGCATAGTAAACTATTCTTTAAAGGTTTGGTAGAATTCACATGTAAATCCATCTGACCCCGGAGATTTTTTTCTTAGGGAGTTGAACAAGTTATTAATCAACTCACTAAGAAAAAATATCCAGGGCCAGATGGATTTACATGTGAATTCTACCAAACATTGATCTATTTCTTAAAGACAATCCAGTCTATTCTCTTTCTCTTATCCATTTCTGGGTTCAATTTATTATTAATCTCAAGTCATTGTTCTATTTATATGTTCTGACATATCAATAATAACTAATGGTGTGTTAAACATTTCAAATAACTCATTTTATTTATATCAACCTTGGGAAATAAGTGCTGTAATTACTTCCTGTTTAATATATGAGGAATTTGAGAAAGCATTGGTTGACCACCTAATTAAGTACACATCTGGATAAGTCCACTTAGTTTATCTGATATGGATTGTTAAGCAATTCTCTTTTGAGACTTTGATCTCATTGAATTGGTCCAAGTACTCTTTGATTCGGTGATGTAGAACATACCATATCTTGCTTTGGTCATTTTCTCTGGTTATTCCCTATGTCTTCAAGGCTCTCTCTTCTCAAAATCCTCCTACCAGCATCCTAAAATCCTATCTGGTATAAAAAGCCTTTCTCAACCCTTCTTAATTTTAGTATCTTCCCAGTGTCTCCAATTTTTTCTGTATGTTGCTTGTTTGTACATATTTCTTTGTTAATTAGATTGTGGCTTTCTTGAGGGCAGGGACTCTTTGTATTCCTAGAAATACATGGTACCTGCATCTTATAGGCACTTAAATAAATAAATGTTTATTGACTGATTGAGGGCTTGATGCAATCAGTATAATAGTATCTGTAAAGAGAAACACCTGGAGGATTTCATTATTTAAGACAAATCCTCTTTTTTGACAATAAGTATAGTTGTTTAATATTTTGAAACCCAACACAATGTGAGTTTCTATTGGTTCTGTAGAAGATATGTAATCTTATTAGTTCTTTCCTTTGTTGTGGAAGAACTGAAACCCACTTTGGCCTGGCCCTCTACAATTGTTTTTCTCCCACACCTCAGAAGATTGAAGATTTAATTAATCAAACCCTAATTCACCTAAGAGCATGTGGCCATGGGCAATATTCTATTCCTTCATCCCTATAGTCCCTTTCTTTGCTGTTTTATGGAGTTCAGATAGTAGGAAAAGTTATTAGGACAATAACAATAACTTGGTATTCTGCTTTGGGGAAATTCCTAACATTTAGATGGAAGTTGGGCCCTCTGCTTTAATTAAAATTTTGGTGTATTTCCAGGGAAGCTCTGGCCTTTGGAAGCAGATGGATGCAGAAAACCTTTCAGTAAAAGAAATGAACAATGTATATTACAGTACCTGTTACCAGAGAAAAAGCAGTATATATCTATATCTATATCTATATATATATTTTTTTGTAAACTTCTTTTACTTCTTGAGGAAATGAGTACAACTGGTATGTTCAGCCTGTTCTGAGTTGTCTTTTGGGTCTAGATGGCCTATCTCAATTTTTCTCATCTCTGCTGGTGCTCCATCATTCTTCTGGTTTCTTCTTTCCCATGTTACTCCATGCCACTGATGTTTTCCAACTCAGCTTATTAAATCCCAGGTATGAGAAATAGTCACTATGTATATTGTTTTCCTGGACTAGTTCACTTCACTTTGCATCAATTCATGTAAGGCTTCTCTGCCTTCATCCTATTCATGTAGCTAGGTCTAATGCCACTTGCCCCCTCCTCAGTCTCCTTTGTTGAAGCTACATTTCTATCTTTAAAAATTCCCTGGTGTGACTTCAGTCTTCTTCTGGGCTCAAATGTCCTGCCTGATAACCCAAAATGCTCCCAAGACTGAGAGGAAATGCTTGTCCCTCTGAACTACAAATCCCACAATTCCAGTAAGCTCTCATGCCCTCATCACTCATTATTTCTAAAAAAGCAGAATATATAAATTCAATTCTCAAAATTTAAATGTGTGAATGCCCCAATAGAGTTAATTATTTACAAGGACTCTACAGCAATCATATCTGTTTGGTAAGTTTAGTTATCTTTCCTGTTTCTTAAATCTTTCCTAGCATTCACATTATTCCTTCACCTACAAGCCTTCAAATTTCATGTAGCCTAAAAAAAATCACTCTTGATTCTTCTACTTCCTTCCAGTAATAATCTCCCTTTTTCTCCAGAATAATATATACTTATGATTTTCACTTTCCCTGTTCAGTCACTCCTCCATTATTTATGGAGGATTTTTTATTATTAAGAGGAGAATTTATTATTAATATACATTTTATCTCTCCAGGATTCTTGCAGGGAAGATACTCTTCTTGCCTGGAAGGACTTGGGGTAACTAAATGATTTGTACATAGCAAGAACTCAATTGATGTTCAATGGATGAATGAGAAAGGAGGATATGAACTCTGCTGCTCCTGAGAATAGATCTAAAGCTAATGGGTAAAAATTACAAGGAAGCCGATTTCAAATCAGCATAAGGAAAAGTACTTTCTTAAAATTAGAATGATTTAATAATAGAATGACTTGCATTGCAAAGTATTTCATGTCCTATGACTGGAAGTACTTAGACTGATTAATAATCTATCAGGGAAGTTTCCTTGGCTGATCACATCACTGATAGAAATTTTCATCTTTGAAGTATTTGACACAGTGAAACACTTTTTTTTTTAAACTCTTGTCTTTGGGTTTCTATGATACTGACCTTTTTCTTGGTCATTCTTTTTTTCTATATCTAATTCCTCTTCTTTTCCTCATCACTAAATGTAGGTTATCCCTATTTTTGGTCCATGGTCTTTTTATTTATGCCATTGATCTCATTCACTCTGAAGATTCAATTATCATCTTTGTGCAGGCGACTTCCAAATATAAATCTATTAATCTCCTAACTACCTCTCTTCAGCTATAGTTTTGCATTTTATGAAGGATATAAACAAGCTGGTAACTGTTCAGTGGTGCCATCCAAGATGATGAGGGGGCTGGAGATTATGCCCTTTAGGAATCAGTTAAAGAAATGAGTGATGAACATAATTATCATGTAGTGGATTTCCTGCCATCTAGGGGAGGGATGGGGTCTAGGGGGGAAAAAATTTGTAACAGAAAGCTTTGTAAGGGTCAATGTTGAAGAATTACCCGTACATATGTTTTGCAAATAAAAAGCTTTAATTTAATTTAATTTAATAAAAAAAATTAAAAACAAGTTTGATGCAATTTTTTTGCATCAGTTTGTGAAGTTTAAGTCTATAAGTGTAATTCACAAAAAGAACTCCAGAATGACTTGAAATTTCTTTTAAATCATTGTTTGAATTTTAAGAACTCTTTTATTAACCATTAAATCTGTTTAATAGCTATTCTATAAATTAATAGAAGCATTAAAATAAGAACTTAGAAAAATGGTACAGGAAAATTTGGGTAAAGCTCCTGTGAGCTTAAATAACTCCACAACACACTTTTACATTGGATAAGTTTTTTATTTAACTTAAAGTACTGTGTTGGAGTAATAAAGAGTGTGATTACAATTTAAAAAAAAGAAATGAGTGATGTTTAGTCTGAAAAAGAAGACATGGGAGGACATAATAACTATTATTTAATATCTGAGGGGCTATCATGTATGTGATGAGGGGTTAGAGCATTCTACCTGGCCCTAGGAGGCAGAATTAGGGAGTGGTTTAAAGTTAGAAGAGCAGAGTTCACAGAAAGTGGAATATCTACCTCTTTTATATAAAAAATCTTCTATTTGATCTCTTTGCTAGAAGCCAAATAGAAACTGGATCAACATTTGTGAGCAATATAGATGGTATTTCATCTTAAGAGCAGATTGTACTAAATGGTTTTGAGACTTCCTTTCAGCTCTGAGATTCTGTAATTCCTAATTGTCTATTAGACATTAGGGAAACAATAAAAGAAGTGATAATGAAGGGGGAAAAGGACAGGATGACAACAAAACTGAGTGAGATTAATTTAGGAAGACTTCCTGAAGCAGGGGAAGGATTAGGGTAAAGGTTTCAAAAGAGGGTAAGGAAAATAGGGGGACAGAGTATAGGCAGACAAAGGTTAGGGTTAAAATTTGTATTATTTAAAATCTTCTCTTAATCTGGACATTTTATGTTTTTTGCAAATATCCATTTTATTTTAGTTGTCAATTTTATTAGCATGTAGTTGAACAATTAGGCAACATGGCTTTTTTATTCAAATTCTCATTGTGCAACTATATGATATTGAACAAATCATTTAATTTCTCTTGCCCTCATTTTCTTCATCCAATGAGGTGGCACAATGGATAGAATACTGGGCCTGGAGTCAAAAGGACCTACATTTAAATCTTACCTTAGGCAATTACTAGCTGTGTAATCTTGGGAAAGCTACTCAGTTTCTCTCAGCCTTTGTCTCCTCATTTGTAAAATGGGGATAACTATAGTACTTACTTCATTAGATTGTTGTGAGGATCAAATAAAATATTTCAAACTTTAAAGCTCTTCATAAATGCTAAATATTATTCAACTGTCAAATGAAAGGGTTGGTTAGATGGCCTTTTTTTTTTTTTCTTTTTGCTGAGGCTATTGAGGTTAAGTGACTTGCCCAGGGTCACACAGCTAGGGAATGTTAAGTGTCTGAGACCAGATTTGAACTCAGGTCCTCCTGACTTCAAGTCTGGTGCTCTATTCCCTGCGCCACCTAGCTGCCCCGGTTAGATGGACTTAAAGTCTCCTTTGATTATAAATCTGTCAGTCTTATGGTCTTTGTCACTTAAGGTTTCTTTTTTCCTTTCTTTTCCTTTTCATTTTATTTCTTCTTCTTTTTTTTTTTTTTTTTTGGCTAAGGCAATTGGGGTTAAGTGACTTGCCCAGGGTCACACAGCTAGGAAGTGTTAAGTGTCTGAGACAAGATTTGAACTCAGGTCCTCCTGACTTCAGGGCTAGTGCTCTATCCACTAGACCACCTAGCTGTTCCTCACTTATGTTTTCTTAAGATAGGATCTACCTTTATTGGCTACAGTGAAGCTTGGGAATTCCTAAGGATTTCATATATATTAGGTCTGCCCTTACTGTTCTTTGTGATGGTTCTGACCAATTTTCCATAGAAGAGCCAATCTTTCCTACTTTTTCCTCATTTTACTGACCCTTTTTTCCCACTCTTTACTGATGATCAGAGAAAAAAATAAAATAAAAATCATAATTTCTAGCATCTTAGTTCTTAAAGGATTTGATTCTTTTCTGTCTTGCATTGCAATCCCTAGACTAATATAGGGAAAACATGAAGAAATGATGATAACTATAAATGGCTACCTCATTTAAATTTATCTCATGGGTTTTGTTCCTGTGTCATAAAGCAGAAGGCATTATGATATGGTGGAGAGACCTCTGGTCCCTTATCAATCCCCTCTCTCCACCCCAGTCCTGGACTCTGGTTCCAGCTCTCTCTCTAAATGAGCTTGCGTGATTTTAAGCAAATCATTTAACTTCTCTTGATTTCATTTTCCTCACCATTTCACATAAGGAGTTTCTTCAAATCTCTGAAGCCTTCAAATCTATGAGTCCTCCTAAGGCCCAAACTAGCCAGAATAATTAACTGCCTACATGAAAATACTTAAAGGAAAACAGTTTCTACAGGGTAATTGAACAATGCCACATCTTCCATTTTGGGGAGGTTTTTATTTTTTCTCTCATTTCCTGTTCCTTATCTTTCATTTTTGAGGTCTGGTTGTTTTTTGTTGTTGTTGTAAGTCTCTGAGCACAAGTTTCTTCGTGAGATCAATCTTTCATTTTTAAAAAAAAATTTTCTTGACCCTTTTCTTCTAATCAAAACCAGGAGGTGAAATTTCACAGACTTGATAGAACTATGCTTAAACAAAACAAATTGAAATAAAATACTAGGAGAGGAGTGTGTGTGTGTGTGTGTGTGTGTGACAAAGAGACACAGGAAAATGATCTATTGGGACACTTTAAAATGACTTTCCTTTAGAATACCAACTAGCTCTGAAGCCCTGTTTACTTGCTAATCATGGACATAAGAAATAGGATACTTTTGCAAGAACCCCAGATAACAGTAAGAAGTATGTTAACTCTCAGCCCTGAACCAATTGTTTTTATTATGGAACATGTTTGTGTTTTCCATTAAATTGGAGAAGGTGAATTTAATGTTTCTATTTGTGGTTTCCAGAAAGTCAGCTCTTTGGCAATTGAAATTTCACCACAAGAACAAAAAAGCAAAGCATGTCTGGAAGTCACTTTGTAAACTGTAAGGTCAGGTATTATTAGAATTAGCAAGTATTTTAGAAGATGCCAATTTGACTTATTTGCTTGAGAGATTTCATGACCAGCTGTGATCATCAGAATAACCACCAAGACACAAACTCAGAATCTTTTTTTTTCTGGACTATTTGGAACACAGATGATCATTTTTCTGTGGGACAACACAATACTGGCTTCTTTCCTGAGAATGATATTTGGAGGAAGAGCCAGGTATAGTTAGTGGAATATGTGTGTTAAGGGAGATAAATAGAGCAGACAAAGAGGATTGGACTCTTCTTCAAAACTCCCTGCTATTTATCTTTATTTTTTCCCTTTTGTATTAATTCTTTTCTTTTACTTTTTATCTGCAGTTCCTTGGCATCATAATAGCTTTTTATGGTGGGAGAGATTTATTTTTTTTGACTTACTCATTCTTCTATCTTTACTTTCTGAATTGAGACTGTGTGTTAGGGCCTGAAGCCTTGAGTAGCCTGGTCTATTCTTTTGGCCCAAGAGTGTTTCATTGCATGCATATACCACAAATTATTTAGCCTTTGTCAACATATTATAGACAACGTTCATGCAGATATCCATTTTGGACTTGAACTGTCTCTCTGAAAAATGTTATTTTTTATGAGTTGTTCTTAATATTATTGTGTTGATGGTTATAATTTAAGTAGAGCACAATTTTTCATGTGAAAACCAGCTATTCTAGTGCATTTACCATATGTGAGTCTATTTTGTATATTTTTAATATATGAGGAAATCATGAATGTAAAACTAAATCAAAGGCTTTCTTTTAAACAAAAAACACTCTGTGTGTGTGTATGTGTGCACGTGTAGCATGTAGCAGAAAATATAAAGATATGCAGAGTTTTTATGATTGCCTTGTATTAATCAGCAATGCAATATTATATGATTTGGAGTTACTATATATATTTATATGTGTGTACATACATATATATATTATAAATATACAGATATATTATACATAAGTTTGCACATATACAAACACACATGTATGTTATAGTTTTTTGAGTCTATTGTTATTGTTCAGTAATTAGTTGCTCTTTATATGTCCAAGATGTTTTAACATACCCTTTTTGTTTCTCAGTTAATATATTTTTTCTTATAAGCATCCATAGATTTTTTTTTCAGTATAGTCTATTTTATGTAAACTATATGTGCACTTAATTTGGCCTTTATTTCAAGAGGTCATTAGTATTCTCATCCTTTGGAAAAGATATGTGATGTTTAAAAAATGCTATTGTCCAATAGAACAACTATTTCAGAAAGCAATGTGTAATTGTACAAATAAAGTTCATACCCTTTAACCCAGATATTCTATTACTAGGTGCATAAATTAAAAAGGTTGTTGATAAAAAAACACTTAACACAGGACCATGATGGAGATGTTTGTCAGAGAAATTGCAAAGTAGTATAACCAAGTGAGGAATGGTTGTTATGATCACAACTCTACCAGCAATGCACCAGTGTGCTCAATCTTGCCACAACCCTTCCAATGTGAACTATTGCCATCCTTTGTCATCTTTTATAATTTGTATTGTGTGAAGTGAAGACTTGGTATTGTTTTGATTATCATTTATCTTATTATTAATGATTTGGAGTATGCTTTCATATGTTTGTTAGTGTGCAATTATTCTTTTGATAACTGTTTGTTCAAAACCCTTAAAATTTTTGTTTGTAGTGTTTTGATTCTCTGTACCACCCTAACCTTTTAACTTTTGATTTGAATCACTGATTAAGGAAATCTAGAATTCCTGATATGCTTCCTCCTCCTCCCTTCCTTTCTGCATTTTTGGGTTGCTTTTAATTGAGCAATTTGCTATTCATGCTCTCAGTCGCTGATCCAGATAGATATTAATATAATTGTCCAATGCTTTTGTAGATCTTGAATAGCCACTTCTGCCATATATAAAGTAACTCTTGTGACGGCAACTTATGTTGCCACATTTACTTTTATTATTTTTGTTTTTGGGAGACAACTGGGATTAAATGACTTGCCCAGAGTTGCACAACTATTAGTCTGACCCTGGGCACACAGTTATTAGGGTTTAATATCTGAGGCTGGATTTGAACTCATATCCTCCTGATTCAGGGTCAGTGCTCTATCCACTTTGCCTCACCACATTTACTTTTTTCTGAAGATCCTGAAAAATCTTTATATTTTCTGCTAAATCTTGAGGGGAATAATTTTTTTCATTATGGCTAAATTTGATGCTAATTTTTTGGAATTACTTTATTTTGGCATAATTAATCTCCTAGTTGGATTCTTGGAATCAATATTAAAAAGGACTTTGGGGATTCCAGGCTAAACATGCCTATTTCTTTTTAAAAATCATCTGAGACTTGATACAATTTTTACTATCTGTTTCATTATTAGGTATAATTTCCATAATTTGTGGCTAGTGAAGATTTTCAGTAACTTAAGGATCTTTAACTTTTTTCTCTTCAGATTTGGGTAGTTCTTTTTTTTAAATTGAAGTTTTTTATTTTTTTTATTTTTTATTTTTATTTATTTATTTTTAAAAATTTTATTTGCATAACATATGTGTGGGTGAAGTTTTTTATTTTCAAAACATATGCAAGGATAATTTTTCAACATTGACCCTTGAAAAACCTTGTGTTCCAATTTTCTCTCCTCCTTCACTCCTCTAGATGGCATGTAATCCAATATATGTTAAACATGGTAACAATATATATTAAATAGACATACATATTTATACGATTAACTTGCTGCACAAGAAAAATCAGATCAAAAAATTAAAAAAAATGAGAAAGAAAATAAAATCCAAACAAACCACAACAAAAACAGTGAAAATGCCATGTTATGATCCACCCTCAGTTCCCATAGTCCTCTCTCTTAGTATAGATGGCTCTCTCCATCACAAGTCTATTGGAACTGACCTAAATCATTTGATTGTTGAAAAGAGCTACATCCATCAGAATTGATCATTGTATAATCTTGTTGCCGTGTACAATGATCTCCTGACTCTGCTCACTTCATTCAGCATCAATTCATATAAGTCTCTCCAGGCCTTTCTGAAATCATCCTGCTGGTCGTTTCTTACAGAACAATAATATTCCATAATATTCATATACCATAATTTATTCAGCCACTCTCCAATTAATGGGCATCCATTCAGTTTCCAGTTTCTAGCCACTACAAAAGGGCTGCCACAAACATTCTTGCACATGTGGGTCCCTTTCCCTCCTCTAAGATCTCTTTGGGATATAGGCCCAATAGAAACACTGCTGGGTCAAAGGGTATGCACAGTTTGATAATCCTTTGGACATAGTTCCAAATTGTTCTTCAGAATAGTTGGACCTATTCACAATTCCATTGGGTAGCTCTTTAATTTCACACATTATTTTGTCTAATAAGGCTTTGAAATAAAGTGTTTTTTATGTCTGCTTATATTAATCAACAATATAATACTATATGCTTTGGAGTTATAGGTACTGACAAAATGCAATGTCAAACTCTTGTCTCTATTTGAGATTGGTTGTATGAGAGGCTTCCAGTTTTGCTATAATATTATGTTAGTATGTGATAAAAGTATTCATATCTTCAGTTATTAATACCATGGCAATTTTGATATTGCAATTTCTGATTTGTTTCGATGGATATTGTCTTCTTGTGATAACAGAACAAAAATGAGAACCACTCACTATCCTGTTCTTTGGGTCAAGCTAATGATTGAACCAAAAATGGTTTTGAGTAAGGCTAATCCCTATCTCTCTTTCAATATATCTATTTCTTAGATTAATAGGAGCAGTTTTATTATATTGATTTGGGTGCTATTATCAGAAATCAATTGACCAGTGTTTCAGGGTCTCTGCCATGTCTTTGTAGCTACTATAGAATTCTCAATTTTCAAGACAATTCAAGTTCTTGCTGTATATCAACCTGACTGGTGTTCCCTTATTTTTCTATTGTTATTCAAACCCTGAGGATACAGTCAATACCTAGGGTTTTGAATGGTGAGCGAATTATTATTATCATTATTAATCACTTCCATGCTTAGGCTTTAAAGAAATTGTCTTCACTTTTGCCTTTGTATCACCAGAGCCTTGGACATAGTAGGTGCTTAATAAATGCTTTTGATTGATAATGTATGGCAAATGATCCACAGATGAGAAATGAAATAGAAGCCACAGAAAGAAAAGCACATTAATTTAATTTGTGTGTTATAGGGAAAGAAATAGAAAATACTTCACTCAAATTTATATTAAGAATAGTATATGTGGGGCAGCTAGGTGGCGAAGTGGATAGAGCACCAGCCCTCAAGTCAGGAGAACTTGAGTTCAAATCTAGCCTCAGACACTTAATACATCCTATCTGTGTGACACTGGGAAAGTCACTTAACCCCAATTGCCTTAGCAAAAAAAAATAGTATACATAAAATTAAATTTAAAAATTTACAAGATTGTAGTAGATAGAATACAAGCTCTGGAGTCAGGAGGATCTGAATTCAAATCTGATCTCAGATAAGGCAATTACTAGCTGTGTGACTCTGGGCAAGTCATTTAATCCTGATTGCCTTGCCAAAAAAACAAGCAACATTTATTAAGTGCCTACTATATGCAAAGTACTGTGTTAGGATCTATTGAAATGAAGACAAAAATGAAATAGTGGGTTATTTCTTCCCCTGAGACACCATCATGAAACTCTAGTTAGTAAATGATGCAAATAAATCATCTACTTCAATTCTATTTGATGATCTGGCCAATGAGAGAATTATTTGGACAGTATAGAGCCAAAGTGAAGGTGAAATAGCTGTAGTGGTCCCACTAAAAATTCCACATTTTAATGTCTTCAGTAGCTTGTTTTAAGTCTTTGCCATTGTGTGCCTGTGAATCTGTTCTATTTTAAACATTTCTTTCATGTGAAGGAAATAGCTGTCCTATATCTGACCCACTTGATTTAACTAATTTTTTACACCTTTTTTGGGAACACCATGGAAGTCAAATAAAAGCTTACTTTATTATTTTCTATAGGATTTCAGGGTGAAAGCTTAAAGAACTGAACAGTATGAGGGAAAGATTCTGATCACTCTCACTAGAGACTGGGATTCCTTATGATTGAGCCTGGTGAAGATGCCTGCCATTTTGGGAGCAGCAGGGTTATTGTTCCATAAAAATTATTTTTTTCATTTTCCAGATGAAAAAATGAAACACTGAGGTTAAGTGATATGATCAGGGTCACATGTCTCCTCGGCATCATGGTCAAGACTTGAACCTAAGACTTGCAATGAATTTGGGTGCCCTTTCCACTAGCTAGCATGTGAACTTCCTTTTTTGTTTAATTTGTTTTTGAAAATGATCTTGAAGGGCAGGGAGAAGTCAGATTGGGTCAGTGAAGAAGAAAAATTGCAGTCTCCTAAGAAAATAAAATATTTTCCTAATCACCAAGATTAAGTGCATAAGTTCAGGGCTATAATTTCATTGGCAACTGCATCTCAGAAATTAGAATTAGTATTGATGGGGCCAATATGACTGCTGATAGGTGTGCTGATCTCAGCCCACTGCTGAAGGGTTATAGCTTAATAGGAACAAAGATTAACCTAATTTAGGTTCATATGAAAACACCCTAGTCCTGTATCAGAGACCATCCTTGCAATAAACTATTTTCAGTGTCCTGATTTGAATCTGGTGGAAATCTTTTTTATACACATTATTCCATTTAACATCTTGAAATGAAGGCTTTTTGTTTTACTGGAAGAAATTTGTATCCTATCATAAGTATGAAGTATGCTGTCTTGCCCTTGGTTTTGTTATTCTCCAGAGAGGCAGGTTCTCAGCATACTGGATGCTAGGAATTTAGTAAAGCAGATGAGAGGAAAACTCATTTTAGGCAAGAGATACTGAAGACATTCATACATATGGATTGAGAAGAGAAATTAAAGATGCAAGTCCTGTTCACAGAGTACCAAACACCAGGTGATGAAAACATCCATCAGGGAAATCATTAATATCCACCTTCATGGCTAGGAATCCGTGAAGACAGAGCAAATTGAGACCAGAAGTGATTGATGAAATCAATGTTATTGGTAACCTGAAGCTTGATTATCAAGAGTAGAAGAACCAGCAACACTTGTGAGGCTTGTAGCCAAGCCTGCCCAAGGGTATTTCTCTAAGTTTTGTTTATTTTAGGGAAGGACTGAGGTACAAGTACAAGAACTTTGGTGCCTGAGCCAGAGTGGGAGGGAACAAAAAAGCATGCAGATAAATGCCCACAGAGCTTCCATCCAGCCATCTAACCTTGCGGAAAATTAGAACAAAGACCCTACCAAACCTATTAAGATGATTTTGGTTGTTATGATGGCAGACCATAGGGTAAAGGGGGGGGGGAGGGAAGAAAAGAGAAAAGGGAGAGAGAGAGAGAGAGAGACAGAGAGAGAGGGAGACAGAGAGACAGAGAGAGAGGGAGACAGAGAGACAGAGAGAGACAGAGACAGAAAGAGAGAAAGAGACAGAGACAGAGAGAAACAGAGAGACAAAGACAGAGAGAGAGGGAGGAGAGAAGGAAGGAAAAGGAAAATTGAGAGAGGGGGAAAAGGAGAAAAGAAGGCAATTGAGAGGGAGGCAGGGCAGGGGGTTGTACTACTGCTAATTCCCAGGACTCTAAGGACCAAGGTCCTGAGCTATCTACATTAAAGTATGAGGAGAAATAATGGCCAAGGGTGTGGCTGATTATTGTCTTGCCTGGCTCTTGCCTTCTGTTTTTCCCTTAGGGTACATGGCTGCTTCAGCTAGTCTGTAAAAGTTTTCTGCTTGAACAATATTTGTCATAGGGGTTAACAATCTTTCCATAGTGGGCTGTCATAGTACTGAATGTTGTTCTTTTGTTGTGGTAGTGAGGGAGTGGTAGTTGGGATAGATCAGTGGAACTTGGAAAGCCTTCTTAGCTCAAAAAACATCCCTGAAAACAAACATTATGTTAAATATTTAATTAATTAAGAATAATAATGATGATATGTTAAAAATTAACAATTCAGGTAATACAAATAAACTCTTTTAAAGTATTCCTGGAAGGATTAAGCTATTAATCATTCACATTTTAGTGTGAATTACTAAAAAATAGGGTAGGAGGGAAAGATAATTTTGGAGGAGAGAATGTTATTTGCGAGAGCAGCTTTGGATGCAGTAGTGGTAACTTTGGATAGCCAAAGAATCCCAAGAGACTGGGAGGGGTTGGGCTAGGGGGAGAGTGGAGAGTTGACTGATTGGAGTCAGAAACTAGATTAGGGGCACAGTTCAGTCAGGCAGCCATCCTTTTTGGCATTAATGTAATAGCTCTCCAGTGTCTGATCCTTCTTTCCCATTTGTAGGAGAATACCTCTCTGACTCTCTGATGCAAAATGGATTGGGGAGGAAGTCAGGGAGTATGCTCTAATAGCCATTTTCTTTCTTTTCTTTTCTCTTTCTTTCTTTCTTTCTTTCTTTCTTTCTTTCTTTCTTTCTTTCT
>JAJPUD010000365.1:612437-647721 GCA_023553655.1 Myrmecobius fasciatus
TTCTTTCTTTCTTTCTTTCTTTCTTTCTTTCTTTCTTTCTTTCTTTCCAATTGGGGTTAAGTGACTTGCCCAGGGTCACACAGCTAGGAAGTGTAAAGTGTCTGATACCACATTTGAACTCAGGTCTTCCTGAGCTGGGTGCTCTATCCACTGCACCACCTAACTGCCCCCTCATAGCTGTTTTCTTAAGAAAAGTTAGAAGCAGTATTACCATCAACAAAAACATAAGGAATATGCTGGGCTAAACTTTGTGGGGAACACAAAAGAGGATATGATATGATCTTTGCCCTCAGGAAACATACCATCTAATAAGAGTTATAATTCACATTTGTACAGCAATTTAAGGTTTACAGAGAATTCTAAAAAATAATAATGTAGTGAAGTAGATAGTATAAGTGTAGTGGAGTGGGGAAGTAAGATTAGTTTTCTCTGTGAATTATCTTTTACAGTGGGCCATATAGGAGTATACTGGTATATGTTCAGGAACTGGTTCTTTGGAAAATACAGAGTGCTTTTAAATTTAATCCATATGAATTTTTTACATCACTTTTTTGAGGTTTAAACAATCAACAAAATGATTTTTTATACACATTTCTTTATGAATCACGTTGGGAGAGGAAAATCAAAACAAAAGGGAAAACCACAAGATATTAAAAAAAACAGAAGAAAAAGGGGAAAAAAGTGAACATAGCATATGTTGATTTACATTCATTTGCCATAGTTCTTTTTCTGGATGCAGATGGCATTTTCTATCCAAAGTTTATAGGTATTGCCTTGCACAATCTTGCTATTACTATGTAAGTGTATTCTTGATTGTGTTTGTTTTGCTCAGCATTAGTTCATGTAAATCTGGCCTTTCTAAAATCACTTGTTTATAATTTTTTATAGAACAATAATATTCCACTACTTTCATATACCATAATTTATTTAGCCATTCCCCAATTAATGCGTATCTACTCACTTTCCAATTCTCTGTCTCTCCAAAAAGAGAGGCTTTGGTAGCTGATTTCTGAGGTGTAAATGCTCACACTAAAAATTTAATAATCAGCTGGTCAAGTCAGCTCTAGCATAATTCTTGAGGTCATCCCATGAAGCATACATAATCCTGAGATAAGGTCCTGCTGCTTCCAGCAAGACATGCGTACTTTAGCTTTTAAAAAATTAATTAAAAATTAATAGGTATTCATTTGTTTTAAAAATAAAAACAAAATTCTTGTAATAAATATGCTTAGTCAAGAAAAACATATTCATGTATCGATCATGAACAAAAATATGTCTTTTGCATATTGTCCATTACCTCTATCAGGAGGTGAGTGGAATTTGTCATTATTGGTTCTCTAACTGAAGTTGAACCTTAAATCTCTGTCTACTTCTTCCGCTTTGCTTTTACTTTCTTTTGTTTGTCTCACAACACAGGAATACATCAAATAGGAGATGTACAAACAAATAGTAGACAGATTCTGAGCTCAGAGGAAAGAGGTGCTTATCTGCCCATGGAGATTGGGAAGACTTCAAAGAGATCATATTTGATCACTTGAGGGATGGGTAGAAGTTGAGATACTTCATTCCTGATAGAGGGATGGTTTAAGAAAAGATATATAAACAGATATGAAAAGTTACAAAATGTTTGAGGGAAAATGAATGCTTTGGATTGGTTAGAATATATGAGCTGTGTGTGTATAGGGGTGTTATTTATGTAAGAGAGTAGTGGGAAATAAAACTGGAAAGGTAAGTTGGGGCCAAAAATATAGGATCCTGAAAAAAATGGTGATGCCAAGGAGTTTGGACTTTATTCAGGAAATAATAAGAAAACATTGGAGTAGGTAGATCTTGTTTTCAGAGTTCACTTTCATTCTAGGAAGGTTAAAATGCCAGTTTTGTGTGGATTGGGAGATAATGTGAAGACAGAAAGTAAGTTGGGACACTTTTGTAAGAGTTTATGCTACTGTGCTCTAGATCATGGGCAGCAAGTATGTGTGTGTGTGTGTGTGTGTGTGTGTGTGTATGTGTGTTACACATACTTTCAATATGTAGCATTCTTATTCTAATTAACCAATTATTCCCCTAAATTAAGAGGCACTAAATGGGTTTGTAAGGCAAAGCCAAAAGAAAGTCAGAACAGAAGGTGACAGATTCTGCTTGGGTAAGGGACTTCAGAGAGATCCAGTCCACAGGGGCAGTTAGAATATGGTTCATTTCTAGCCTAAGTAGAAACTAAGATCAGAGAACAGTTTGTTTATTGATGTGTTATAGAAGCAGAGGTGGATAATGAAAAAAACAAAACAAAACATTGTGATCAATGTAATAGACTTCCTACCATCTAGGGGAGGTGGTGGAGGGTAGAAAGGAAAAATTTGTAACAGAAAGCTTTGCAAAGGTCAATGATGAAAAATTACCCATGTATATGTTTTGCAAATAAAAAGCTTTAATTAAAAAAAAATAAATGTCTTGCAGGCTTAGTTCTCCCAGGCTTATCTTGGTTATCAGATGATAAGCCTTGAGGTTCATTGGATTTGTTCATGACTGTCCTCTCAAACTTATTTCAATGAATCACAATTTTATTTTTTGGGGGGCACCCTAATTTGATTCACATTACCATTTGAATTTAAGCCTCTTTCCCATCACACCTCACCTGAGGGGAAGTCCCATATAATACAGTCCTGACAAAAGCCTGTCAACCAATTCACCCTAGAGTGACCACTATCAATGAAAACCATCCTTGAGGAGGTGCCTAGGGCCTGCTGCAAAACACAGGATTCATCTTGGGCAATCCTTGTCAGATGCCTTTGTCAATATGGTGCTTATGGCAATTCTAATAGACTTGTGATAGAAAAGGCCATCCACACCCAGAGAGAGAACTATGGAGACTGAATGTGGATCAAAGCATAGGATTTTCACCTTCTGTTATTGTTTGTTTGCTTGATTTGGTTTTTTTTTCCTTCTCGTGTTTTTTCCTCTTTTGATCTGATTTTTCTTGTGCAACATGACAAATATGGAAATATGTTTATGAGTTGTACATATTTAACTTACATAGTTTGCTGTCATGAGACAGGGCTGGATGGGAAGAAAAATTAGGAACACAAGGTTTTGCAGAGATGAATGCTGAAAACTATCTTTGTATATATTGGAAAAATAAAAAGGTATTATTATAAAAATATAAGGTGCCTATGGGAAATGTATTCAGAAGTGTCCAGCAAAAAATTTTTACCTTCCCCTGAGCTTTTCAAGCTGAACAAATTAAAAGAATTCCCTAAATGAGCCTCTCAGACTGCCTTCTTGTTTCTTTAAGATTTGGTTATGCTAGGTTATTGGCAAACTCTCCCCAGGAATTTTCCACTGAGCACAGAGACTGGTCAGTTGCTGATCCCTCTGCTGCTGATCTCAGCACTAAGTTTCTTCCTATCTGGGACACATGTTTCTGGTTTTCAGGTTTATGAGAACCACATTGACCGTCCACCCTCCCTGTTCTCCCTGTGTTGGAATAAATGCTGGCATCACTGAGTTTGACCTGGGCATTGAGCTATTACTGGAACATGACTGGCTCTAGGAGTAGAGGACCTGGGTTCAAATCACACTGACAACTTACTAGCTATTTCTATTTCTATTTATTTATTTATTAAATTTATTTTTTTTTATCAAAGCTTTTTATTTGCATAACATATGTATGGGTAGTTCCTCAACATTGATCCTTACAAAGCTTTCTGTTACAAATTTTCCCCCTAGTCCCCTCCCCTGCCCTCCCCTAGATGGCAGGAAGTCTACTACATGTTAATTATATTAAAATACTTGACAAGTTGAATATATGTATACATATTTCCACACTTATCTTGCTGTGCAAGAACAATCGTATCTACATGAAGAAAAAAATATCTGAGAAAGGAAACCCAGTGCAAACAAACATCAATCGAGAGCATGAAAATGTTATGTTGTGGTCCACATTTCACATCCCTCTCTCTGGGTGTATATGGCCTTCTTCACTGAACAATCGGAAGTGGTTTGAAACATTTCATTGTTGAAGAGAGCCATGTCCTTCAGAATTGATCATCATATAGTACTGTTGTTACCATGTATAATGATCTCCTGGTTCTGCTTATTTCATTCAGCATCAGTTCATACAAGTCTCTCCAGGCCTCTCTGAAATCATCCTGCTGGTCATTTCTTATACAGCAATAATATTCCATAACATTCATATACCATAATTTATTCAGCCATTCTCCAATTGATGGGCATCCATTCAGTTTCCAGTTTCTAGCCACTACAAAAAGGGCTGCCACAAACATTCTTGCACATGTGGGTCCCTTTCCCTCCTCTAAGATCTCTTTGGGATATAGGCCCAATAGAAACACTGCTGGGTCAAAGGGTATGCACAGTTTGATAACTTTCTGAGCATAGCTCCAAATTAGCTATTTCACTTTATGCAAGTCTCTTTACCCATCTTGATCTTGATTTCTTCATCTGTAAACTGAAGGGATTGTGTTAAATCAGGTTTCTTAAGCTGAACTCATGGATTTTAAGTATTCCAATAGATTTTAAGGTATCAGGGCTTGCATGGGAGAAAAATTGTGATTGATTTCTACAAATCTTTGGTTTTCTTTGTAATTGTATGAATTTTATTCATTTGAAAACAATAACTTACACCCCGCCAAAGGGATCCATGACAGAACAAAGGTTAAGAATCCCCAGATTGGAGGTCTCTGGTAACACTTATTGCTCTAGATCTATTAGCCTATGATGCTGTGCTATATATATTTATAGTTTTCATTTATATTTTCTTATATATTATTTGTGCATATAAATGACACACACATACACACACACATATATATGTATATATATATATATATATATATATATATTAGGTGCTATATTTGAAAAGTAATGAGATCTTCTTTCAAAACTTTTATCCATGCTCTTGTCTCCTCCCAGTGTTGTTCTCCAATGATTCCCCTTCTTCTTGTCATGAATACATGTTGTTGTTATGCTCAGTTGGGTCTGACTCTTCATGATGGTAAGAATTTTCTTGGCAAAGATAGCAGAGTAGTTTGCCATTTCCTTCTCCAGTGGATTAAGGCAAGTATAGGTTATGTGACTTGTTCTCTGAGACTAGATTGAATTTAGGTTTGCATGACTCCAGGCCCAGTGTTCTATCCACTGAGGTACTGAGCTACTTAGCTATTTCTACAAGTACATATAGCAAGCAAAACAAGTCATCAGCATTGGCTATATATAACAATATGTGCCTGACTCTACACCTAGGAAGAGAATATGACTAGAAATAGTTTTAATTTCATCATCTGAAAATTGTCTGTTCATAACCTTTGACCATTTATTGATTGGAAAGTGGCTTAGAATTCTTAAATATGAGACAGTTCTCTATATATTTTAGAAATGAGGCCTTTATCAGAATCCTTAAATGTAAAGATGATTTCCCAATTTATTGCTTCCTAAGGAGTCTTTCTTAACATATTTTAGCCAGCAGACAATACCAGTGGTGGAAAAAAAAAGCTATTTTCTTTGAATAAAAGGTCTTTTGGGGATCTTAAAGGAGGGAAAGAGACCCATATGTGCAAAAATGTTTGTGGCAGCCCTTTTTGTAGGGGCTAGAAACTGGAAACTGAAGGGATGCCCATCAATTGGAGAATGGCTGAATAAATTATGGTATATAATGTTATGAAATATTATTGTTCTGTAAGAAACGACCAGCAGGACGATTTCAGAGAGGCCTGGAGAGACTTGCATGAACTGATGCTGAGTGAAGTGAGCAGAACCAGGAGATCATTGTACATGGCAAAAAGATTATACGATGATCAATTCTGATGGACATGGTTCTCTTCAACAATGAGATTATTGATGCCAGTTTCAGTGATCTTGTGATGAAGAGAGCTATCTATACCCAGAGAGAGGACTGTGGGAATTGAATGTGGTTAACAACATAACATTTTCAGTTTTTTTGTTGTTTGCTTGCATTTTATTTTCTTTCTCATTTTTTCCGGTTTGATTTGATTTTTCTTGTGCAGCAAGATAATTGTATAATTATGTATGCATATATTGGATTTAACATATATTTTACCATGTTTAATATATATTGGAATACTTGCCATCTAGGGGAAGGGACAGGAGAAGGGAGGAATTGGAACACAAGGTTTTATAAAGATTAATGTTGAAGAATGATCAATGCATATATTTTGAAAAAATAAAAAACTTTAATAAAAAAGGTCTCTTTGGGAACCACTTTCTTTTTTCTTTTTCTTTTTTTTATAAAGCTTTTTATTTTCAAATAATATGCATGGATAATTTGACAACATTGATGCTTACATATTCTTATGTTTCAGATTTTCTCCTCCTTCCCTCCACACCCTCCCCTAGATGGCAAGTAATTCAATATATGTTAAACATGTTAAAATATATGTTAAATCCAATATGTATAAACATATTTATACAATTCTCTTGCTGCATAAGAGAAATCAGATCAAAAAAAGAAAGTAAATGAGTAAGAAAACAAAATGCAAGTGAACAACAACAAAAAGAGTGAGAATGTTATGTTGTGATCCACATTTAGTTCCTACAGCCCCCTCTTCATCACAAGATCATTAGAACTGGCATCAATCATCTCATTTTTGGAGTCATGTTCATCAGAATTGATTGTCATATACAATTATGTTGTCATGCACTATTATCTCCTGGTTCTGCTCATTTCACTTAGCATCAGTTCCTGTAGGTCTCACCAGGTCTCTCTGAAATCATCCTTCTGATAATTTCTTATAGAACAATAATATTCCATAACATTCATAGACCATAACTTATTCAGCCATTCTCCAACTGATAGACATCTACTTAGTTTCCAGTTTCTTCCCACTATGAAAAGGGTTACCACTAACATTTTTGCACATATGGGTTGTGGACCTCTTTCTTTATGTGAAACTACATTTTCACAAAGTTTATGCATTCCATGTAGAGTTATTTATTGTTTCTCTGTGAAGGCTAAAGGACTTCTCAGCTAAAAGCTGAAAGAAAAGCTAAGCAAGTGAAATTATGGAGTGACTAATTGTGGTCAGGTATGTGTAGGAAGCTGAAATTAAATAAATTATTCAGAATTGGGGAGGAAAAAGTGGTTTCAATCTTATTTTTACTAAGTTATATAAGCCTGCCCTGTGATTTGATGGGAATACTTCGTTGTTATAGTCACTATAGTTATGAATGCTAAAAAAAACCCCCAAAACCCAAACATCATTTTGTACATGTATAACATATCAAATTGCTTACTGTCTCAGGGAAGAGGGAAGGGAAGAAAGGAGAGAGAGAATTTTATTTTATTTTTATTTTTAAATAATACTCTATTTTCCCCTTAGTTGCATGTAAAGAAATTTTTAACATTCATTAAAAATATTTGAGTTCCAAATTTTCTTTCTTCCTCCTTCCCTGAGATGGTAAGCAATTTGATCTAGGTTATGCATGGAACTTCCCCCCCCCAAAAAAAAAAAACCCTATTTATTTATTCATTTATTTATTTATTTATTTTCAGGTTGTACATGTACATTAATTTTCTATATATTTCTATCCTCATAATGTTAGGAGAGAAAAATTAGAACAAAAGGGAAAAAACACAAGAAAGAAAAAAGAAAAAAAAAGGTGAAAATAGAGTACATTGATCCATATTTACTCTCCATAAGTTTCTGTCTGAATGTGGGTGGCGTTTTCCATCCAAAGTTTATTGGGATTGCCTTGGATCACTGAATTGCTGAGAAGAACCAAGGCTATCACAATGGAAAATCACACAGTCTTGCTGTTGTTATGTATAATGTTTTCCTCGTTCTGCTTGCTTCACTCAGCATCAGTTCATGTAAATTTTTTTAGGATTTTCTAAAAATCAGCTGAAATTCAAAATTTTAAAGAAAGAATGCTAAAAATTGTTTTTTACATGTAATTAGGAAAAAATATCATTAAAAAAGAAGCATATTTCATTTTCACTTTTATCCTCATCGAGCACTAATAGAGCTTTTGCTCTGTGGAAAAAAGTAATTATAGGGAATGAATGATAAGGTCATGGTTCTTACTCTTAAGGACTACATAGATAGTTTGGGAGCAATGGACCTGAAAGAAAAAAAAAAACCAATAAAATAAATGTTAATATAGAGACAGTACTTCTTCAGCACTAAATAAATTGTACTAATGATTTCTTAATTGCCAGATGCATTAGTCTTTTCTCAAGCTCCCACCTTCTTGACCTCTCTGCAACATTTGATGGTTGGCCTCTCCCATCTCCTAGATACTCCTTTTCTAGAGACTTTCCTCTCTCTCTGTGTCTGTCTGTCTCGTTCTGTTCTCCTTGAATATATCTGACCTTTCCTTTTTAGTTTCCTTTGCTAGATCACCACTCATGTGACACTACTTAATTTTGGTCAAGACTATTCAGGGCTTCCCTCATGCCTAATACATTCTCTTTGAGATTACTTTCCATTTATATTGCATAAGTGTATATATATATATATATATATATATATATATGTATATATATATATATGTATGTATATGTGTGTGTGTGTTAGCATGTTGTTTCCCCCATTAGACTGTGAATTCCTTCAGAGAAGGAATTATTTTTGTCCCCATTCTTTTTTTTTTTTTTTGTATCCTTAGCACTTTGCATAGTGCCTGACATATTGTTTGTCCTTCATTCTCCAAAAGGACCATGATGTCATGACTTGCAAATGAAATGGGTTTAAGTGAGGGAGGACTGTGCAAAATCATCAGCCTCACTTTTTTTTTTTTTCCCAGAGCCATCTGGCTATAGTGGCCAGATATAGATCAGGATGACTGGAGATGGCCCCATGGGCACATAGTAGCTGATTAATAAATAATTCTTCATATTATAATTAGGCTGTGAGTTCCTAGAGCAAAGACTAGTCCATTAGATTACCATTCTCAAGCTAGAACAACCATCAAGTTGAATATTGCCCAATTTACAGATAAAAAAACTTGAGTACTAAGGAGATGAATGACTTTCCCAGAATCCCAAAGGTATTAATCATTAGACGTAAAATTAGAACTCAGGTCCTCTGCCTCCAAGGTGCATTCTCTTTGTACTGGGCTGCTACTCAAGAGGCAATAGGCAGCCACAGCAGTTTTTTTTTTTTTTAATTAAAGCTTTTTATTTGCAAAACATGTGTATGGGTAATTTTTCAACATTGACCCTTACAAAGCTTTCCTTTACAAATTTTCCCCCCTACTCCCCATCCTCCCCTAAATGGCAGGAAGTATACTACATGTTAATTATGTTAAAATACTTGACAAATCAAATATGTGTATACATATTTTTACAGTTATCTTGCACAGCAGATTTTTAAAGGATGAAGTTACATAACCCAAATTTATTTATAAGGATGATGAGTCTAGTAATAATGTGAAGGAAGGATCAGAAAGGGGTATGGAGAAGTGGGAAGATTGGCTAGGAGGATACATTAGATAGCAGTCTTAGAAACAGACAAGAAGGAGGAGAATGTCCAAAATAAGAAAGTGACGTTGACAAGTCTGAGTAATTGATTACATGTGACAGGAGAAGGAAGAAGCAATGACTGGTCCAAGAACGAGGATGTGTGAGTCTGGCTAAATGATGTTTCCATAGACAGAAACTCCTAAGGGAGAAGGAGAAAGATTTGGAGAGAGAAGTTATAAATTCAGTTTGGATATATTGATCTTGAGATGCTGGTGATCAACCAGGTGGGAATGTGTGGCATATAAATTGTTGGAGTTCAATCCTAGGATTTGAGATCCAGACTTAGTAGAGATCTTGGAGGCTACTGAGTCTGATGTTTTTGTTTTACAAATGGGGAAACTGAGGTCGATGGAGGTCGTGTCTTTGAATCCTTATATCCAATGATCTTTCTACTGCAATGCTTGAACTCAGAAGAGAGATCAAGGCTAGTCATGGAGATCTGGGAGGCATTGGAACAGTGCTTGCGTTTCCTTAATAGTTGAAGGTCAAGCAGTGGGTTGAGGAAGAAGAGGACCTCTTGGGAACTTCCACAGAAAGGGTGTAGATGAAGGACCCCAGGAGACCCAAGAGAAAAGAAGAGGAATTACAGTCTTCTGGTTGGGGAGCAAGGAGCATGCAAGAAGTGGAGTTAAAGGAAGGTGGTCAGGTAAGGAAAGACTGTTGGCGTTGAATACTTTTGAGAGAACAAGTCCCAGTGAGGAAGGTAGGTGTCAGATTCCAAGGGGAAAATGAAACAGTGAATAGAGGGGAAGTGGAGGCAGGTTGCAAGATAAGGGAGAAAAGCCAAGACAAAGGCTTTTTTTTTTTTTTAAAGGATTATCAGAGAAACAACCACAATATTAGGTTGATGGAAAAAGATCATTGTAGAAGGGAATGGAGGAGGCATATGAGACATGGATGACAGCTGGATCAGCCTTGGAGGAAGGAGGAGGAAATACTTTTCAAAAATAAGCAAGCTTTCAGCTGGCACGAAATAAGACTTAATAAGTGCTAGCTGACAGACTAACATAAGTTTGTCCTGGATAAAGATTAGGAGGGAAGCAATAAATTGGGAAATCATCTTTACATTTAAGGGTTCTGATAAAGGCCTCATTTCTAAAGTATAAAGAGAATTGTCTCATATTTATAAGAATTCAAGCCACTCTCCAATAGATAAATGGTCAAATGATATGAACAGACAATTTTTAGATGATGAAATTAAAACTATTTCTAATCATATGAAAAGGTGCTCCAAATCACTATTGATCAGAGAAATGCAAATCAAAACAACCCTGAGGTACCACTACACACCTGTCAAATTGGCTAAAATGACAGGAAAAGATAACGATGAATGTCCCAGAAAACTGGGACACTGATACATTGTTGGTGGAACTGTGAATGGATCCAACTATGCTGGAGAGCAATTTGGAACTATGCCCAAAAATTTATCAAACTGTGCATACCCTTTGACCCAGCAGTGTTTCTATTGGGCCTATATCCCAAAAAGATCTTAAAGGAAGGAAAGAGTCCCACACATGCAAAAAACGTTTGTGGCAGCCCTTTTTGTAGTGGCTAGAAACTGGAAACTGAATAGATGCCCATCAATTGCAGAATGGTTGAATAAATTATGGTATATGAATATCATGGAATATTATTGTTCCATAAGAAATGACCAGCAAGATGATTTCAGAGAGGCCTGGAGAGACTTGCATGAACTGATGCTGAGCGAAATGAGCAGACCCAGGAAATCATTATATACATCAACAACAAGACTATTTGATGACCAATTTTGATAGACATGGTTCTCTTCAACAATGAGATGTTTCAAACCAGTTCCAGTTGTTCAGTGATGAAGAAAGCCATATACACCCAGGGAGAGGGATCTGAATGTGGACCATAACATAACATTTTCACGCTCTCTAATGATGTTTCCTTGCATTATGTTTCCCTTCTCAGATTTTTTTCTTCTTGTAGATCTGATTTTTCTTGTACAGCAAGATAACTGCATAAATATGTATACACATATTCAATTTGTCAAGTATTTTAACATAATTAACATGTATTAGACTTCCTGCCATCTAGGGAAGGGGGTGAGGGGTAGGAGGGAAAAATTTGTAGCAGAAAGTTTTAGGGTCAATGTTGAAAAATTACCTATGCATATGTTTTGCAAATAAAAAGATTTAATAAAAATTAAAAAAAAGATTGTCCTGGATACTTTTCTTTTCTCTATGTCTTCTCACTGGGTGATCTTGTCTGTTTTCATGAGATATATAGCTAACATCCAAATTCAGCCCTAGTCTCTCTTCTGAGCTTTAATCATCACTAACTCTCTAAGATATTTCCATATGGTTTTCCCACAGATATCTTAAATTCAAAATATCTAAAACAGAACTCATTATCCTTTCCTCCAAATCCACTCCCCTTCTTCCTATAATTTCTGTGTCTCTCAGGGTTATCATGAAATTTCCAGTCACCAGATGAGTGTAATCTTGATGGTGGAGTCATCCAAGGTCTTCTTTCTCCCTTTCTTATATGCAACCAGATGTATACACAACATCTTTTACACCTGTCATCTTCTCTTTCTTTACATGTCCATCACTCTATTCAAACCTTCACCACCTCCCACTGGACTGTGAGTTCATTGAGAGCAGAAACTATCTGTTGCCTTTCTGATACTTAATCAATATTTATTGGCTTAATCAATACTTATTGGCTTGCCTTCACTTTACTCTGGCCTCAACCATTACTATAGCTCCTAAATAATCTTCCTACCTATCTTCTTTCCTCTCTTCAATCCATCTTTTACTCAGCCAGGCATGTCTGGTAGTAGCTGTGTCACTTAAACTCTTGTTTCAGTTTCTTTTGTTAAATAGGATGAGTGCTTTATCAGTATTTATTGTTTGATTAATAACAAGATTGTTCTGAGAATCAAAAGAGATAATGATTGTAAGGTGCTTAGCATAGGGGTGCCACATAGCAGTGCTATATAAGTATTCGTTACTATTAATTGTTTTAAAAATTGTTTGTTATAAGGGATTTATAGTCAGGAATGGATGGGTATTTTAGTTTGGAAAGTTATAGGGATAGTGAATAGAGCTATATTGATATTCTTAAAGCACAGGTCTGACCTCATCATTCCCCTACTTGAAATGCTTCAGTGGCTTCCTGCACAGACTTCGCTTGGCAATTAAAGTCCTGAGCAATGTATCTTCAACCTGGCAGATTATACATGACTCCCCTTCATGCACTCTGTGTTCCAGCCAAATTGAGGTACATGCTCTTTCCAGTGTGAGATATTTCACCTAATATCTCTGGATCTTTTTAACATCAGAATGTTCTTTCTCATCCCTGCCTTTTGGATCTCTTAGCTCTCTTCCAGGCTCATCTTAAGTGCCAACTCCTTCAAGTGATCTTTCCTTGTTGCTAGCTGTTAGTCTAATTACTTTGATAATGCTTTTACATATCTTCTGTAATTGCTTATCTGTGACTGACGCAAGTTGAGTCTTTCCAGGAGAATCCATCATTAGGGAGTGCTTAACAAATGCTCACTGATTTTTTTCTTGGAATTGAAGTTGTCTAGAAAAAGTATTCTAAGATTTGAATCCCTGAACTAAATATCAATTCAAGTGTAGGGTAAACTTTTTGACACAAAATTATAGATTTAGGATAGTGACTCATTCAATGAAAATTTTTAATGAACATTTGCTGAAGGATAATCAAAGTATTATCCAAACATTCCTGAGTCATAAGGACAGATGCTGGAATAGGAAACACATGAAAAGAAATTAAGTTTATTCATTGATATTATGGAATTATTTTCAATTTTTTTTTCAGATGAGTGAAAATGGAATGATTTAATTTTGACTTTTGACTCACTCTAGATCAAAACTGACATTTTAGGATACATGAAGATCCAGTAGAAGGCAATCTGAATCTAATCAAGATTTTTAAAGTACGTTGATGCATGAATTCCCCCCCCCTTTACCTACCTCTATAACTTTGGGCCTCAAGGGCTCTGGGACTCAGTTCCCTCATATGTAAAATGAGATTAGCCTAAAAGATTTCTCTAATTTTCCTTCAATCTCTAAAGTCCTGTGATACTGATGATCCCTCTAATGGGAGATTATCTTATAATGTCTTTAATATGTCAGCAGTCTTTATTACACACACACACACACACACACACACACACGAAATACCTTCAGTGTAGCAAAGGAAATAGTTGAGTTATTAACACACCATTTGGCATTTTCTCAACCTCTTTCTTTTCTCTTTCCACTTTATCATTAATTCTCTTTCAATGTGTATAACTTTCTTGTATGTAGAGCTTTGTTTGGAGAATGTTTCCCCCCGACCCTTTCCTTATATTAGCCAATTCTTTATCAGAATATCAGCAATGTTTGCTCACATGTACCAACCTGCATTAAAACACATGGGAAATTTTTCCTACAAAAAATACAAAAAAGACTATTATTCAAAGACTTTCATATTCAGTAAAAACTAGAGATTGTTCTAGAGACTTTCCAAAGATTGTTTCTTAATATAAACTTTAACTTAAACTTGACTAAAGTTGTCCATGTGACATTACGCTCAGTAAGACAATTATTTACAGGTGATCAATTAACTCCTTTTTTTTTTTTTTTTTTTTTTTGCTATCTAGCACATTTGGGCCATCTCTGAAATATTTCTGGCCCAAAGCCAGACCCATCATCTTGATTACTTAGTCCAAAGGAGTCTTTCACTTTCAGAGAAAATGATGTTCTAATTAAACGCATGAAATGCATTCAAAGGTAGTGAAATCTGCAATGAATTTTATTCATATGTTTCTGAATATAAAGGCAACTGGCAGTACAGTAGCTAGAGTGCTAGACCTGGAGTGAGAAAAATCTGAGCTCAAATCCAACCTGACACTAGCTGTGCAATCCTAGGCAAATCACTTACTGCCTGTCTCTGTGAACTATAAAATGGATAATAAAAAAATCTATTTTCCAGGGTTGCTGTGAGGATTAAATAAAATAATAGTTGTGAAGTGCTTAACACAGTGACTGACATGAAGTAGATAATAATAAATACTTGTTTCTATATATACTTTCTTGATCTGGCAATTTGTTGTTATATATTTTGAATCCTCCCTGCTGTTCTGCTGGGCACATGACAATGTTCTCTTTTGTTTTGTTTCATTTTGTTTTGTATTCCTTTTATGTTTTTCTTTTTTCTTATTCGTTTTTAAAAAAAAAAAACAAATCAAAAAATAAGTAATTTTTTCCTTCCTTCCTTCTAAATAACTAGGACCTACGACCTGATTCAATAAAGGCTCATAATTACCGATGGTAATGGTTGGTCATCCCTGGACAGTAAGAGACACTCAGGATGTTTTCCTGATACTGGTATTCCATGGAGTAGGTATATTTTGGAATCAATCACTAGGAGTGGTGATGATTTCATATAAGTAAAGAGAATAATCATGTGAGTCCAAGGAGTGGGTAGCATACTGGACATGGAATCAAGAAGACCCAAGAATGTAAATTCCTTCTTTGCAAGTAGGGATTATTTCATTTACTGTACCTTTATCCTTAGCACCTTAGTGTCAAGGACAATGCTTGGCACAGGAGGCACTTAAAAGGTACTTTTTGAATGAGTTAAAATTCTATCTTTAACATTTATTAGTTATGTGATCTTGGAAAATCCACTTAACGTCTTCAACTTGTTTTCTCATAAGTAAAAAGGAATAATAATAGCACCTACCTCTTAGTGTTGTGAGATTCAAATAAGATCATATATATATGTGTGTGTGTGTGTGTGTATGTATGAAAAAATGCAGAAAGCACTGTTTAAGGTAGTTATTATCTTTACCATTTTTCTTCAATAGTATTTTATTTTTCCAAATATATGTGAAGATAGTTTTCAACATTCATTTTTGTAAGTCTTTATGTTCCAAATTTTTCTACCTCTTTCCCTTACCTCCCCCTCGCCAAGACAGCAAGCAATCTGGTATAAACATGTACAATCTAAAGGTAGCTATTATCATAATTATTATTGGTAAATATGAGCAGGTAGTGAGATTCTGAACTCATTGTTAGTGGGATCTGATGATTACCTCTGTCTATGGGAATATTTAGACCTCTGAAATGGAGTTGGGTGACCACTGTTCACTGTCATAGGTATCAGGTCCTTTAGTTCTACTGCATAGAGCTGATAAAGAACATTGAAGTAAGTAGCTGAAAAGTCAATAAAAGTAACAAGCAAATATTATTATAATTAGTGAAAATAAATAATTTATCTAGTTTGGTATGGTTGACGTTCTCTTCTCTAAGGAGTGAATTATATGAAAATTTTAAAAAGTAAAGCACAGTGAATATGATTAGGTGGGGATTAAAGGTTCAGGAAAATTGGAAAACTGACTTAGAATCTAGGTGTCAAAAAGTTTGGTATGGTTGACATTCTTTTCTCTAAGAAGTGAGTTATATGAAATTTCTAAAAAGTGAAGAGCAGTGAATGTGGTTAAATGGGGATTAAAGTTTCAGGAAAATTGGAAAACTGAATCCAGGTGTCAAATAGTTTGTTAAACAGTCATATAGTCAAATGTTGTCCACAACATGCCAACCAAACCAGATGGACTGGGATATATTTAATAAAATAAAAAAATAATATAACATAGATAATGTTAATTTGTGGCTTTCTGAGTTCATATGTTGACCTTCAGAGGTCTTTTTTCATTTGAGTTTTCCACCCTGTTTTAAGGTATTTCAGCATGCTCCCCATTGAATTTTGTGTTGGAATCACTTTCTTCATTTAAAATGCATTTTTAAATATTGAAATGCATTTTAAAGTTATGTTTTGATAAGCAAGGATATTGTAACTCCAAGTCCTCTGAAGAAAGTTTTTTTTTTTTAAATATCAAAAAGTAGAAGGAAGGACAGATACATAATATAGAACTAGAAGAGACTTTGAGCTAATTTATGCTCCCCAATTTTCTCAATGTTAGACCTAATGTCCAGAGTCAGTTCTCCCCTATAAAGATGGTACCTTCACATGGTTCTCTTCAATAATGAGATGTTTCAAATCAGTTCCAGTTGTTCAGTGAGGAAGAAAGCCATATACACCCAGGGAGAGGCCTGTGGGATCTGAGTCTGGACCACAACATAGCATTTTCACACTTTCTATTGATGTTTGCTTACATTATGTTTTCCTTCTCAGATTTTTTTTCCTGTACAGCAAGATAACTGTATAAATATATATACACATATTTGATCTATCAAATATTTTAACATAATTAACATGTGTTAGACTTTCTGCCATCTAGGGGAGAAGGTAAGGGGTAGGAGGGAAAAATTTGTAACAGAAAGCTTTGCAAGGGTCAATGTTGAAAAATTACCTATGCATATGTTTTGCAAATAAAAAGCTTTAATAAAAAATCAACTCAAAAAAAATAAAGATGGTACCTTCAGGGGTCTCAGTGGATAGAGAAATAAGACTTAGAGTCAGCAATAGGAGTTCAAACCCTAACTCAGTCATTTACTAGTTATGTGAGCCTGGGTGAGTCATTTAGTCTCTGACTGCCTCAGTTTTGTGACTTGTAAAATAAGGATAATAATAGTCTCTTCCTCTTAGGATTATTATAAGGATAACATGAAATAATATTTGCAAAATACTTTGCAAATCTTAAAGTAACATTTAAATGTGCAATTATTATTATAAAGGAGTTCTGGAAAGACAAGTTCTGTCTGTAGTCTGAATTGGAACTCCGAATGCTTTGCCTCCATCCTCTCCATGGAAACAATGTTATTTCCACAATTGTGGCTTTCAGTGATCAAAAGAGTATTAACTATAGATATTGGAAGGAATTTAGTTTAATCTCCTAATTTATAGGTGAGAATATTAACATTCATGCAATTTGACTAAGATTGTAAGTATTGAAGATAGGGCTTGGACTCATTTTTTCTTTCTCCTGATCTCTTGATTCTTCCATTTTGCTATATTGTTTCTACTAATATTTAAGCTATATTACAGGTTAATTTTTTTTAATACGTTAGGAACCTATTATTTATAATATTGTTTCCTTGGGAACATACATCTTGAATTCTAAACAATTGATTTAGGGATGAATTTTTGGAAGTCTGTTCATTATTTGGGGAAGTCTGTATTGTACTCTATTGCATTTTTCTTTTAAAAATGAAGTAAATAGCCTATGTGGTAAGCCAAGTAAAATAGCTGAAAAGCTGTACAAATGACATTTATAGTATGAGGTATGAAAGCCTAAGTGCCTAGATGGCAAGAACTATGTATGTTAAGATTACTTTGTGGTGCCCAGAATTATCCACCTAGGGACTTTAAATGCTCCTCATTAAAGATGATAATAAGCAGAGCTTAGGACTGTTTTTTATTGTTTATTTAGTACTTTATTTCCCCCCTATTACATGTAAAAGCAGTTTTTGGGTTCCAAATTCTCTCTTTTCCACCACCTCGCTCATTGAATAAGCAAGCGATTTGATGTAGATTATACATTTGCTGTCATACAAAACACATTTCCATATTAGTTGTGTTGTAAAAGAATAGAGATCCAAAAAATCCAAGAAAATTTTTTTATTTAGTATTTCATTTCCACCCCCACCCCAGTTATATGTAAAAAACAATTGTTTGTTTGTTTGTTTGTTTGTTTGTTTTTGGTAAAAACAATTTATAACATTTATTTTTTTATTTTTATTTTTATTTTTTTGCTTTTTGCTGAGGCAATTGGGGTTAAGTGACTTGCCCAGGGGTCACACAGCTAGGAAGTGTCTGAGACCAGATTTGAACTCAGGTCCTCCTGACTTCAGGGCTGGTGCTCTAACCACTGCGCCACCTAGCTGCCCCTTATAACATTTATTTTTAAAACTTTGAGTTTCAGATTCTCTCACTTCCTTTCTCCCTTTCCTGCCCCTCTCACATTGGGAATGCAAACAATTGAATATAGGTTATGCATGTGTAATCATGCAAAACATTTCCATAATAGTCATCTTGTTTGTATTTTTTCTTTTAGTGAGGTAATTGGAGTTAAGTGATTTGCTCAGGGTTACACAGCTAGTAAGTATTAAGTGTCTAGGGTTGGATTTGAACTCAGGTCCTCCTACGTACAGGGCTAATACTCTATCCACTGAACCATCTAGCTATACCTTATGATAATCATGCTATGAAAGAAAACATAGACCAAAACAAACAAACAAAAAACTCAAGAAAAAGAAAGTAAAAAATTTGCTTCAATCTGTACTCAAACAATATAAATTCTTTCTCTGGGTATGGATAGTATTTTTCATGATAAATCCTTCAGAGTTGTCTTGGATCATTGTATTGCTGAGGATAGCTAAGTTTTTTTTTTACAGCTGATCCTTGTATAGTATTTCTATGATTGTGTACAATGTTTTCCTGAGGATTTTTCATGAAAAAATGGTTGGCTTGGACTATTGTCTTGTTAATACTTAGTGCCTTTGTTAATAATTAGCATATGTGGTTACAGCAACTTCTAATAAGATTGGAAAGTTTTCCCCTAAAAAAGCAATAAAGTTATCCTTGAAAGTGAGTCAGGAAACTAAATCTCAAAATATTCATATAGCTTATTTATTATACTCAATACACGAGTAGACAACATTTCTCTGATCCATGTTGCCATTCAAATCAAAACACCCTTCTCATGGCAAATACAAAGGCAAGGGGTGTATTGAACCAGTGCTATATCTTTGCTGAATACCCTTTCCTTGCTTTTGTTAAGTTAATTACAGTAACAACATAGCATTTATTATTACTTTATAGTTTTATATATATACATATGTCAACAACATATGTTATTAGCTTATAGTTATGTGTATATATTATCAACATATGTATATGTTGTTACCATAAACATAACCATATTGTTTCAAAACATAACCAAAATGTTGCCATTTTTTAAACAATATGCTGTTATGGCTTTTGTTATCATAACAACTTATGGTAACAAAATGGCAACATTATGCCAAATGTTCTATGGTTTTTGAATTTTTTCATTTGTTCTACCAGACTTGCCTGCTTGGCTCATGGAAGTACTCCTTTCTGCTCAGAGGAAATAATCTCTAATTAGAATTTTGGTGGCCACTTTGGAGCAGTCTGCCTCTATGCCAATAGACATTTTACCTACTGTCTCTTCCTATTTTTCTCCTAGTTTACACATTGGCCAAGAACTCTCTCAGACAACTATTTCATTTAGTTAGAAAGAATTTATGTTTTCTATTTAAACTCTTTTTGTATCCCTGAAAATATATTTCACGGTAATTTGCTAAAGTAACCCTAAAGGAGCAGTGTGGAAATTGGGGCTATAAAACTACTTTCACCCTCAAGGTGGAAGTGAAAGTAGTTTTTCCTGTTTATCTCTCCTTTAACTACCCTTTAGCTTTGTATCCTTCCCTATTCCCTCTTACTCTGTTATCCAGTAGGTTAGTTATTGCTCCCAGCTTTGTATCATCAGAAAATTATAATAAGTATGACTGATAAAAAAACATGAAACAATACAGGCTAATCTTGGAATCCCTGGAATACTTGCTTTCAAGATGATCTGGAATCATTAATGACTTCTCTTTTGGAGCAACCATTGGAATCATTAGTGACTTCTCTTGGACCTACCATTGAAGCAGTTTTGAGACCAATTAACTATATCTGATAGCCTAAATATCTCTATTTTAGCATTGACATGTTGTGTTCCACTAAAATGTAAGAAAATCATATTTGTAATACTTTTCTGACCTACTCAGTTATTAAGCCTGTTTTTTCTTTTGTTTGTTTGTTTTTTTTTTTTTGTTTTGTTTTGTTTTTGTTTTTTTTAAAGAAAAGAAGTTAGGGCAGCTAGAGAGTGCAGTGAATAGAGCACCAGCCCTGAAGTCAGGAGGACCTGAGTTCAAATGTGACCTCAGACACTTAACACTTCCTAGCTGTGTGACCCTGGGCAAGTCACTTAACCCCAATTACCACAGGGGAAGGAAAAAGAAGTTAGACTAACATGACTTGTTCTTGATGAAATCCTGCTAACTTGTGGTGGCTATTGCTTCCTCCCCTCTGTGTTCAGTAATTTCTTTAATGATCTGTTTACAGGAATATAGTGAGGTATTACACAGACCAGAACCATTGAGGTATCAATAAAATAAAGCCAGAAATTAAGGACAGAAGGCTCCAGGACAATGGCCACGCTTTCTTTACTTGGCTTTTTATATTACTTGAATTCATTGCATACCAACATAGAGATTATCTTGGGGTGAAGGAAGCTCCAGCTTCCAAACGTCTCCTCTGTGGATTTTTTTAGCAGAATACCTTAAAACAGATTTTTAGTATACAGAGTGGCCAAAGAGATTTAAAGAAGAAATTCAACTTATTTTTGACTTTAAATCATATAGTTGTCTGGGATAATGAACTTCAACTTGGCATCAGATACAGATGGTTTAAAGAATATACTTAATCTTAATTTAGTGCTATTATTTTTGGTATTTGACTTAATTCAGTATGATAGGAGAATCAAAATCCATTGTTTAAAAGAACTATTTGATTTGGAATTAGAAATTCCTTGAATTCTTAATTTATCCTCTTGTATGTACCTTGAGCCCTTAAATTTTTTCTTTGCTAGGAAACAAATTCAAGCTTATTGCTCTATAGTTTTTTTCTCTATTGTTTTAAGATTCTATACTGTTTTGTCTTTTTGAAAATTGAGAAAATATTTCCTTTAGCCCTATATTATTTCCCATCTATATATTTAAAGGTCACTGATATTGATCATTGCAATCATATCACCTAGTTCTTTCTATTACATTCCAGGACATCTAGTGACCTTACCAGCTGTGACTGGTAACTGTAACATGAACATGGACATCATCAAAATATTGTTTTACTATTCCCTATTCATCTTAGGTATTAACTTTCTGTCAATTAATTTTTTGAATTATTTTGAGAACTATCATTCTCCGTGTCAAAGAAAACAGAAACAAAATAAGATTTGGGTAGTTTTATCTTTTCCCTACATTCTCTGCTATTACATTCCCATTCACTTCAATTTGTGATCTATTGCTTCTTTGATCCTTTTCTCTTTCCAACTAAAGATAAAAACTCAAACAAAAGAAAAACACACCCTTTGCTATCCTTAGTTTTTCTTGACATCTTAGCTGTTTCTGAATTTTAGCATTAATATTACTTTTCTAACATGATGTTTGCCTCTGTTTCTTTTTTTTGGTACATGTCTTTTAAAATTCTTAAATAGGACAAGGCAGCTAGGTGATATAAGAGCACCTGCCCTGAAATCTGGTCTTAGACATTTATAAGCTGTGTGACCTTGGACAAGTCACTTAACCCCCATTGCCTCTTAATAAAAAAATGTTTTTTAGTAGGCTGATAAATTCCCTATATACCCATATTGATCTCTCAGACAACTTCTACTTTTCTCCTTTAGAATTGTTTCTCCTTTTCTCTTCAGAATTTAATTGTTAAAAGCTTTTGGTTCATCTGGACCTGTTTTCTCTTATAGATTTAATCTTGTGCTCCTTCCTATGCTTTCTCCAAAGTATATGCTTTCCTAAAACTGAGGGTTCACATCAGATTATGATTAGTTTTCATCTTTATCAAAAATACTAAAATGGAGTCATTACTTCAGTTCAAGGTACCTATTATTTTTACCCCATCAACCAATTCCCCCTTGTTGAGAATAAAATGCATAACAGAATAATATTTATTGGATCTTCTATCTTTTGAAGGATGATGCTCTCAAGAGAGTAAGTCAAGAATTTATTAGTTTTTCTGCTTTTGGCAGAAAGAAAACTTTGGCAGATATCCAGAGAATTAAATTCTCTCATCACTTCTATATCTTATTGACATGCCATTGTGGGTTCTTTCTTAAATTTCTCATCTATTTCCTCTTTTTGCCTGTAGTATACTCAAATGACTATATCATATACTTCTGTTTCTACTTTTCTCTCTACCATGTTCTCTCACTCCACCTCCTTGAATTCCTGAATTTTTCAATGGAGCATTTCTTCTCAATATACAATGTTCCCCAACCTTCTTTTACCTAGACCTTTCTTTTTAAATAAAGGACTTTTCTGGAGTCTTATCCAAACAAATCTCTGTGGAAATTAAAATTATCCCATCTATGATAAGAGAAACTATGGCAGAGGGCTGAGTCAATGATTCTTTATTAAAAGGTAGGTGGTCCCCTCCAATGAAATAGACCTTAGATTTTCTTCACAATTTGAGATGCCACCTCCTTCCAGGGCCCTGTTTTTATAGGGCCTTCAGTTAACTTCCTGTGATTAAGCATATGAATTTAGAAGCTACAGCTCAAAGCTCCGGCCCTTACATATAGAAATTTGATATGATTCTATCAAATTGATTAATACTTATTGGAATAGGGTAGGAGTTCAAAATAAATTATTTCTCTCATCTACATGATATCTATCAGACTGAATTTGTCTCCCTGTATTAGGACCTTTATTTTAATTTTGCTTGTTGCTTATTTTTGTATTTGTGCATAGCAATCTGAGACTTTGGGTTTCATTGCTGGGTTCCTTCCCTTGTATAGTAAGTCTGCCCAAGAGTTATTTTGGTGCTCATTGCTCCACTTTCTTCTGCCACTGATAGTGTTTTCTTAAGAATATGCAAAAGACCCATGACAAGGTTAATTCTGTTATGATGTGGATTTCCTCTGCCCCATTCAGATGTTTATTGGACAAGACATGAGCCACAGCATAATTACTAATGAAATTACCAAGATTAGGGCAGCTAAATGGTGCAGTGGATAAAGTGCTAGGTCTAAGGTCAGGAAGATTTGTCATCTTGACTTCAAATCTAGCCTCAAATACTTAGTAGCTTGGGCAAGTCATTTAACCCTGCATGCCTCAATTTTCTCATCTCTAAAATGAGCTGTAGAAATAAATGGCAAACCATTCTAGTAGCTTTGCCAAGAAAACCCCAAATGTAGTCATGAAGAGTTGGACATGACTGAAATTACTGAACAATAACAAAAACCAAGATAAGATGGTGTTTTTATGAACTCAAATTTGAGTTCAAATGTTACATTGGATTTTGTCTCATGTTAATTTCTAGCCAACTCTGCTATTCTTTTTTCTACATTGTGGCTACTGTCTAGGGAAGAGGTGACAAACATGTTAGTAACACTAGTAAGTATGGACCTGAACCAGATTAAAATGCTAGTGGGAAATATTTGACAAAATAATTAAAGTACAACAAAACAAAGATAACATTACATTTTAAAATCAAGTCAATATGGTACCTGCAGGGATCCTTATGTGAGGATTATTGGCTCTCATGTCTATTTTAGTTTGATACTGCTGCTCTGGAGCAAACCTTCTTAAACTGTGGGTCACAATTCTATGTGAAATCACATATTTAAATGTTGGGATTACAAAATTATGACTCATCAGTAAATGTTTGATTTGTGTTCCTATTTTTTATACTATATACCAGAATTGTGTAAAAATTTATTGGGTGAAAAGGGGTTGTAAGTGGAAAAAGTTTGAAAAGTCCTAATCTATAGTATCTTGTTGACAGATACTTTTAGAGTATTTTAAAGGCTTTTTAATGAAATTTGTAATACTTAAGACAATCCTTTTGAGTCTGGAATGTAGGTGTGGGACAGCTTTTACTTTTCCCACTAAAGTAAATGCTTAAGCTACAAAGGAAATATTGATCCAAGCCACAAAACCATACTGTACATAAACTACTCAAAAAGCTCATTAGATGAATTTTCTCCTGTGGATGATGCCTGGAAGAGACATAAATATATGCCCATTTACCTCAAACCTTCCTCACCTGAACAATTCAGCAATATTGTGAAGTATTGATAAAATCTTAATCTGGTCTCTCACAGCATGTCCTTATTCTTTAATCTGCAGGTGATTCTTCTGCAATCTTTCCTTTCTCTGAGAAATACAGCACAGGAAATATTCTTTATCTAGTAGGCTGGTGCCCAACTCTCAGATTTGGGATCTCCCAAACTCAGAATTATTGAGAAAGTAACTCCTAAGGCTAGAAATGTGTATTCTCAAGCTGGTTAGTGTCTGTTGCTGAGGAAAGGAAACAGAAAGATGTGATAAGACAGACAGAAACTGAATGTCCAAAAATTCCTTTCTCAGGGCTGCCTGAGCAAACACAGGCCACTTGTCATGTGCTTCTCCTAAAAACTAACATGTTCTACTTCTGGCAGAGAGCTGAGGTGGGGGAGAGGATGCTGTGAACTCCGATCCAGATGTCTAAGAGAGGAAGAATGCAGGAAAAGGAGAAAAAGGGCAAATGTGTTCTGTTTGGTCCTCATTAGGCACACTCCATCCCTGGTCAGCAGCGCATCTTTTATGCTTAAAAAAATGTATGACCATCACTTTCTTTGTCAGTTATCAGCATCCCATTTAGCCTGATCCCTGTTCTGTCTTCTATGTGATCCCCCACATTTTACTGTCCTTATGACTCATTGCCAACACCAGCTCACTCTGGGCATTCTGGAGCACTCCTTGTGCCCCTCTACTAACTTGTGTTAGCATCTATACATATGTCATTAATGAAGAGGTATGAAATGCATCTGCTCCTTCAGATCAAGGGTTATCAGATTTGGGTAAATGTTATAGAGGTCAGGGAGAGGAATTGTCAGTTTGCAAAGCAGTTTTCCTAGAAATTGGCAGCTTGTAGTTTTTAGACCTCATACAAATGTTTTTCTGTACCCGTTAATGTCCTTCAACTCTACTACAGGGGCTATATCTACCTCATCTAGGGGCTAATGATCCTAGTAAGAATTGTGAAGTAGGCAAAGTTGATCTTCAATTCCCTTCTACCTTCGGTAGGTAGGTGGTGTAGTGAATAGAGCACTGGACTAGAAGGCAGAAACCCCAGACTTTAAATCCTATCCCAGAAACCCCTAGCTGTGTGACCCCAGGCAAGTCACTTAGCTTATTTCAGACTCAGTCTTCCCTCCTGCAAAATCAATCAGCATAAAAACTTCAGAATTGTGAGAATCAAATGTGATAATGTTATGTGCTTTAAAAACCTTTAAGTGCTGTAGAAATTTTTGTGATTTTCTTTATTTTACCATTGTCCATTGTCCCCCATGTTGGGCCTCCAAGGGTTCAGTCCCCAAATGCTGTCTTCTGATTTCTTAAGGCCCCAGATAGTGGTAACCCCACCAAGGTTTGTGTTTCAGACATAAGGCCTTTAAAACTTTGCTACTTCCTTTCTTATCCTTAATTCTTACCTATCTTATGCCTCATTACCTTAGAGCCCTGGTTAGTGCCTAATTAATCTAAGGTGTTTGTGACTGAAAAAAGCTAATTTCTCTAGCTGGGTTGTACCTCTCTTACCCTTCATGATCTCAAAGATAATATTAGCATTTTAAGCAGGACCTTAATGTCTTAACTCAAAAGAATTGGAACATGTGGACTGGCACTATGGTAAGTCTAGAAAAGGAGTTATTTTGTGGAGGACTTTGGTGTCTCTCTTTTCATCCCACAGGGGTAATTGCTATTCTGTCTATAGCTAGATCCGGGTGATCCCTAACTAATGTCTTTAAGAAGTAAATGCCTAATTCTTCTAGAAGTGATAGTTGCTCCCTTTTTGAAAAATTACCAGAAATAAAAATTGCACAATCCATCATGGTTACCCATTTCAGAATCTTATTTATTCTGATGATACAATTTTTCTAAAATCCAATTGAAATCTCTTCTGCTTTTTTTCTCATTCAGTCTTTTCTTCTGAAGCTGGAGTGACTGTCAGATAATTCTGTTTTTCAAAAAAAAAAAAAAAAGAACCAAAAAAAGACCCTTTATGTTAACTCCAATTGCCTTAACCTTTCCTTATAACTATCCATGTTCTAATTAACATGTAGTAGACTTCCTGCCATTTAGGGGAGGGGTGGGAGTAGGGGAGGGGAAATTTATAACAGAAAGCTTTGCAAGGGTCAATGTTGAAAAATTACTCATATATATGTTTTTGGTTTTGTTTTTTGCTGAGGCAATTGAGGTTAAGTGACTTGCCCAGAGTCACACAGCTAGGGAATGTTAAGTGTCTGAGACCATATTTGAACTCAGGTCCTCCTGACTTCAGGGCTGGTGCTCTATCCACTTCGCCACCTAGCTGCCCCATACATATGTTTTAAAAATAAAAAGCTTTAATAAAATGAAAAAAAAAAACTATCCATGTTCCATTTCTTCATTTCATTTTCACTTTTCTCTGGACCATCTCCAAGTTTCCCAGCTCCTTTCTAAAATGGAGAAGTTTAGAAAAACTGAATGATATCTTGAAATGTGTTAATTAGGTTTTGTTTTTGTTTTTGGTCATGGATTTCAAGTAATCCTATGATTTTTAACTTCTTTTTCCTTGATCTGTTTTCACATCAATCAGAGTTAAAGAGAGAATAACATACATTTAGAAAAGTTTATAAAGAAGTAAGAGGGTGAGGGAATAAGATGGAGGGATAGCTTAAATATTAGGAGGGGAAGGTAATGTGAGATGTAAAGTAGAGGAGCTAGGAGCGATAGGAAATAAGAGATACAAACATAAAATAAAGTTTGGGAGTAGAACTTATTATGTTAAAAAAGCAAGAGAGTAATCATGATCTCAAAGTTAAAGCTAAAATAGATTTAAACAAATGAGAAAAATGAGGAAATGATACTGTATGTCAACCATGTTAATCAATATTGTTTTAGGCTATTTAAATAACTAGACAGTATAAGGTGGGAATATTGCTATGGTGTAGGAAATGATGAGTTTGAACTAGAAAAATATGGAAAAACTTGGACTTTGTGTACATATATATGTCTGTATGTATATATGGATATATTAAAATGTATACTCACATATATATCTATAACAATATATTTCCAAGTTTAATTGTAGCCTTCTGGAGGAGAAAGGGAAGAAAGAATAAGGTTAAAAGTACACAGCAGGGAACAAAAGAGGCCCCACAAAGAAGCAAAGAAAAAATGAATAACTCTGAATATATTGTATAGTATTTATTACATAGGCTTTATTGAAATGGAAATTAATGTTTTATATTTGAAATCTTCTCATGTTCTGCTGTACACATGGGATTTTTTCTTTTCCTATTTTTCTTTAAGTTTAAAATAAGTTTTAAAAAAGAAAAAAGAATTCTTGTTTCCCAAGACTAATATGGAAATATGTTTTACATGATTGTTCATATGTAACTTATATAAAAATGTTTACCATCTTAAGGAGAGTGGAGGGAGGCAGAATATTTAGAACTCAAAATTTTATAAAAAATGAATGTTAAAAATTATCTTTACATGTAATTGAAAAAAATAAGATACTATTAAAAAGAATTCTTGTCTCCTGGAATTATTAAATTAAACAGCAAAAACAAAAGTAAGGAGGGAGAACATTTCAGGCATAGGGGACAGTCAGTGAAAAAGACACAGTGGTGACATTGACTACTAAAAAGATGTCTAGAATACATGCATCTTCCTTACCCAACTTCTCTCTCCATCCTCCTGATGGGATACTTTCTTCATTTCCTTGACATCACCATAGTATGTGTACATGTGAGGTTTATTAAAATGCAATTAATATTTAAACCAGTCATTTACTTGATATTTCCTTTGACACAGATATACTACTACTAGGTCTATACCCCCAAAGAAATCAAGGGAAAAGGAAAAGGTCTTATACGTACAAAAATATTGATAGCAGCTTTTTTTTTTTTGTGGTGGCTAAACCTTAGAAACTAAAAGGATATTCCTCAGGTGAGGAAAGGCTGAATAGGTTGTTATAATAAATATTATTGTGCTGTAAGAATGAGAAAATATATGATTCCAAAGAGACACAGGAAAACTTGTAAACTTGTACAAACTGATAAAGAGGGGAGTAGAATGAGAAGAATTTTTACTATAATATTAATATTATAAAAGTGATTAATGGTAGAGATTTTTATAAACTGATGAAAACGAAATGAACAGAGTTGGGAGAATACACATTAACTATAACATCGTACAGATAAACAATTTTGAAAGTTGGAAAACTATGAAAATATCATTCATATTTCAAGAGGATCAATGATGAAACATGCTATCCACTTCCAGACAGAAGTGTTAGTTAGAGAACAGAATGAAGTGTATTTTTGTATTCAACTAATGAGGGAATATATTTTACTTGACAATATATTTGTTTCAAGAATTTTGCTTTTCCTTTTTCTTCCCCCCTCCCTCCCATTGGAGTGAAGAGTGAGGAGAGAAAATAGATTTCTGTTCATTAAAAAATAATTTTAAAAAATCAAGAGGTGATGGTACTCTCAGATATAGTTTTCTGTTGCACTTTCAGATGAAGTCATTGTGTTGTTAGTTGTGCTTATTTGTTTTTACTTTGTTATGAGTGAGGGTAAATGATTCTATTGTAAAAAACAAAACATATCAGTCCATCTACCTCTTCATTTCCAACCAAATTGGATTCCTCTTGACTTCTCCATTATGTCCCAGAAACCTCTTTATCTTGAAAGATCATTTCAGCCTTAAACTTATGTTTCAAGAATTGCCCTCTGCTTCTTGTTTATCATCCTTTGATTGGAAGGGCTTCTTCCAGAACCTCCATATATGGACAATGTCCATCTTTTCCTTTTCTATTAGGCTATACTCCTCCAAATTTTCCATTATATCTCTATATCAGTACTTTCTTTTTCCCCTTTCATTTTTCCCCTTCCTTTTATATGTTGGCTTACTCCTTAAGAGTATAAACTCCTTGAAGGTAGGTACTGTCTTTTTCTTTGTTTTTATTTTTATTCTCATCATTTAGTATAGCATCTGGCACACAGTAAGCGCTTAATAAATCTTGGGGAAAAAAAAGGAAGTTAATATACAGAGATACTTTGGCCTCACAGGGAAGCAATTTCCACAAACTCAATTCAACAAATATTTACCAAGTAGTAATGTGAAGAAAATTAGAGTGGATGTAATTGCCCAAGAATTTTCCTTAGTGCTGAGAAGACTTGGGTTTAAGTCCTGCCTATTACATGTGTTAACTGTGTTCCCTTAGGCAAGTTATTCTTGGTATTCTAAGTAGTTTTCCAAGACTGTGATGCAGAGAAGGTGCCAACTTAGATTGGCAGAGAAGTTTCTTCAACTAGGAAGTCAGTCAACAAACATTTATTAAACATTGTGCCAGGAATTATGCTAAGCTCTGGGGATACAAAGAAAATCAAAAACATTCTCTGCTCTCAAGGAACTCACATTTTAATGGGGAAAAATCACATGTAAGCTATTATGTTCAGATCTATACATTATAAATGGGAAATGATCTCGGAATGAACCGTACCACTTGTACCAAGGATGAGGGGTTGAGGGATAGGGGAAAGAACCTGAAGAAAATGGGATTCGAGCCAAAACTTGAACCAAGTCAGGGGAAATGGAATGCAGAGGTGAGGAAGGAGAACATTTCAGGTACTGGGGACAGTGGGTGAAAAGATACAGGAAACCATTCCAACTAAAAATATTTTTGGTGTCCCACTCTCCCTCTCTAGCCTCCTCATAGAGTCCTATCTCTCTTTCCTTAGCACCACCACAATATATGCATATATGAAGTTTATTAAAATTCAATGAATGTGAAACCAACTCTGGTATTAGTACTTGATTTATAGTTTAACAAATACTGTCCTTTAATTTGGGTGATGGTGACATCTAGTGGTTTAGTCATTCTATAATGATGGTAGATGTAAATTCCCTTTTCCTGGTAGAATTAAGATTAATTTTGTTAATTAGCACTGTCACTTTTATTTGCATTTACCCAAATTCATTGAAGGAGAAAAAAAATGATCTCAAGGCAGATTATGAAATACTTTCTGGAAAACTGATATCATATCAAGTATGTTATAGAGACCTATATGTGTAAGGATGGGATCTAAACTACCCTATCCTATTTAACATTGATACTTGAAGTAATTGAGAACAAGTCTCAGTCAACCAATCAATCAAAAAACCTTAAACTAAGCATTAAAAGGCCTTTAAACTCAAATGATGTAGGGAGAGGAAATTTGACCATGCATCAGACATCTCTAAATGAATTGAGAAGAATTAGTTTGAGAGGTTGGAGCAGGGAGTTGCCCTTCACCCTAGACCGGGTTTCATTGGCCCTTCCCTCCATTCTTTTGATGTTTCTCCCCTCAATCCTACTGTCTTTGGCTAGAAGAATAAAAGAATACTTTAAAAAGTTTAAAACATCTGGAAGATTCTGGACTTCCCATTTTTCTATCAATGTTTGAGTAGCACCTCTAGATCATCCATATGGTTGCTAATTTATATTGCTTTAAGGGATAACTTCTTCAGCATCCCATAAATAGTAGAAAAGGGCTTCCACCAACCAGAAGTTGTGAGTTGCCTTTTTACCACATGTGCTTTCTAAGCTTGAGCCACATTCCCCTAGTCTCTATATATACATGTGGGGGATTGGGTCATAGACTTTTTTTTGGAGTGGGAGATGTTTTATACCAATTCTTCTTAATATATCACTTTTGTAAGTAACTCTTTCTAAAAGTTTCTTAAAGTTGGCTGACAATTATTCTCAAATGATAATCTTAAGGAGAAGCACATGAGTTGGAGGGTTGAACTGATTGTATTAGAGAGCTATCCCTGGTCCGTTAGGCACATCATCTCCCAGAATCCTATAGGGGAGATGAAGTAAACTCTGGGAAGCCAACCAGTCAATGGGAATTGGGAATTGCAAGATCATACAAAGTCCTTAAATTTCCTCATAACATTACTTTGAAAAAGATTGGAAGATTCACTTTTGCATTACATAAAAGGTGCCTCAGAGAAGAAGGAAATGGGTCACTTGTTACCTTACTATACATTACCATAAGTTCAGTTTTACAGACTTTTAAGATTTCTTTTTTTCACCTTTCATAATATATGTAGTCATCAGCTGTCAGTAGATATTTTGATGCCAGAGGCAAACTACCAGCCTTAGGTCAAAGGTGTACTTAGAGAGAAATCAACATATTTTCCATTCTTTTTTTTTTTTTTTTTTTTTTGCTGAGGCAATTGGGGTTAAGTGACTTGCCCAGGGTCACACAGCTGTTACATGTCTGAGGTCACATTTGAACTCAGGTCCTCCTGACTTCAGGGCTGGTGCTCTATCCACTGCGCCACCTAGCTGCCCCTCCATTCATTTTTACTTTAAAAATCTCAAGTGCTATTAAAAACATTTGTTGAATACCTGGAATGCACAAGACATTGAGTCAAGTCTTATTGCTCAAAATATGGGCAGCAGGAAATTTTGGTGATAGAGTGGGTGGGAATGGTAGCATAATGGCAACGCTGGCAGAGCAAGTTGGAAAACAGACATAAACTTTATCGCACACAATAAGAAAGCCAGAGAAACTGATCTTTTGGGCAAAGTGTTACAGTTTTTGAAGTCTGTTAATTCTGTCCATCAAAAAGCTTATATGTGAACAAAATCATTGTGGTTTAGATAAGAAAAACCAAGGAGAAAACTTGTGTCAAAAATCTCTGATAAAATTCTGATAGCCAAGATATATGGGATATTAATATGAATATATAAGATCAAGATCAATATGTAAGACCATTTTCTAATACGCAAGTCATGTAAGGATTTGAACAAAAACAATTGTCAAAACAAGACATGAACTGTTAGTACTTAAAAGCATTATATTATAGTTGTTAGGGCAATCTTGGAGAGAGGATAATCATGAGTTTGAATCTTACCCAGAAACATATTATCTGTCTAAATCACTTAAACTTAATTTTTCAAATCTGTAGAATAAGAGGGAGTTGAAATCAGTGACCTGTCAGGTCCCTTCTAACACTAAATTATGAATTTATGAAAGATTGCTTCAAATCACTAACTCTCAATTTTCACCTCAAACAGCAATCATGACACAAAACAGCAATTGCTAGTGTAGGAGAGATTATGAGAGATTAATACTTGTTGTGAAAATGTAAATTGCTCCAACTATTCTGGAAAGCAATTTGGAATTGTGCCTAAAAAGGTGACTAAAATGTGCATACCCTTTGACCTAGAGATCCCACAGTATATTCCTTAAGGAAGTCAAAGATAGAAAGAATGAATGCTTATATGTCAAGGTATTTAGGGAAGCACCTTTTCTGGTAGCAAAGAAGTGGAAACCTAGTGGGTGTCCATTGACTAGAGAATAGCTGAGCAAATTGTGGATATGAATCTAATGGAATATTATTGTTCCATATGAAGTGATAATAGGAGGTATTCAAAGTCTCACTGAAAGATATATGAAATAATGCAAAGAAGAGTAGATAGAATCAAGAAAATAATATACATATTTGTCAACATTATATAAATGTTCACATTGGAGTCAACACAATGGAATCAAATCCTATATTATTATCCCTGGAAAAGAAATGAGAAAATTAAATTCACCTTTTTCTTTGATTTCTTTTAAATTTAATGTTTTCAATGAATAAAATCATATTTTCTTCCTTTTTCATACTTTCCATTTTAGTCTCTATTCAACTCATTTGTCAAATTGAATTTCCTAAAGCTTAGGTATGACTTCAATGTATTCCCTGCCTATTTAATAAATTCCAGTGGCTCCCTATCTCCTCCAGGATCAAATAGAAAATTCTTTGTTTAACATTCAAAGTCAGTCATTAGTTGGTTCCTTCTTGCCTTTCAAGTTTTTTGACACCTTACTGACCATGATCCCTTGTACTTTTCAATCAAGTGACTGCATTCTTTTTTTTTTTAAATTTTAAAATTTTTTTTTTGACCTTTGCAAAAACTTTTTTTCCCAAGCTTTTCCCCTCCTTCCCCTCACCCCCATCCCTAGATGACAGGTAATCTAATACATGCTAAATAGGAGAAATTATATGACAATTACAATACATGTATACATATCTATACAGTTATCTTACTGCACAAGAAACATCAGATCTAGAAAGAGAAGAAGGAAAAAACAACCTAAGAAGGAAAACAAAATGCATGGAAATACTCACAGAAAGCGTTAAAATGCTGTGTGGTGGTTCACTCTCAGTTCCCACAGGCCTCTCTCTGGATGTATATGACTATCTTCATCGCAGAACAACTGGTTTGAATCACATCATTGTTGAAGAGAACCATGTCCATCAAAATTGATCATCGTATAGTCTTGTTGCTGTGTATAATGTTCTCCTGGTTCTGCTGATTTCACTCAGCATCAGTTCATGCAAGTCTCTCCAATCCTCTCTGAAATCCTCCTGTTGGTCATTTCTTACAGACAAGTGACTGCATTCTTAACACTACATCTCCTAATTCTGTATTTTTACTCGTTGTACCATCCCCTCCCCTTCATGGAATTCTCTCTCTCTAATTTCTTGGACTGCCTGGGTTCCATTAAACTCTATCTAAAGTCTCACCTTCTACAAGGAGTCTGATTCTCCTTAATACTAATACTTTCCCTCTGTTAATAATCTCTAATTGAGCACATACAATGTATATATAGTATATAACATACATGTACATGTTATATATACACTGCAATTTCTTTTTTTTTTCTTTTTTTTTATTAAAGCTTTTTATTTGTATAACATATGTATGGGTAGTTCCCCAACATTGATCTTTACAAAGCTTTCCATTACAAATTTTACCCCCAGTCCCCTCCCCTCCCCTAGATGGCAGGAAGTCCACTACATGTTAATAATGTTGAAATGCTTGAGAAGTTCTGCAAGAAAAATCCTATCTACAAGAAAAAAAAAAGAATCAGAGAAAGGCAACACAATGCAAGCAAATGTCAATAGAGATCATGAAAATGTTACATTGTGGTCCATATTTCATTTCCCTCTCTCTGGGTATATATGGTTTTCTTCAGTGAACAGTTGGAACTGGTTTGAGACAATTCTTTGTTGCAGAGAGCCATGTCCATCAGAATTGATCATCATGTAATACTGTTGTTGCTGTGCATGATGATCTCCTGGTTCTGCTCGTTTCACTCAGCATCAGTCCATGCAAGTCGCTCCAGGCCTCTCTGAAATCGTCCTGCTGGTCGTTTCTTACAGAGCAATAATATTCCATAACATTCATATACCATAATTTATTCAGCCACTCTCCAATTGATGGGCATCTCTTCAGTTTCCAGTTTCTAGCCACCACAAAAAGGGCTGCCACAAACATTCTTGCAAGGTGGGTCTCTTTCCCTCCTCTAAGATCTCTTTGGGATATAGGCCCAGTAGAAACACTGCTGGGTCAAAGGGTATGCACAGTTTGACAACTTTTTGAGCATAGCTCCAAACTGCTCTCCAGAATGGTTGGATCCGTTTACAGTTCCACCAACGATGTATTAGTGTCCCAGTTTTCCCACATCCCCTCCAACATTCATCGTTATCTTTTTCTGTCATTTTAGCCAATCTGACAGGTGTGTAGTGGTACCTCAGAGTTGTCTTAATTTGCATTTCTCTGATCAATATACACTGCAATTTCTTAAACTATGGGTTGCAACCCTTTATGAGGTCTCATAACTGAAGGAGGGGTTGTGAAATTATGATTTATTGTCAGTAAATTTTTAATTTATATGGCTATTTTATATATCTATACTGGGTATATAAAACCTGGGGTTGCATACAAATTTGAGTGAAAAGGAGTTCTGAGTGAAAAAAGTTTAGGAAGCCCCAGTATATGTTATATATGTATATGTATGTTATATATATATATACACATATATATGTTGTATATATTATTTTCCTTTTGTCTCCCTCACTAGACTTGACACTTTGAGAACAAAAATTTGAATGTTTGGTGTTGATGCTTTTTTGCCTTTTTTCATAATCCTATTTTATAGTAGGCACTCAATAACGGCTTATT
>JAJPUD010000365.1:647731-661602 GCA_023553655.1 Myrmecobius fasciatus
GGCAACACAATGCAAGCAAATGTCAATAGAGATCATGAAAATGTTACGTTGTGGTCCATATTTCATTTCCCTCTCTCTGGGTGTATATGGTTTTCTTCAGTGAACAATTGGAACTGGTTTGAGACAATTCTTTGTTGCAGAGAGCCATGTCCATCAGAATTGATCATCATGTAATACTGTTGTTGCTGTGTATGATGATCTCCTGGTTCTGCTCATTTCACTCAGCATCAGTTCATGCAAGTCCCTCCAGGCCTCTCTGAAATCGTCCTGCTGATCGTTTCTTACAGAGCAATAATATTCCATAACATTCATATACCATAATTTATTCAGCCACTCTCCAATTGATGGGCATCTCTTCAGTTTCCAGTTTCTAGCCACTACAAAAAGGGCTGCCACAAACATTCTTGCACAGGTGGGTCCCTTTCCCTCCTCTAAGATCTCTTTGGGATATAGGCCCAGTAGAAACACTGCTGGGTCAAAGGGTATACACAATTTGACAACTTTTTGAGCATAGCTCCAAATTGCTCTCCAGAATGGTTGGATCCGTTCACAGTTCCACCAACAATGTATTAGTGTCCCAGTTTTCCCACATCCCCTCCAACATTCATCGTTATCTTTTCCTGTCATTTTAGCCAATCTGACAGGTGTGTAGTGGTAATATTTTGAAATCTTAACAAATTTTTAAAAGGAGATTTTTATCTTTTTGGCCCACTTTCAGTGTGGTCTGCCTGAAGGCAGGGGAATGAATTAGAATGCTAAATGGCCTAGCTATAAGACAAGGATTCAATAGTATCAATATAGATACGCTGAATTTCTTGTCTTTTGTCTTATCTTTGGGGCAAATTATAAGGAGCTAGCTATGTCTGCAAAATTAACCAGATCAGTCATGCACTTAATCCAATCTACTAGTTGAAGCTGTTGAAAATATTGGTCTGTTATGCTCTGACCTATTATTGTGTTACATGTACACAAGCTTAGTTGAGCCTGATTTTCTTGCTTGCAGAAGATCAAATCAAGGTGGTTTTAAGAGGCAAAGGGTTAGATACTGGTAGGTTAATGGATTGTGTGTGATCAGACTTTTCTTTTGCTGTTAAGTTGTTTTTTCAGTCACATTGGACTCTCAATGATCCTATTTGGGGTTTTCTTGGTAAAGATTCTAAAATCTTCTTGTTGTTTTTCCAGAAATGGTTTGCCATTTCTTTCTCCAGTTCATTTTACAGATAGGGAAATGGCGGTAAATAGGTTAAGTGACTTGCTCAGGGTCACACAGCTAGTATCTGAAGCCAGATTTGACTTTGGGGAGATGGTTCTTCTTGAGTGCATATTCTATGTACTATGGCATCACCTACCCCTGATCAGAGACTAACCAACTTCAAATTTTTTTTTAACACATTCTAATGATTTCATTGGTGAGTAGTGTGCTCTCCCTTCTCTGCAACTAGAGTGCCAAGAGCACTGAGAGGTTACATGAGGTCTCCCTGCCAGGGTCACCAGCCCATACAAGGCAGAAACCAAATTTGAACCTAGCTTTTCATGATTGCCAGGCTTATTCTCTGTATATTGCACCATGCTGCCTCTCAGCCTACTTTTAGGTAGGTAGACTAGATAGGCATAGTTGGCCCAGCATAATTAAGGAGGAAACTGAGTGGAATAGCATATGGGTACACCCAGGGAGAGGCCTGTGGGATCTGAGTATGGACCACAACATAGCATTTTCACGCTTTCTGTTGATATTTGCTTGTATTTTGTTTTCCTTCTCAGGTTTTTTTTTCTTGTAGATCTGATTTTTCTTGTACAGCAAGGTAACTGTATAAATATGTATACATATATTTAATCTGTCATATATTTTAACGTAATTAACATGTATTAGACTACCTGCCATTTAGGGGAGGGGGGAAGGAGAAAAAAATTTTGAATAGAAGGCTTTGCAAGGGTCAATGTTGAAAAATTACCCATGCATATGTTTTGCAAATAAAAAGCTTTAATAAAAATTTAAAAAAAGGAATAGCATGCAGGAAACTACTTGGAAATTTTAAAGATCTCAAGCTATTCCTTCTTGGGAAAACCCATATATATCTTTATCTATATCTATTTTTTAATTCTTTATTTAAAATATTTCTTTGAAAAATTTTTTTAAAAGGTCTAAATTTTCTTTCTCTCATGTCCTCCCATCCATTGAGAAAGTGAAGCAATATGATACCCATTATAAGTGTGAAGTCATGCAAAATATATTTCTATATTACTTATGTTGAAAAAGAAAGCAAGAAAAATAAAGTAAAAAACAATCTCCTTCAAGTTGCACTCAGTTCATCATTGGGGAACATTTTTCATCATAAGTATTTTGGAATTGCCTTACATCACTGGATTTCACAGTTGGTCATTAAACAATATTGGGCTTACTGTGTGCAATGTTCTCCTGGTTCTGCTCACCTCATTTTGCATCAGTCCATATAGATCTTTCCTAGTTTTTCTGAAATGTCCACCTTGTTGTTTCTTATAACACAATACTCTTTTATCACAATTATATTCCATAGTTTGTTCAGCTATTTTCCAAATGATGGGAAAGCCCATCTTTTTCTATGCCAAAATTCATCAACTTTAAATCATGGAATCATATATCTCAGGAGAATCACAATTCCAGATCAGACAAAGAATAGCCAGAAGGATTACAGGTAAGGAATTGGTGGTTGTTGCCTTTCATTCTCTAAAAGGACCAAAATGACTTCACTATGTTAGAGTCTAGTCAGTGTGTCTGACTGTGACTGATCACATCAATACAAGTTCAGAATGCTCTGCCACAACAGGTTGGACACAAATAGTCCCTATGAACATTTGGGGTGGATTCTCTAATTTTGCACATCTAGCATTTCCTTTGGGCTAATTCAATTTTGTTTTGCTCATAAAGCACAGCACCTTTTCTGATAAAGGCACGCCATGCTAGGCAGTCCTGCGCTAGTGTCTCCATGTCATACAATGGATTCTAAAATTCTTAAGAGACACCCTGACAGTGTCCTTGTATTATTATTATTGTTATTATTATTATTTTATTTTATTTGCATAACATATGTATGGGTAGTTCCTCAGCATTGATCTTTACAAAGCTTTCAGTTACAAATTTTACCCCCAGTCCCCATCCCTTCCCTAGATGGCAGGATGACCACTACATGTTAATTATGTTAAAATACTTGACAAATCGAATCTATGTATACATATTTCCACACTTATCATTGTTGTGCAAGAAAAATCGTATCTACAAGAAAGAAATCAGAGAAAGAAAACACAATGCAAACAAACATCAATCGAGAGCCTGAAAATGTTATGTTGTGGTCCACATATCACAATCCTCTCTCTGGGTGTATATGGCTTTCTTCAGTGAACAATTGGAACTGGTTTGAAACATTTCATTGTTAAATGCTTCAAACCAGTTCCAATTGTTTGGTGAAGAGAGCCATATACACCCAGAGAAAGGGATGTGAAATGTGGACCACAACATAACATTTTCATGTTCTCTATTGAGGTTTGCTTGCATTGTATTTCCTTTATCGGATTATTCTTTCTTGTAGATATGATTTCTCCTGCACAAAAAATGATGCAATAACTATATATATATTCGATTTCTTAAGTATTCTAACATAATTATCATGTAGTGGATATCCTGCCATCTAGGGGAGGGGTGGGGAGTAGGGGGGAAAAATTTGTAACAGAAAGTTTTGTAAGGGTTAATGTTTAGGAATTACCCATACATATGTTTTGCAAATAAAAAGTATTAATAAAAAAAAGAAACATTTCATTGTTGAAGAGAGCCATGTGCATCAGAATTGATCGTCATATAGTATTGTTGTTGCCGTGTATAATGATCTCCTGGTTCTGCTCATTTCACTCAGCATCAGTTCATGCAAGTCTCTCCAGGCTTCTCTGAAATCGTCCTGCTGGTCGTTTCTTACAGAACAATAATATTCCATGACATTTATATACCATAATTTATTCAGCCATTCTCCAATTGATGGGCTTCCATTCAGTTTCCAGTTTCTAGCCACCTTGTATTATTTTTTCTGACCACTTTGTGAGCACTTGCCCTGTGTGAGTTCTCCATAAAATAGACTTTTTTGGCAAGTATACATTTGACATTCTAGATAGGGAATGTAAGGCAGCTATAATTTCAAAAAACAGATTAGAGTCATGCTAAACCTTATGGATCACAAATTTAGGGATAGAAGGGATTTTAGGAACCATTTAGATTAACACTTTGATTTAATAGATTAGGACAATGAGGGTCTAGGGCAGTAAATTGATTTACCTAAGGTCCCACAGGCTGTGGTGGTAGAACTGGGTATGAAATCCACATCCAGAACGCTTTATGCTGAACCACATTGCTTACATTCTTCTCATACTCTAGGTATACTAATACAACACTTGGGTGATCCAGCTGTCATTGCTTACTCTCAATAACCAACTGGTCCACTTTACTTTTGTATCAAGACAATTTATAACTATTATGGCTCTGCTAAATTTTTATTAATTTACTTCTGGAGCTTAATGGAAACAGACACTCCAATTCCCCTTGCTTTCCCTTTTAGAAGTATTAAAATCCTAATCTAAAGCCTTTGGACAATAGTTAAGAAAGTATAAGTCTTTAACCATTAGTTTCAAAACAATGTCCTGTTCTCTTTCAGATCAGTCATAGAAGGACTGACACTCCTTGAAGTAATTAGGGTGTGACCTGACAAGGGCAAGGGGTCTTTGATTGATCTAAGAACCCTACCTTTCCCCTGTACCTCCCTCCCCCCATTCCCTGAAAGGTTAAGGGTAATGAGTAAACTGACAAAAGGCAAAAGTCTTTGATTACTTCAGGTAATGGAGATATCCTTTGAGTTCTCCTTTGACCAGCTAGAAAGGAGAAATCTTTGAAGTCAGTGGTCAAAAAAAAGAATTGAATGGTTTCAAGAAAATGATCCTTCAAAAGTTTGACTATTGTTTTGTTCAATAAAGCAAATATTAATTGAACTGTTACCTAAACTCTGGACTCTTTTTCCATCCTGACTGTGAAAAATTCCTTGCTCAAGGATTTTACAAACTGACTTCAAAATAACTTGTGTTAAAGAGATATCCAAAGGTCTCAAGGGACTTGACCAGTTTCAATATTTATCTCTAAGTAGAAATGCTTGGATAAGAATAATAGCAATTAATAAAATTGTTTCTGGCAGGCTTGTGTCCAAACCACAATGTATAGGTTTAATTTTTTTTTTTTTTTTTAAACTTTTACAAGCTTAAAGGGAAAAGCTGGAATCAGTTAATGAACTCCCATGGCTTCTTCCTCTGAGGCTTTCTGCAATCATGTATCTCAGAGGCTGAAAATGAAATTGAAAATTGGAAGCATGGTAAGGAGCAACATTTTCAGAGTTCTTCTTTCCCCCCACTTCTGCTTCTGCATGCTTATGGGTTATTCCTAATTTTTCTCCAAAGTATCAGTTAGGCTCCTGTTCCTGTCTTTTTTGTCAAATACTTTCCAAGTCTTCATACCCAAAGTTCCTTGAACCCCATATTTTTATCCCTTCATTTATCGCTTACCCTCCTTTTGCCTATTTTTTTCTGTTTGATTGTTTTATCATTATCTTCCACCAACCTACTCTTTCCTACCAGATGCCCCCATGATAACAGACATAGTTTCTGAGATATAATGTGGCTGGTGAACTTGGCACACCCTTCCACACACATACACTTATGATGCTATAGGTGACTATATTTCCCAGTTATTCTGGGATAGTGGTTTTTAGTCATTGTGTCTGGCTCTTTGTGGCTCCATTTTTAGTTTTCTTGGCAGAGACACTTGAGTGGTTTACCATTTCCTTTCCAGCTCATTTAATAGATAAGAAAACTGAAGCAAATACAGGGTTAAGTGACTTAGACTAGTAAGTGTCTAAGGCCAGATTTGAACTCAAGAAGATGAATCTTCCTAAATCCAGGTTCAGTGCTCTGTGCACTATGGCGCCGCCTAGTGCCATGGAGTGTAAAGACTTTGTTATTCACAAATCAAAGGGAAAAATATACCTTGAGCTGACAGGGGCAGCAGCAGTTGTATATGTTGGGGGTGGCTAGTGTGCATAGTCACCAGGAGATCTTTAGTGAAGACTCGGAAAGACACAAGCTCCTATTCCCTGAAGGAGCATGATGGTCTCTCCTGTCTGAGATGGATGTACTTAGGACCCAGCATGCCCAGGAAAGACCTCACACCTGGACAGAAAGAAGCAGTACAATTAGGGGGAAAACATTAGACTTGGATTTGGAAGACCTGAATTTAATCTGAGTTTCATCCTTTAATTGCTAGGTAATCTTGTGGCAAATTGCTTAATCTCTCTGAGCAGAAGTTTCCTTGCCTAGACATTGTTGCTAGTGATATTTGCACTGCTTATCTGACTAGATAGTTGCAGGAGTCTAGTAAAGAACTTTGTAAATTTAACATGAGTATTCCCATTTTGTAGATGAGAAAACTGATTCAGAGAAATCCAATAATTTGTCCAACATGTCTAGAGAGAGATTTTTCATAACAGAGATATGATCAAGGAGACTGTACTCAAATCTAATTTCTTGGGCTGTTTGACCCCTGACAGGTCACTTAACTGCTATGTCCAGGTTTGCCAAATATCAGAATAGTGGCTGATCTGTATTAGCAGCTAGGTGATGCCATAGTGCATAGAGTGTCTGATCTGGAGACAGGAAAATTCATCTCCTTGAGTTCAAAGTCAGCCTCAGACATTTACTAGCTGTGTGACCATGAGCAAATCACTTCCCCCATTTGCCTCCATTTCCTCATCTGTAAAATGAGCTGGAGTAGGAAATGGTAAATCATTCCAGTGTCTTTGGCCTAGAAAATCTGAAACGGGATCATGAAGAGTCAGCACACCTAACATGATTGAACAACCACAAATAAGTAGAGGAAATTTCTTTACTGGAAAGTTTTTTACTACTATGAAGACTGGAATTAAAAGCTACACAGCTAATAAGTGGTGAAATTGAGTCTTGATTGTAGACCTTTTGAAGCTCAACCCAATGCTTCTTATGCTGTAGCATCTTTTGGAAGATCTACAATGAAATCTTGATCCAGCATGTCTGCATCAAGCTATCACACATACCAGAAATATTTGAAGTAAAAAATAAATAAAAGTAAGTCTGCTGAAATTCCAAATGGAATCTGCTAATTGTCAGGATTGCAAACAGTCAACCTCAAAATTTCATAAGAGGGTTACACATTGTACTGGGTCTGTATCCCTAAAAGATCATGAAAGAGGGAAAAGGACCCACATATGGAAAAATGTTTGTAGCAGCCTTTTTTTGTAGAGGCAAGGGACTGGAAACTGAGTGGATGCTCATCATCTGAAGAGTGGCTGAATAAGTTATGGTATATGAATGTAATGGAATATCATTGTTCTGTAAGAAATGATGAGCAGGATGATTTCAGAAAAGCCTGGAAAAACTTACATGAACTGATGCTGAGTGAAGTGAGCAGAACCAAGAGAATATTGTACATAGTAACAACAAGATTATGTGATGCTCAATTCTGATGGATATGGCTCTTTTCAACAATGAGGTGATTCAAGACAATTCCAATAGTCTTGTGATGGAAAGTGCCATCCACATCCAAAGAGAGGAATATGAAGACAGAAAGTGGATCAAAGCATAGTATTTTTGCTTTTTCTATTGCTGTTCTTTATTTGCTTTTTTTTCCCCTTTTGTTTTTTTCCTCTTTTGATTTTTTTTTTGGTGGGGGTGGGGGGTGGGAGGTGGGGATAGGGTGTCACAGCATGATGAATTTGGAAATATATGTAGAAGAATTGCACATGTTTAACCTATATCAAATTGTTTGCTGTCTTGAGGAGGAGGGAAGAGTGAGGAAAGGGGGAAAAATTTTAAACATAAGGTTTTACAAAGGTAAATGTTGAAAACTATCTTTTCATGTGTTTGGAAAAATAAATACTATTAAAAAAAAGGTTACACAACATTTTTGGCAGAGGGTTGCAGATTATTGAATTTGCATATATTCCCTGTCTCTGAAAAATTATATATAGCACATTCTTTAAATTTACATTAAAATGATATCCCTTGTGATACCCCTTGAAATAAGGCCTAATATGTAATGAAACAAGATCTGGTAAAAGTTTAGTTATCACTAAACTTTTAGTTTCCCTAAAAAAGATAATATTTACATCATTATTTTTATCTGACTGAAAATGAAAAATCTTAACCATCCAATCTTAACAATGACTCAAAATGAAGGACCTTTGAGTTCCACCCAACTAGCCTTGGGGTTCTGTGGTTATCTTACTCACCCTCAGTATGTGACCATCTTCAACTGAAAAACTGAATCATAATGACACAGTTTGGGTCTCTTCCAAAAAAACTAATGACCAACAATTCTAAGCTCTAATCCAATTTATAGACATGAAAGAAGACAAAGCACAGGAAAAGAGAGCAGCATTAGGAAACGAGTTTTGCCTCAGGTTACTTGAGCCATCTGAGCTCCTCCTTTGCCCATCCCTTTTACTGCCTCCAGTGAAGCCAACAAAAGGGTAGCAAAAATCAGGCTGAGCTTGTCTAATAAGCCCTTAGGGGTCATTGATCCAGCAGATAAGTGTTCTACCAGGAAAGATAGGTAGGAAACCCCTGAAAGTTGATATTAAAGATGAAGGACTTTTTTTTGTCTTAAACCACAGGGAAGCATATAAACACTGGGAAGAAAACAATTCTTTAGTTATAGAACAGAGCATAGAGTTGGAAGTCAGAGGGGCTGATTTGTAGGCCTAGCTCTGCTACTAATTAGTCAGGAGGTTCAATTCTCTTGAGCTTTTTATAATTTAGTTTTCTTATCTGCAAAATGAGGGTATTATCAGACAGTCATTGTATCTCACAGTTGTTTTTAATTCAATTCGAAAGAGAGTTATTAAATGCTTACTATGAGAGACACTCTGCTAGAGCCTGGGAATACAAAGATGGCTTATGGCCTACTTCTGCTTGCAAGGAGCTTATCATCTAATAGACAAATAACTGTGAAAGGAGAGACAGAGAAAATCAAAGGAAAGATTATTGCAAAATTCTATAAGATATTTGAAGACTGGAACTAAAAAATTTAAAAAATGAATGCTAAAGATTGTAGTTATGGTAACTAAGGAAAAATAAAATGCTATTAAAAAAAGAAATTTGAAGAAGTGATCACTTTCTACTAGGGGAGAAGAGAGATCAGGAGGCAAAACTTCATGGAGGAGACTGAATTAGTCATTGAAGGAAGAGAGAAATGTCAAAAGGAAGAGATGGAGGAGGTGTGTGAATGGGGGTGGGGGAAGAAATGTCCATTCCAAGCATGGAGGATGGAATGTCCAAATACATCAATATAGGAGAGAGCAGGATGAGAATGAAGTATTGGAGAGTTGTCCAGGTAGGTCATTAGCAGGTGGTATAGAGTTTTGAATGCCAGAGTAGGGAATTTATACTTTATTTAGTAGGCAATGGGAATCAGATAATGATTTGAGGAGGAGAGTGATATGATTTTATTAGTAGGTTAGAAAGTTTCAGACAGCAAAAGAGAGGGTAGCTAGGATAAACTATGGATATGAAGACCAATTAATAAGTTATTATAGTAATCTAAGCAAGAAGATGAAAGGCACAATTATCAACTATGATTGACTTCACTCTTCTCAATAATACAATGATCCAAGCCAATTCCAAAAGACTTATGATGGAAAATGCTATCTACCTCCAGAGAAAGAATTATGGAGTCTGATTTCAGATCAAAGCATATTATTTTCACTTTTTAGGTTTGTTTTATTTTTTGTGTGTGGCTTTTTCCTTTTGTTCTTTTTCTTCTTTCACAACATGATTAATGTGGAAATAAGTTTCCATGGTTGCACATGTATAACCTATATCAAATTGTTTGCTGACTTAAAGAAAGAGGAGGGAAGGAAAGGAGGGAGAAAAATTTAGAATTCAAAATCTTTTAAAAATAACTGTTGAAAAAAACAATAAAAATAAATGTTGAAAACTATCTTTACATATAATTTGAAAAAAGTACTATTTACAAGATAAAAAAATGCAAAGGACTAAAATTAGGGTCATAACTGTGGGAGTATAAAGAAAGGAGAACTATTTCAGAGGCAGGCATAAGACTTGAGAGCTGATTCTGTATGTGTGTGTATGGGGGACTGGGAGGCTGGTGAGAGAGAAAAGAGTCAAAGATCCTTAAAGAGCAGCTATTTATTTCGTCCACAAGAAAAGAAATTCTTAAAACATTAAACATTTATATGTGTACATTTGCAAATACTTAAAATATGATTTAGTTTTATTATACTTTCTCAGGAGATTAATAAAAATAAAAAATCAAATAACTCTTGGATAACTTGTAGGGCTGACTGAACAGGTACTTTATCTTCCCCTAAGATCTATACTGTATGTACACTTCACAAAAGGTTTATATTTTCTGGTAATCAAAGGCATATCTTGAGCTATTTTAAGACCTTTCATTTGTACTCTCCTCTTTGAAGTGGTCACTTTTTCTCTGAAAAGTTGTGCAAAGATCATCTCCTACATCTATCAGTACCCAGAAGGAGTTTCTGACATCTTGAACTTAACATTTCAGGATTGCTCTTATACTATCTGTGCTAAAACAAACAAACAAACAAATAACAATAACCAAAAAACCTCTCCCAACATCCCCCCCCCCAAACTTCAACCCACAAAGTAAGAGGCAGCCAGGGCCTTGAAATCAAGATGCATTCTCACTTAGACAAGCAAGTGATGGCAGCCAGTGTAGCTTCAATGAGGGAGGGGAGAGAAGTCCTTTTTTTCCCTGTTGGAAATCTAAATAAGAGCTCATAGAAACCCACTCAACACATTTAAAAAAAGAAAGGGGAGGAGAGAGGAGAGAGGAGGAAGAAGAGGAGAGAGAGAGGAAAAAGAGAGAAAAAGAGGAGAGAGGAAGGGAGGAAGGAAGGAAGGAATGGAAAAAGGGAAGAGAAGCAGAAGCAGAAGCAGAAGCAGAAGAAGCAGAAGAAACAGAAAAAGCAGAAGCAGAAGCAGCTGCAGCAAAAGAAGAAGCAGAAGCAGAAGAAGAAAAGAAGCAGAAAAAGCAGAAGTAGAAGAAGAAGAAGCAGAAGCAGAAGAAGAAGAAGAAGAAGAAGAAGCAGAGAGGGAAAGAGACAAGAGAGACTTTTTTTTTCCTTTTTGATCTGATTTTTCTTGTGCAGCACAATAATTGTGGAAGTATGTATCGAAGAATTGCATATGTTTAACATATATTGGATTATTTGCCATCTAACAGAGAGGGTGGGGGGAAAGGGAGGGAAGAATTTGTAACATAGGTTTTGCAAGGGTGAATGCTGAAAATTAGCCATGCATATGTTTTGAAAATAAAAAGCTTTAATAAAAAATTAAATATATATATATATATATATATATATATATAATCTAGGGCCTTAAACAATACCTGTGCATAAATTTAATTTAAATTAAATTGAATTTAAATTTAATTAAATAAATGCTTGTTATTTATTGAATGAAATTTAATGGGTTAGATTCTTGCCAAAAAAAAAAAAAAAAAGGAGACTAGAGAAAGGCAGAGATAGAGAGAGAAAGAGAGAGAGAAAGAGAAGGAGAGAGGTAGGGAGGGAGAGGGAGAGGGAACTGAAATTGGTTATATTTATGAAGTGATAGTTATACTTATGAATATAGGTATATATTTGGTTAGGTTATAGCTATGAAGTGGAAATGAGTAGCTCTTCCTGTCCAGTGGCCAGTCCTCTTTGGCACAACCCTTCACCCAATTTAGCTCCCATAACAAGATCAAAGAAACCACCAGAATTGCTGCATCATCCCAAAATACAAGTCCATTGGGACCTATAAGAAATTGCAACAACTTTTTATAAGAAATAACAACTTTGCAACATATAAATAAAAGGGGAAGAATAAGAATTTATTAGCATATACTATGTTCCAGGTATTGTGCTGCATTTTACAAATATTTATAGCAATCCTTCAGAGTAAGTGCTTTTATTGCCCCCATTTTACAGTTGAGGAAAGTGAGGCAAAGATTAAATGACTTGCCCAGGCTCACATAGCTAGTAAGTATTTGAGACTGGATTTGAAATCAGTTCTTTGTGACTTTAGACCCAGTATCACCAGCTGCCTTTTAAGAAAAAGAAAAAAGGGGCAGCTTGGTGGCAAGGTGGATAGAGCACCAGCCCCACAGCCAGGAGGACCTGGGTTCAAATCTGACCTCAGACACTTAACACTTCCTAGCTGTGTGAGCCTGGGCAAGTCACTTAACCCCAACTGCTTCAGCAAAAAAGAAAAAAAAAAGAAAAAAGAGAAAGTATATAAGTAAGCCTATATAGTACAAGGGAAATTGAAGAAAGAGAGAACCCTAATGTTCTCTGGTTCAAGATCTTTCAGTAGCTGTTGACTGAAATGCAAATTCCTTAGCTTGTCATTCAAGGTCAGGCTTCAATATAGTTTTCCAGCTTTATCTCATGACAATCAACTTTGTATTTCCTACATTCCACTCAAACTGAGTTACTGACCTCTTTAGATATGTGCTTCTGCAAGTCAAAACCCATGTTGGGAAGAACAACCCTTCTGCCTTTCTTCTCTCCCCCCAATCTCACTTTATCCATTTCTTTAGTTTTCTAAAAGACCTGTCTCACATTCCCTCTTTTCTGAGGCCTTCTTTAGTTGTCCCAGAGATATAGAAGATCCCTCTCTGACTACAGCATATCACTCAGTTTTGCCTCTCTTAGGCATTTGAACATACTCAAACTTGTAGTCAGAGTGCATGTTTTGTCATCCTTTCAGAATGTTAGCACTCCGAAGATTCAGTGTAGTTCTTTCAAGACGCTTTTCAGAGATAAGTGGTCCAAGAAGTGGTTAAGAGACAAACACCCTGAATGGTGAACTAGAGTCCTTTGAGCTACAGTTATATATGAAAGGAACTCCATTATGTTCTTGAACCTCCAGCATTTGCAATTCTAGAGAAGACTTCCTTTGGGGAAAATCATTCACTGTTTTCTAGTTTGATCTGAGGTCTTTTTTTACTTCTGGATGAAGAGTTTGTTTATTCCCATCTCTGTTGTATCCTAATCTATATAACTTGCTTGATTTCCATTCACTGTTTTGCTTGGATAAATGGGTTTACTCATGATTTAGTATTTGTGATGATTTTTTGAATAACTAGAGGTTGGTAAAAGGGACCAAGCAAGATTGTATAAGATTAAGACTACTTCTCCCCTGAAATACACTTGTGGAAGTGATTTTTTTTTTAAACTCAGACATTTGAAGGATAGTAAGTACAAATCTAACCTGTCAGTCCTTTTGGAGATTAGAAGAAAAGTTGTCTAACAAAGTCCAGGACTTTGCCTGTTCCTCCTATAACAGTTACTATAACAAAAATTCACTTTTATTTGTGAGTCTGGGAAATACCATATTTATATGAAGTACTTTGCTTACAATGCCCAGTTGAGATAGGAAGTATACATCTTATTTCCCTTTCACCAATTTGAAAACTGAGTTTCAGAGAAGTAAGTTAAATTATCTAGTGGTTACACAATGGAGCTAGGGCTCAGACTCAATTCTGCTTTTAAATCCAGTATATCTTCCATTCACTGCAAACTATGTTTCACCATTTGTTTGACAGTAAAGAAGCCTGCCTTAGTGTTTCCTTTTTAAAAAATTTTCTTTTCCTTCCTTCCTTCCCTTCCTTCTTCCCTTCCTTCTTTCTTCCTTCCTTTCTTTCTTCCTTCCTTTCTTCCTTTCTTCCTTCCTTCCTTCCTTCCTTCCTTCCTTCCTTCCTTTCTTTCTTTCTTTCTTTCTTTCTTTCTTTCTTTCTTTCTTTC
>JAJPUD010000365.1:661702-678350 GCA_023553655.1 Myrmecobius fasciatus
CTTTCTTTCTTTCTTTCTTTCTTTCTTCTTTCCTTCCTTCCTTTCTTTTTCTTCTTTTTTTCCTTTCCTTCCTTCCTTTTTCTTTCTTTCTATAGTTGGGGTTAAGTGACTTGCACAGGGTCACACAACTAGCAAGTGTTAAGTGTCTGAGGGTGAGAATTTGAACTCAGATCTTCCTGACTCCAGGACTGGCTAGTTGCTATTGTTCTTGCTCTTCTTATCCTGCATCTCCAGTGATAGACAGTCATAAGATGATGGAATCATAATTTTAGATATGGAAAGGACCTTAGCTCTGGTCCAGCCCTCATTTTCTTAGTAGAGAAAATTGAAGCTTAGGGAATTTAAAAGATTTTTCTAAAATCACACAGAGAGTGATCGGTAGAGTCAGATTCAATTCCAGATCACCTGACTCCATATAATAATAATAATAATAATGTGTGTGTGTGTGTGTGTGAGAGAGAGAGAGAGAGACAGAGACAGAGACACAGAGACACAGAGACAGAGAGACAGAGTTAGACACAGAGAGACAGAGACAGAGAGACACAGATGGAGAGAAAGAGAGATAGAGATAGAGATGGAGAGAGAGAGAGAAAGAAAGAAAGAGAATGTATATATACATGTATCATTTCCAGGTTTGTAAACCATTTTACATACATTGTCTCATCTGGTCCTCACAACAATCCTAAAAGATTGCAATTACTATGCTCATTTAACACATAAGGAAATTAAAGCTAAGAAGATTGAATGAATGACTTGTCCAAGCTCTGCTGCAGGATCTGAACCCATATTTTCCTGGCTCTAGATCCAGAATTCTATCTGCTATACCAAGCAGTGTACTTTCCAGAGTATACCCCATGGTCTCTTGGCTTATCTCTCAGCTTTTCTACCAAGAATTGCAAATTATTTTTTCTGAGTAGGCCAAAGATTATTGAGTACCTCCAAATTCATTTCTTCTCTGTTCTCATTACCAAGTTAATAGGCTTCCTGAGCTCTCAGGGGTCATGACCAATGGTTGGGTCACACACAATAATTCTTAGTCAGGCTCAAATGACCAGACAAGACATTAGGTCAGAATCTTAGTCATAGCAATGCAAACACTAGTGAAAGAGAAAAAAGATTTCACGGAGACCACCAACTTGGCCATATATGACCAGCCAAGTTATGGTTCCTTGCTAATACCAGTGGGTTCATCTGCCTGTAAGAACCTAGAAAAGCATACAAAGTTAAAAAAAGTTCAATTTAATAGACATTAGAATATGCATTCCACCTAATACTCTCTGCAAAATGTCTTGAAGAGGCTAATACTATGTATGTTTAATGTACATGTGTATAGGTTATATATAGACAAGGCCTGTGAGTGTCATGGCTGGGAGGTCTGACCCATTTTCTTGGCTAAACATTGTGCCACTTGCTGATCTGTCTTCTTATGACCTTGGGTCTGTCAGTGGAAGTAGCAAACGCTGAGGCAGCCTTATTTTTTTATTTTTATTTTTTTTTTCAAAACATATGTATGGGTAATTCTTCAACATTAACCCTTACAAAGCTTTCTGTTACAAATTCCCCCCCACCCCAGTCCCCACCCCTCCCCTAGATGGCAGGATATCCACTACATGTTAATTATGTTAAAATACTTGACAAATCAAATATATGTATACATATTTCCACACTTATTGTTGTGCAAGAAAAATCATATCTACAAGAAAGAAATATCAGATAAAGGAAACACTGCAAGCAAACATCAATCGAGAGTATGAGAATGTTATGTTGTAGTCCACATTTCACATCCCTCTCTCTGGGTGTATATGGCTTTCTTCACTGAACAATTGGAACTGGTTTGAGACAATTCCTTGTTGGAGAGAGCCATGTCTATCAAAATTGATCATCATGTAATATTGTTGTTGCCATGTATAATGATCTCCTGGTTCTGCTCATTTCACTCAGCATCAGTTCATGCAAGTCTCTCCAGGCCTCTGTGAAATCATCCTGCTGGTCATTTCTTACAGAACAATAATATTCCATAACATTCATATACCATAATTTATTCAGCCACTCTCCAATTGATGGGCATCCATTCAGTTTCCAGTTTCTAGCCACTACAAAAAGGGCTGCCACAAACATTCTTGCACATGTGGGGCCCTTTTCTTCCTTTATAATTTCTTTGGGGTATAAGTCCAATAGAAATGCTGTTGGGTCAAAGGGTATGCACAGTTTGATAACTTTTTGAGTATAGTTCCAAATTGCTCTCCAGAATGGTTGGATCCGTTCATAGCTCCACCAACAATGTATCAGTGTCCCAGCTTTCCCACATCCCCTCCAACATTCGTCATTATCTTTTCCTGTCATTTTAGCCAATCTGACAGGTATGTAGTGGTACCTCAGAGTTGTCTTAATTTGCATTTCTCTGATCAATAGTGATTTGGAGCACCTTTTCATATGATTATAAATAGTTTTAATTTCATCCTCTGAAAATTGTCTGTTCATATCCTTTGACCATTTATTGATTGGAGAATGGCTTGAATTTTTATAAATATGAGACAATTCTCTATATATTTTAGAAATGAGACCTTTATCAGAACCATTAAATGTAAAGATGATTTCCCAATTTCTTGCTTCCCTCCTAATCTTGACTGCATTGGTTTTGTTTGTACAAAAACTTTTTAACTTAATATAGTCAAAGTTATCTATCTGGTGTTCAATTAAGAGTTCTAGTTCTTCTATGGACATAAATTTATTCCATCTCCATAGGTCTGAGAAGTAAGCTATATTATGTTCCTCTAATTTACTTATAGTATCACTCTTTATATTATGAACTCATTTAGATCTTATCTTGGTATGTGGTGTTAGATGTGGGTCAAGCCCTAATTTCTTCCACACTAGTTTCCAATTTTCCCAGCAGTTTTTGTCAAATAGTGAGTACTTATCCCAGAAGCTGGGGTCTTTGGGTTTATCAAAGACTATTGCTATAGTTACTGTGAGGCAGCCTTCTTTCATGTCAAACAAATAGTGAAAAATAGTTGATAGCATGGTGAATGGGAGTTATACTGGATTTTAAGGCCTAAGAATAGAATCTGACCCACATGTACAAAGCCCTTTTTGTAGTGTCAAGAAACTGGAAACTGCAGTCGATCAGTGGCATAGGATAGGATATCAGGACAAGCTAGGTAATAATGTTAGCAATTTAGTGTTTGATAAATCCAAAGACCCCAGCTTTTGGGATAAGTAAGTACTCACTATTCGTCAAAAACTGCTGGGAAAATTGGAAACTAGTGTGGAAGAAATTAAGGCTGGACCCACACCTAACACCGCACACCAAGATAAGATCTAAATGGGTTCATGATCTAGATATAAAGAGTGATATTATAACCAAATTAGAGGAACATAGGATAGTTTACCTCTCAGACCTGTGGAGATGGAATAAATTTATGTCCAAAGAAGATCTAGAACTCTTAATTGAACACCAGTTAGATAATTTTGATTATATTAAGTTAAAAAGTTTCTGTACAAACAAAATTAATGCAGACAAGATTAGGAGGGAAGCATCAAATTGGGAAATCATCTTTACATTTAAGAGTTCTGATAAAGGTCTCATCTCTAAGATATGTAGAGAATTGTCTCATATTTATAAGAATTCAAGCCATTCTCCAATTGATAAATGGTCAAAGGATATGAACAGACAATTTTCAGATGATGAAATTAAAACTATTTATAATCATATGAAAAGGTGCTCCAAATCACTATTGATCAGAGAAATGCAAATTAAGACAACTCTGAGGTACCACTACATACCTGTCAGATTGGCTAAAATGACAGGAAAAGATAACAATGAATGTTGGAGGGGATGTGGGAAGGCTGGGACACTGATGCATTGTTGGTGGAGCTGTGAACAGATACAACCATTCTGGAGAGCAATTTGGAGCTATGCTCAAAAAGTTATCAAACTATGCATACCCTTTGACCCAGCAGTGTTTCTATTGGGCTTATATCCCAAAGAAATCATAAAAGAAGGAAAGGGCCCCATATGTGCAAGAATGTTTGTGGCAGCCCTTTTTGTAGTGGCTAGAAACTGGAAATTGAATGGATGCCCATCAATTGGAGAGTGGCTAAATAAATTATGGCATATGAATGTTATGGAATATTATTGTTCTGTAAGAAACAACTAACAAGATGATTTCAGAGAGGCCTGGAGAGATGTACATGAACTGATGCTCAGTGAAGTGAGCAGAACCAAGAGATCATTATTCACGGCAACAACAATACTATATGAGGATCAGTTCTAATAGACATGACTCTCTTCAACAATGAAATGCTTCAAACCAGTTCCAATTGTTCGGTGAAGAGAGCCATATACACCCAGAGAGAGGGATGTGAAATGTGGACCACAACATAACATTTTCATGTTCTCTATTGAGGTTTGCTTGCATGGTATTTCCTTTATTGGATTATTCTTTCTTGTAGGTACGATTTCTCCTGCACAAAAAATGATGCAATAACTATACATATATTCGATTTCTTAAGTATTCTAACATAATTATCATGTAGTGGATATCCTGCCATCTAGGGGAGGGGTGGGGAGTAGGGGGGAAAATTTGTAACAGAAAGCTTTGTAAGGGTTAATGTTTAGGAATTACCCACACATATGTTTTGCAAATAAAAAGTATTAATAAATTTAAAAAAAAAAGAAAGAAACTGGAAACTGAGTGGATGCTCATCAGTTGGGGAATGGCTGAATAAATTATGGTATATGAATGTTATGGAATATTATTGTTTTGTAAGAAATGACCAGCAAGATGATTTCAGAGAGGCCTGGAGAAACTTACATGAAATAAATAAAGTGAGTAGAACTAAGAGAACATTGTACATGGCAACAACAAGATTATATGATGATTAAATCTGATGGACTTGGCTTTTTTCAACAATGAGGTGATTCAGGTCAATTCCAATAGACTTGTGATGGAGAGAGCCATCTGCATCCAGAGAGAGATTTATGGGGACTGAGTATGGATCATAACAAAGTTATTTTCATCTTTTTTGTTGTTTGCTTGCTTTTTCTTTCTTTCTCATTTTTTAACCTGTTTGATTTTATTTTTCTTGTGCAGTATAATAAATGTGGAAATATGTTTACAAGAATTGCACATGCTTAACCTATATTAGATTTCTTACTGTCTAGGAAGGGGGCAGGGGAAAAGGAAGGAGAAAAATTTGCAACACAAGATTTTGCAAGGGTGAATATTGAAAACTATCTTTCCTTTTTTTTAAATAAAAGGCTATTATTAATTTTTTTAAAAAAGAATTGAGTTTGAGTCCTACTTCCATTGTGTGACATCCAGACAAGTTCACTTTCCCTCTTAGTGAAGTTTTCAAATATGTTAAGTTGAAATAATAGAACTTACATTTCCTATCTCAAATGGGTATTGTGAATAAAGTGCTTTTTGTCAGTCATAGCGTTTAACAGAGTCACAATTACAAATGAGTTATTGTCATATTTTTCCTGCTCAGGGAATGGAGGCCATGGTACATCCCTAGGTTAGGACTAAGAAACTACAGACAGTAATATAGAGATATCCTTCTAAGGTCAAATACCAGGAAAGGGAATAAAGTCTAGAGGAAGGCATACCTACCATAGAATTCTGACAGTATTTTCATCTAAGAGACTAGAATTCTAAATCCACTGCTCTGTTGGGATCACTTGGAGACCTTGGGCTTATCCCAAGAGAATTGCCTAATAGATCTGCCCATATTTAAGGGAGGGGAATCTATACTCACTGGAAGGTTGTCACAAGTGGGGAATCAAGGGGTAGTTTCAAAATTATTGTGAAGCCTTTTTCAGTGCGATAAAGAAAAGCTTTATAATCGACTTGTGGGGGGAGCCTGGGGACATTTTGCCAGTTCAGACAAGCTCTGTGTGAAGATGCTTTAAATCAGTGGTTCTCAAATTTTTGGGTCTTAACATTCAGTGCTTATTGAGCACCAATTATGTATGAGGTCTTATGGCTTTAAGGGATATGAAAAAGTATTAGATAGTACCTGTCTTCAAGCAGTGCATAGTACAACAGAGAAACAAATGTATAAAACTAATGTAAGTTGTCTGATGCTGGAGAGGTGCCAAATTTGTGGTCAGATTATAAGCTTCTTGAGGGAAGGGATAGTTTTTTGCTTCTTTTTTATTCCCAGTGCTTAGCACAATGTCTGGCATATAGTAGGCACTTAATAAATGCTTACTGAACAGTGATTCAAGACAATTCCAATAGATTTATGTTGGAGAATGTCATGCTGATCCAGAGAAAGAATTATGGAGACTAAATGTGAATCAAAGTATAGTCTTTTCATCTATTTTTTGTTTGTTTTTTCTTTCTTTTTTTTAAAATTTTGGTCTGATTTTGACAAATATGGTAATACATTTAAAATACATATTTAACTTATATCAGATTACTTGCTGTCCTGGGGAGGAGGGAAATAATGAAGGGAGGGAGAAAAATTTAGAATACAAAGCCTTACAAAAATGAATCTTGAAAACTATCTTTATATGTATTTGGAAAAATAAAATACTATTGAGAAAAATAAATACTTATTGATTTGAATTGGTCAGTACTATGAGAATTCAGAGTAAGGAAATGTCACTATGGTCATGCCACAAACCACCTGAATTTCTGTTTTTAGCATCTAGGGCAAACTGGAGTCATTACTGACCTCTGGACATGTGTGGCAGTCTCTGGTAATGGCTGATACAGATAGATGTGTGTTTCAATTCTGATAGCCTCTGTTGTAAAACTCCATAAAGCAAGTCATGTGATGCAAATCAGACTTTAAGGAAGAGTTCCCAGAAAGAAGGCTGCCTGAAATTTCTCCCCTGAAAAACTGTGAAAAGTTGAGCTGAAATCAGGCAGGCTCCACTTTATTACTGTCCATAGAAGGTGGATCCCACTGATATCTGCAACAAGTATCTGTTCACGTGTCAAAGTAAAAATTTAGGTCATCACTAGTGTTTTGGCAGTGGTAAAAGTAGAAATCTATAAAGAATTCCATTTTCTGCTTTCTGACATTGTATTTGATAAACTGAATGATTCATTTTGCCACAGAAGGTAGTGTTCTACAATGGAAAAGCTACTGAAAGTGGAGTCACAGGATGTGAGTTCAAATCCTGACTCTTGTGTGATTCTGAGCAAGTTACTTAATTTCTCTGAGACTCAGTTTTCTTATCTTTAAAACAAGAATATTAGACTATGTGACCATTCATGTTCTATCCAGTTTTAGTTCAGTATCTACCTGCCATCTTTTACATTTCCCTTTTTGACTCATTCCATTCACCACAATCTTTTCGAAGTCTTTTCATCCTTTTTCAGACTTCCATAGATCCTTCTCCTTCACCTTCTCAGCTGAGAATCTTCCTTCATATTTCACTGGGATAATTTAAAATAATTGTTAAGAATTCTCTTCTTCCCTTCTCCTCTCCCAGATGCTTTTTGTCACTATTTCCTTTACTCCTGCCTCACACAGCCCTTCTTGCCAAGGTAAGCCCCTCTACATTCCATCCTGCTTCTCTAGCAGATTGTTCTATCATCACTACTTTTTCACTTATCTTCAATTTCTTTCTGGCTCCTAACTATTTCCCTATTGGCTTCAAAATGCTCATGTCTTCCCCATCCCCTCCCCACCCCAAACCCTCATTTGATCCATCTATTCCTATTACCTATTGCCCTTTAGCTCTTAGTTTAATTCCTTGAGAAGACTATAATTGTTTCCTCCACTTCCTTTCATTTCACTCTCTTTACAATCTGGCTGTTTGTCTTATCATTTAACAAAAACTATTTTTTTCCTAAAGATACCAATGATTTCTTAATAGTCAAACTAAATTGCTTCTTTCCCACCATAAATCCTTATTCTTCTTGAACTATTTGCAGGCTTTGAAAGTTTCACTCACCTTCTCCTTGATACTTTCTTCTCTCTAGAATTCCATGATATTATTCTATCCTGTTTCTGCTCTCATACCTTCTCAGTCTCTTTCGTTGAATCTTGGTTCATGTCCCATCTGGGTATCTCACAGAGGTCTATTCTTTGCCCTCTACCCTTCTTTTACTATTTCACTTGATGATCTCATCAGCTCCCATGGATTTAATTACCATCTCTATGTTGATGATTCTCACATCAACTAATCTAGCTCTAACCTTTGTCTCACCTCCTGTCTCCAATTTTTGGCTTCATATTAAACATCTGTAACTAGATGTTGTATAGACATCTTAAATATAATATATCCAAAATTGAGTTCATTGGCATTCTCCCCCAAACTCTCTTCTTCCTGACTTCTTTATGACAGTTAAGGATTCTACTATCTTACCAGTTACTAGGCTCACAACTCACATGTCATCCTCAACCTTTCACTCTCTCTTATCTCCCATATCCAATCAATTGTTAAGTTTAGTCTCTCTATTTTTGTAGCATCTCACACATATACTCCCTTCTCTCCTCTTACAACATCACCATCTGGTTACAGACTCTTATCATCTCATGCTTGAATTATTTAATTAGCCTCCTGGTTGGTCTCCCTTCCTCAAGTCTCCCCTCACTTCAATTCATCCTTCTTGCAGTCGATAAAGGGATTTTCCTAAAGCACAGGACTAACCATGTCATCCTGCTGCTTAATAAACTCAAATAAAAAAAATCCTTGTCTTGGCATTCAAAGTCCTTCATAACCTAGCCACCTCCTACTTCTACACTGCTCTCTTTATTTTGTCTCCTATCATAGACTCTATTCTATTGAGATTTACTTTCTTACTCTTCTTCACATAAGATACTCTTATCTTCTCACTGTGCATTTTCACTGGCTGTTCCTGTGCCTGAAATTCTCTCCTTCTTTATTTTAGTCTCTGGCTTCCCTCAAGTCTCAAAATCCTGCTGAAAATCCCCAACTCTCAGAACAATGTCTGGCATATGGTAGGCACCTGGTGAATGTTTGTTAATTGACTGATTGACTGACTAAAATGTATGAATGTTAGCACTTATTAATTTGCAAAATGAAAGATGGTAATCTTGTCTTGGAGAACCTATGGTAAAATGCACTGCCCTCTTGTCAGTAGAGTGGAGGTTGATTAGAGGTTCAAAATGTTACTTATGCTATCAGTTGTACTTAATCATTTCCTTGGGCAAGTTATGATACTTCTCTGAACCTCCCTTTGTGGGGAATCTGGCACCTTCTGGATTGTAATTTGCTGCTATATTCCCACAATCCTCTTTTCTATAACCAACTGAAAGGGATTTTTGTTGAATTAGAGTGAATGGGTTTAATTGAACATAGCAACACTCTTCCTCTTATTCTTCTTCCCCCAAAAATGTTGTTGTTGTTATTGAGGGGTATAATATCCCCTCTGAGTTTTCTCATCTATAAAATGGGGATAATTATATCAGCTCTCTCTATCTCATATAGATTTTATGAGAAAATTGTTTTTGTAAGCCTCAAAGTCAGCCAATTTCCAACTAGTTAAAAAGCATTTAAGCATTTACTATAAGCCAGGCACTGTGCTAAGTACTGGGGAAATAAAGATATCTGTACCTTAAGAAGATCATATTGTAAATCAGAGAAGAAGGGAAAACAAGCTGCAAATAACTTTGAATATGCAAGATAGTACAGAGCAAATAGAAAGTATTCTCAAAGAGAAGGGACTGGGGGAGGAATCTTAGTCTTGAAAGAAGTTAGAGAATCTAGGAGGTAAAGGGGAGTAGAACATTCCCCTTTAGTAGAACTATCATCCCACAGATGATAGTTGAATCCATAGAAGCTGATGAGATCACTTAAAGATAGTAGAGAGGGAGAAGAGGACAGAGCCTTGGATGCCACTAGTGAGTAGCAAGTAATCTTGATACAACAGAGGAGACCCAACTGGAGAAGTCATAAAGATAAGAAGAGAAGAATTAAGAGGGAGCCATGTCATGAATACTTAGAGAGGAGAGAATGTCCAAGGGAAGAAGGCAATCAATAGTATTAAAAGGTACAGAAAAGACAAGAAGGATGAAGATAGAGAAAAAGTCTGTATTTGCCAATTAAGAGATTACTAGTAACTTTGGAGGGAGCAATTTCACTTGAATGTTGATGTTGAAAGACAGATTGCAGAGTCTAGAGGAGAGGGAAGAGAAGAAAAAGACACTAAATAAGGATGACTTTTTCAAGGAGTGTCCCAAGAAGAGTAGGAGAGAGATTGGAAGATAACCATTAGGGTTAGTAGGGTTAAGTGAGGCTTTGTAGGATAGGTGAGACTTAGTATGACTAAGTGAAGGTTTTGTTTTTTAAGGCTGGGGACTTTGTAGACAGTACTTAGGGAAAGAGTGGAGATTAGAAAATGAGTGGAGATAATAGTGGGGACAATCTGCAGAAGATGAGAGGGGATGAGATCAAGGGTGAATTTATCTTTCTGTTTCTAGCACCTAGTACCATGCCTTACACTTTGGGTTGTATTGGAAGAGATCCAAGTGAACATTACACCTCTACTGTTGATAGGGAACACACTAAGCTTAGCTTAAGAGACAGCTGTATTTATTTATATAATATTTCCTCCTCCAAACTTTGCTATATGACAGTTATGAAACAAACAAACAAACAAAACTTTCAGAACCTCATAGAAAGCTATTGGAATTATAATTAAAGAGGGCAAAGGGGATAGAGACTACCAGAAAGGAATTACATATAGTAAGTACTATATTATCATAAGGTAAAATAAAGCCATTATTTATTTCAAGTGTACAATAATTGCTGGAGTTTTGCTATAGAAGAAAATAATAAGTATTCTCATTATATAATAACTCACTGACTTGCCCAGACATAATATGTGGAGAACCAAAGCTGATTTTGAAGAAGAGTATCATCTTACCAATGGATGAAGCTTTACACAATTGCTGTTTGAGTTATAATCATCAAACAAAATAAAACATCCATTGTCATTCAATACTTTAAATATTATGTAAAGTCAATGGGATACCTTCCAAAGCAAACGATTCCAGTTTGGGGCAGCTCTAATTGCCCCAAAATGAATTGATCATCTCCCCTGAACCTTTTCCTTCTTCCCATTTCCTAGTTTTCATTGTGGCTACACCCACTATAAACCTAGTCATTCAAGGTCCTAAGCTTGAAATCTATTTCACTTCTTAAATCTCATCCATTTTACCTTTAATATATATCTCACATCAACTGTCTATCTTCTCTCTATTTAACTCAAATGCCATTCCTTTAATGAAAGTGTACATGATCTCCTCAGATGCAAATGATCTCTATCCTTTCATTTTTTCCTGGATCTCTTTTCTACTGTTTTCTTCTCTCTATTACTCAATCAAACAAATTCTCCTAGAAGTACCTTTGGTATGTAGAAGTTCATGAGTCTCAAGAAAGACATTGTTGGCTAAGTGTTTTAGTTGATTTATTTTCTTTCTTTTGAGTTATATTAAAAAAAAAACTTTTCTGATTATTTTATTTTTAATTCATAGACTAATACAAGCATTTATATAGCATCTAAAGTCATTCATTATTTTATTCTATTTTAACTTTCAGGTATTTGAATATATTCCTGCCCTTTACATATTCTTAGTTACAAACTGACTTTTTCCCATATGACAATCCATTTCCTATCTGCACACTTTTGTACACTCTGCCTCCCATTCACTCCCTTCTGACCTCTGTCTCTTAGATCCTTAGCTGCCTACAGAATTCTGTTTAAGCATTAACTTCTACATTAAATCTTCCTGATTTTCTGAAGCTACTGGTATCCCCCTCCCCTGCCCCCTTGAAAATACCTTGTTTTGTATAAACATGTATGTAGCAAAGATTCTGTTGTTATTCATCCTTTCTTCTCAAAGAGGATCAATGACATCATAGGGTGATGTCTTTCCTTGCTTATGCATTGAATTTAAGTGAGGTAGAGCTGTGAAAAGTCTCAGCCTCATTCTCTCTAGAGTCTATGTCCAGTGGCAAGACAACAGTCCAAACTACTGGCTATGGCCCAGGATGCAGAGTTGTTCAGCCAGTGCTCAACTCATTGCCTAACTGAGTTTCCTGGTATAAACATGTCTCTTCTGGGAACTTGCAACAAAAGGAATCTATAATGCTCTATCTTTCTAGTTCTGAAACCCCAGTCAGAGACAGTTTCTTGGCAAAGACTTTAGTTTTAAATCTATTTCTTTCTTCTTCAGGGATGCCTCCTCTCTGTTAACTCCTCCCAACTAATTTCTCTTTAAGAATGCCCAGACTAGCAAACACCTTGAGTTAACAAGTTACTAAGACAATGTAAACATTTAATATGAAGAAAGGGAAATAGAAAAGGCCACAGGAAATATAGAATTATTGCCTTGGGGTCTGAAGTCCAGGAATGTTGCAATGATACAATGTCTGTCCAGAAAGCTACCCAGTCTACCCAGTCCCTTTCCTGGTAGTCTACCTCCTTGTTTCCTAGCTTCATGTGACCTCTCTCAGAATTTCCTTCTTCAGCTCTTCTTGCCTTTATGCCTTCTATCTGTCTCATCAGGAGCTGAGTTTCTACTCAAGTCTGGCTCCAGCCTCTTACCACTCAAGCATATATTCCTTTCTAAATGTTTCAGCGTCTTTTAAGGGGAATCAGAGAGCTAGCCTAATCATCTGTTGGCTAATGGCATTGCTCCTTTTTAATTCAAGAGACTTATTCACACTTCATAAAAGTATCATTTATATGACTGAATTTTTATAGTTAGTTTAACACTTTGTTACTAGCTCCTTACTTTTTATAATTAGAGCCTAGTCTTTCAGAGACTAATTCCCCTATACTCTCTTCCAATGATACACTTGCTTCTATTGCTAAACCACTTGTGCTACTATGATTGAAGAGAATAAGAAGCAAAAATTCAAGAAAGAACAATTTATAACCACAAATCCTCTTGGAGATTCACAGACAGATGTGAACAGCTTATAAAAACAGTCAATTGCCTAACAGATGTATTAGCATTGACCTGTGCTGATCCAAACAAGTCTTTTGTCCTGCATCCAGCTTGAAGGGCCTGGTTAACAAAAAAGCGGTGAGTACCAGAAGCCAGTTGTATTTGTTAGCAGAGGGAGGAGCAGCATAGGGCATGTTATCCCAAACAAACTAGAGTTCTTGGCTTTGAAGTCCACTGCTATTGAGAAGTTTAAAGACTCGGTATAAAAGAAGAGAAATTGCAAGTGGGAATTGACAACAGTTCACTGATATATCTTAATTAGTGCCCAGTCAGATAATGCTTGCCAGAGGAGGGTGACTGTGCTAATCAACTTTTTATTACAAAGAATAATGGGAATAAATATTCCCTATCTTGAAGGTCATATTGACACCAAAGCTATGGGGATAACTAAGGAAAGAGTAAAGGTAGTCTTTGTCATTAAAGGAACTAGGTTACAAGAAAATGGCAGTACAGTTGTGCATTCCTGACTTTCACCCAGGCTATGCCAGCTATATATGTAATCCTTATTTTCTTGAATCTGCCTTTTCTGACTCAGTTTGTAGATGACTAATGGTGAAAGCAGATGGTTTATGAAAATTGTGAGAAGTGATACAAATCAAGAAATGAGGAAACATTATTAAAGAACTCAAATTTTAGTCCTTAGATGTTGCCCCATGGTTGAGACAATGGAAGAAATTGGAGTTATGCAACAGAGTAGTTTATCAGACTGTCAGTGACCCACCCATGGTTCCAAGAAGCAGTTGGTAATACCAGAGCATGTTATCCTAGGGTCATGAAAATTTTACTTGATGACTTTGGACATTTGGATCGAGAGAGAGAAGATCTTAGAATTAAGAAGGAAGAGATTCCAAGTTGATTTCAATTGTCACAAAGAAGTGTGAGAAAAAGAATAGGAAAAGGAAAGGACTTTAGGGCAACAGCAATGACTCTAGTTTTGAATATGTTGAGCTTAAAATATCTATGGAACTTCTGGTTTGAAATATCTACTAGAGAATTGGAAATGCAATACTAGAGGGAGTTGAGGAGAGAGATTAGACATAGGTGAGTAGATCTGAGAGTCATCTGAATAGACAGCATAACTAAAATAATGGGAGCTGATGAAATCCTCAAGTGAAATAATATAATGGGAGAAGATAAAATAGGGCAGCTAGATGGTAATGAATAGAGAGCTGGACCTGGATACAGGAAGAACTGAGTTCAAATCCAGCATCAGATACTAGCTATGTGACCTTGGGCAAATACTTAACTCTGCCTAGTTTCCTCATCTATCAAATAAGTTGGAGAAAGAAATGGCAACTCCAGAATCTTTGCTAAGAAAATCCTCAAATGGGGTCACAAAGAGTTGAACATAACTGAAAAATGACTGAACAACAAAATGTTTTAAACATAATTTTTTTGACACCCTGCTTTTCAGTTTTTGTCCTTACACCACTGGTTAGAATCCTTGGATTTACTAAGCATCATGCTTTCTCATTCTTGCTTATGTAATCTGTTCCAATGATCAACTTTTTCATATTGTTGGTTGAACTACAAATTGTTCATATATGTTGATCCAATGATTATTTGGCAAGCAAACAACAACAAAAAAAGTGAAAACTATGTTGTGATTCACATTCACTGCCAACAGTATTCTCTCTGGGTGCAGATGGCTCTCTCCATCATAAATCTATTGGAATTGGCATGAATCACCTCATTGTTGAAAAGAGCCAAGTCCATCAGAATTAATCACTGCATAATCTGCAATATAAGTGTTAAGGATCATGTAGAGAACTTGGACTAGAAATTGTCCTCGGTGTGGTCCAAGCTGACACCTTTATGTATGGAGAATTACTTGATATCCTTACAGTGCATGGCTGGGGGTCTAGCACAAAAAAGAGCCCAACATCCTTGCTTTCAGTCCTCAGAATTTTACATTTCTGAAAAGGATGTCTCTTCCCTTCTTTATCCTATTTCTCTTGTCAATCTAACCCTTTTATCACATCTTTTGCTAGTAGCATTTTACATACTGATGGCCTTACTGAAAAAATTGTGGGACTTTTTTACATTTTTTTCACTTTCTAGGACTTTCCTGGCCACTTCTTTGCCTTCCCATTCCTCCCTTAGAAGGGCATCTGTTCAGCAATCATTTCAAGAGTAGTCACAAATTGAATATTCTAATATGACCCTAATCATCTAACACTCTATTTTCTGGTTTCAACTCTATCTATACAGTATTTTCTCTGTGAAGAACTTCCAAGCCACAGAGGATCTGTATAAAACAATGTCCTCTCATTCTTAAAGTCTGGGTTTCCTGTATCATAATATGAAACTTCAGGTCAGCCCCAGTCATAAAGGTCAAAACTGAGCACAATGCATTGTGTTTCGTAGGCATAAGATAAATCTCTTACAAATTGATTATTGGCTTTTTAAAAAAATCTGCTTCTCATTGAATGCCTGGGACTTTTTCCCTTTTCTTTATTTTTTTCTTCTTTAGATGCTTGCAGACATATATTTTACATGTAACTGAGGTCTTGTAACAGAGACTTCCTGTAGTCATCTTTCTCTGTCACTCAATATTGCCTGAAAGTGTTTTTGGTTACTCATTGTCTTTCCCATCACTTCCTCTGGAGCAACCCATCAAAATACATACTATCCAGGTATTTTTTTAAAATTTTATTTTATTTGCAAAAACATATGTATGGGTAATTCTTTAACATTAGCCCTTACATAGCTTTCTGTTACAAATTTTTCCCCCCAACTCCCCACCCCTCCCCTAGATGGCAGGATATCCACTACCTGTTAATTATGTTAAAATACCTTATCCAGGTGTTCTTGAAATGATTTGCCACCAGTAGTGAAGAACATACTTTGCTCAATGAGAAAAAAAAGTTTTTTGCAGGGACTCAGTTCAAGTTTTTCCTCCATTTGGTGGATGTGATCTTGACTAAATTTGGTGGCATATTCTCAGACAATTTCCTTCCCTTTCTCTCCCATCTCTTCACCTGGAGTAATTTCGTGTTTTATCACTGCGTTAAGGAAACTGATCAAGCTCACTCCAAGTTTTATAGGACTACAGGAAAACACATATTCCTTTTGACTGCTTATTGCAGAGACTGCAATAATCTCTATCAACTTTCAAAGATCTTTGCACTGCCTAAATTGAGGCAACTTTAAGATTTCCTTCAACTTTTTGCTTATATGTTTACATTTTCTTCTACCCTCTTCCTGGCTTTTAGCAAGATTATATTGGCTATGTTTTCCAGCTCCAGTGATAATAGCAGTTAGGTAGATAGCAGTTTGGCCATGGATGCCAGTTTCTCAATGTGCAAAAACAGGGAAACTTCCTTGCCTGCTATATGATTCTTTCTTTGATCTATTTGAGTTTTTCTTCTCAGAAAAGGCTGTGGCTTTTCCTCCTCTTCCCCAACAACAATCACCCCTTCCTGTATCCCATCCCTCTGTATTTTTTAGTCACTCTATTCTCCTCCCCTCCTGCTTTCTGAAAATTTTGTAGACATTACTCTTAATCCTAGGGTACACAAGATGAAAATATCACCCTCCTTTCTGTAGCAAAATGGAAGATCACAGAGTTTTAAGTTGTTATCCTGTCAAACATGGTTGCTCTGTCAGTATCCTTTTAACTGTTTCTCTTTGTTACAAGAGAAGGTATAACATACGTGTGTGTGTGTGTGTGTGTGTGTGTGTGTGTGTGTGTGTGTGTGTG
>JAJPUD010000365.1:678360-698212 GCA_023553655.1 Myrmecobius fasciatus
TGTGTGTGTGTGTGTGTGTGTGTGTGTGTGTGTGTGTGTGTGTGTGTTTATAGGCTTGGATCAAGCCTGGAGCCAAGAATTCAAATATGACCTCCAACAAGCCTGTGTGACCTTGGGCAGGTCATTTAATCCTGTTTGCTTCAGTTTCCTCATATGTAAAATGAGCTAGAGAAGGAAATAGCAAGGTATATCTTTGCCAAGGGATCATGAAGAGTCAGACATGACTGAAAAAGGACTGAACAACAAGAACAAAAAACTTTCAATAAAACTTTGGAAACACACAACATAATTAGAACTATGTGTTAGACAAATCAAACTGCCATCACCACCTCCTTTCACACTCTGAATGAAAAAAAAATCTAGGATCCTGAATAGAAGAGTACCAGCAGTAGCATATTCCACACCCTTTGACCCTGTTTCTAGTTCAGCCATCATCCAGGAAATCTGGGAGATGTGTCCTGGCAATTGATCTGCAGGTGCTCTAGCTCCTGCTTCTTCAATAGTCACAACTATTGACAATTGGGAAAAGAAATTTTTTACCACCAAGGAGTGGGCATTGTCAAAAGATTCAATATTAGAAATAAAAATGGTTTTACTAATGGAAATGACATTTAAAAAATGAATTACCATATTTATTGTCCCTGAAGGCCCTAAGACCTTTCCACCTGATTTATAGCTAAAATTTAACTTCTGAGTTGTTTAAGGGACTATCTTACTTTTCCTTTTGTATCCCCAGGTCTTAATGTAGTGCTTGTTAGATAATAAGCATTTAATATTACTTTTTCATCTGTCCATCCATCCATCCACCCATTTATCCAACCATTCATGCATGAATACATTTATCCAAAACCACAGCTGACTATTGTGGTGGGGTGGGGAATGTTTTTCTCCACAGCAATGTGATTTGAAGATAGAGGACCCATATCCAAATTCTATTTCTTACTGCCTATATGACCTTGGATAAACTATTTAAACTCTTTCAACCTCAGTTCCTCATCTGCAAAAGGAAAGGTGTGGATATGATGACTTCTAACATCCCTTCTAGTTCTAAATCTATTAGTTTATAAGTCTAGTCCTACTATTTCCACCTTGATCAGAAAGTATCTATAATTAAGTTTAGAAAGGACACTGATAAACTGATGAATCTAGATAAGGGGAGTAAGCATTTATTAAGTGCTAGGTACTCTGCTAAGAGTTTTACAAATATCTCACTTGATCCTCATAGCAATTCTGGGAAGGAGGTGCTATTCCCATTCCCATTTTATATCTGAAGAAACTGAGGCAATTCCAATTTCCTCATCTAATGATCTAATGGGATTCTCACTATTATTATTCCCATTTTACAGCAGAGGAAACTGTGGCAAACAGAAGTGAAATGATTTCCCTGGGGTCACACAGTGTCTGAGGTCACACTTGAACTTAGGTGTTCCTGATTCCCAGCCCAGCTCTTTATCCACTGTGCCACCTAAATAAGGGGAATGAATATGGCTTTAAAGTCAAGTTGTAAATGCAGCAATTGAAAAAACTAGGTTGAAGGAATGTGGAGGAAAGAATGCAAGAATGTGAAGAGATGACCCATGATAGAAATATTAAATTTTTTCATTACAATACCAGAGGTCAAAAATGGAACAATGGGTACAAGGAAACAGATTTTTAGTTCAATGTAAGCACAATCTTCCTAATAATTGGAAGTTTTCAAAAGTAAAATGAGCTCCTTTGGAGGTTGTAGGTTCCCTAGTGATCTGAGTATTTTGTAGTAGAGATTCTGATTCATGTATATGTCAACCTACCTGAATTCTAAGATCCTTTCTAGCCCTAAGATTTTGGGAATATATAACTTTGCTAGGTATGTAGAACATATTCTGCCTAAGATAGTTTTCATCTTTATGAGTTTGAATAGGATAAACTCTGAGATGTTTTGGCTATAGTGGCCAATAGGAGAGGTAAAACCAAAAGGTTAAAATGGATTGACCTGACAGTTTAATTTTGGAGTTAGTTTAGGTTTGGAATTAAAACTAAATAAGACAATTATAGCTCATTAAATAGTTTACAAAAGGATGCTTAGTTAGTTATAGCATAGAAATATAGTATAGAAATAGCACAGGCTATTCATCAAAGACACTGCAACACTTGGCTTGGGTAGACCAGGACTCTTTTATTTCTATATAGAAGCAGTCTGATCAAAAGGGCAAGCCATTGTGACTCCCATGGTCTTGTGACATCCACAACATCTGAAAACCTTCATTCTACATAGGCAGTCCCTTTTATGTCTTTAGGTATACAGGAAGTCATGGCAATATAGCCAGAGGCTACCAGAAGAAAGTGACTCTTGAACCTTCAGTCCAGTGGGCTAATCAAGTTCCTAGAGATAGTGTTGTCATTTTTTTTTTTTAAACAAGTGAGCTTTCTTCATTTGAAACAGTCAGATAATTATTTTGGGGGTATAGATACCGTTAAATTTTGCACAACTCCTCTGAGTCTTTAAAATATTCCCAGACCCAGTTGCTAGGAGCATAGAAATGCTGTTATCTTTCAAGGCTATATTAGTTGACCTCATCCCATTTTAATTGTACAATTATTCAAAGTAAATTGTTCTATATTTTCTGAGTCCTCTCCACCCCATCCACAGTGTTCCCTTTAATGTCTGTTGTTTGGAAGAAATTCTAGAGTTCAGTGAACCTGAAAGTCTTCATTAGGCACAAACTGAGAATTAGATGAATTTTAGCAAATTTGGAGCAGGTTCCTTGAAGGGACACTTTTCACTGGCCATGAAAACCTAAACAAGCTTTTCTCACAGGAGTGTCACATGAACCTGGATACATCAATCAACTTAAAAATGCATATCTAAGATTTTATATTTTCTGCAAAATGTCAGATTTCATTTTTATTGAGCACTGAGAGGTTTAGCTATTTATTGAAATAAACAAGGCTAACAAAAATTCATTCCAAGTGCAGAATCTTTCCATTCATTTAAATGAAATGAAATATTTATGGCATGTTCATATGAGACAAGAGAACAGGATATAAAACATACATCATAAAAGACCCCAAGGATCCCATCAGATCATTTTATCTATGATTAGATTTGATTTCCTATGATTAAGTTAGATTATTTATGACTTAGAAAAAAGATACAACAATGAGTAACCTCTCCAAAGAGAAGGATTAAGATCCTAATTCCCTTGCTCCAGATTTGGAAGATTCATAAAAAACAAAAACAAAAACAAAAACACCAACAATTTGGGAATTGAAATTCCATAACAATGGCTCAGTCTGAATGTGAATGCACAAACCAGGCTTGATGCAGAACATGCAGAATGAGACCCCAATTCACAAATCCCTATTGAATCTGATTGCTCCTGCCCTGCCAAGCATGACATACCTAAAAGGTTTTTCCCCCCTGCAAGTGAGTATGTGTGTGCACAAGTGTGCATGTGCATGCTTGTGTGTGTGTGTGTTTTTGTCACTGGTAAAACAGAGTTCATCCCTATCCTGCATTCTGATGTTACCATAGCCCTAACCTGTGTACTATTCAAAGGACCGTGGCTTGTGATATGGAAGATCAAAGTGAATACCTATATTCAACATGTTATATAACTCACTGGCTAACTTCTTTTCACTTCTCCTATTGTTGGAAGAACTGTTCCTGTACTCTACTGAAATTCTTTGAACACTACACTTAGGTCTTCTATTTTGCAAGAAGACCAATAACTTAACAAGCATTTATTATAAACTTTCTATGTTCCTTAATTCTCTTATACCTCTCTGCCCTTTCATGGTGAAATTCCTTGAGAAGGACATATTTAATCAATGCATCCAATTCCTTTCCTCTCACTCTTTGTAATTCTCTGCTCTCTGATTTCTGAATTCATCATTCAACTGAAACTTCTTCCTCCAAAGTTACCAGTAATTTATCTCTTTGTTTTGCTTTTGGAGGAAGTCAGGGTTAAGTGACTTGTCCAGAGTCATATTGAGAATATCTGAAGTCAGATTGAAATTTGGTTCTTCCTGACTCCAGGGCTAGTTGCTCTATCCCTTGTAGTACCTAGTTGCCCCTGATCTATCTCTTAATTACTAAGTTTAATGACTTTTAAAAAAAATAATTTTCCTTCTTGACTTCTCTTCTCTTGGTTACTCTCTCCTCTCTAGATTTTTACTATACTGCTCTCTCCTGGTTCTCCTCCTGCCTCTCTAACTCCTTCTTCTCAGTCTCTTTTATTCTATTTTCATCAAGATCATATCTGCCTCCCAAGGATTTGTCTTGGGCTCTCTTTTTTCCTCCTTCTATACTCTTTTGCTTGGTTACTTTATCAGCTCCCATAGAGTCAATGTTCATCTCTGTGCTGATGACCTTCAGATCTGTTTATCCAGCCTTTTCTGATGATTTTCAGTTATATAACTCCCTATCTCCCACTGCCTATTCAATATCTTGAATTAGTTGTTCCATAGAAATCTTGAAATCAACATGTTTAAAACAGAACTCACTTTCCCTTAAATCCTCCCTTCTTCCTAATTTCTCTATTACTGTAGGGGTATTGCCATATTCTCAGTCATCCAGGCTCACAACTTAGATTTTTTATATCCAACTGCTTACTATTTCTTACCTCACATCCCCTCATGATATCATTGGTCCTTTTCCAGAATGAAGAGTGAACAACAATCTTCTACTCTCACTTTCAGCAGGAAGCCTTCCCCATTCCCCCTTAATGCTAATGTCTTTGCTCTGATATTATCCAATGTACCCTGTGTATATCTTGTTTTATCTTGTGTTTTGTGTGTTGTTTCCTCCATAAGACTGAGCAGACCTGGAGGATAGTGATTATTTTTGTCTTTCTCTGATTCCTTAGTATTTAGAATAGTGCCTCACCCATCATATGCTTAACAATGTTTGTTAATTTGCCTTGCCTGACCTTGTCTTGCATTACTAGGACTACAAGGATACACACAAAACTGTACCCTACTCCCTTCATTGAGAATGAAGGAATGCATTTTCCCCACATCCATTCCCTCAGGGGTTCCTGCTTTTTTTTCCGAGTCAGAAGTAGACCAATAGAACTCACGAAAAATAATACCCCAGTATAGAATAATATACTTTCTGTCTTATCTCCTTTGTCACACAAAATAGAAAAATTCCCTTTTCTGGCCATAGAATCTTTCTGAATTGGAAGGGACCTTAGAGTCCTTAGAGTCTTCCTCTGTGGGATCTTTAGTCTGTTTAAAAACTCCATTGAAGGAGATCCCACTACCTTCAATTGTAGCAAGATGGTGACTTTAAAAATCCTTACTAAATATCCTTCAAGTTTGCCACTTTATTAAGAATACATATGAATACTTTGCTACTCAAAAGAGAAATTTTTCCTCTTTCATGAGCATAACATATAATTATAGAATTCATGGATAATTTTTTACAAGTTGTATGTAATTATAAAAGTAAATGTAATTCAATGATGAATTAATTGAACCTTCCTCCAGGATAGTCTTTTTTCCATTGCAACTCCAATAAAGGTATAAGGAAATATATAGAAAGATATAACATACTGGACACCTCAATGTGGACTTTTTCCCCTTTTGACATGAGAAGGAATATTTGTTCTTTCTAATAACAAAATCATAGAATCTTAGAATGGGAGGAACCTCAAAGGATATCTAGGCTAACTCATACCTGAATAAGAATTCTAAGAACAAGGATTTCTAGTTTAATATATTCCTTTGCACAAAATTTTCTTATGCAAATAATTTCACCACATTCCTGAAATTTCAGGTTAAATTCTATTATAGTAAATTCTCAGGCATTCCCCATTCTTTGGCCATACTGGTTATTCCTCCAAAAAAAGTGGGTTATAGGCCAGGATCAAGGAAAAAATTTAGCAATATGGGACTTCTCATTGCAATGATATCTGTAGTGTTGGAATGTGACCTGAGTGTAATATAGTTTTAACTTATTTTAACTCCCCATTTGAAAAATGCACAATAGAGAAGAGTTCTTTCTTTGTGTTTATTTTGGTCACACACCCAACCTAAAGTCACTTTAATGGTTAATGTGGGTTATTACCCACATTCCTGGTGGGAGTTCATAAACTGACAGGAAATTAAATTTTGCTTCATCCTGGAGTGTAGTTATCTGGTGAGAATGGAATCCACATAGGAGAGAGCTTTTGAAGTTTTCCTGTTTGTGCTTGGAGTCTGTCCCCTGCCCCCTTATTTTATGAGGTACTGGGCTAGTCACGGGTGTTACACACATTGCTTTACACATCTGCTGTTTTGCTTGTCCTATTAATCTGGCCCATGAACATGTGTAGCCAGGGAAGTCTTCATTGGATGTCCTGGTTGAGGAGTTTCTATGTGCTTCTGAGAGGCTGCAGATGGATTCTGAAAGGTTCTCTTAGGTCAGAATTCCTACATTGTCATCGTTCTTTCCCTATTCTTGATTCAAAGCAGCTTCTCTGTGGGAGCACTTCAAATGACAATGAAAATCAGAAGTTATGCCATCATATATTGTATTTAACTTATTACTACTTTTTTTGTGTGTGCTACTGGTTTCTCTTAGATGTAGAATATTGGATTTTTTAAGGCTAGACCAGTGGAAATTTTATGTAATCACTATATATTTGGTTCATAATATCAGTCTACTTCCATGAAGAATTAGTATAATGGGTTATTATTGTTATTGTTATTATTATTATTTGAGAATGGTACTAAATGCCCCAATTCTGGGGCTTAGCTTTGTATGGGCCCTGGATCAATATGAACTAAAATTGTTTGCTGACATAAATACCTATGAGTATCCCCTGGAACCACCCTGATGATCTTAGAGGAGACGCAGGAAGAAACATCACTGCTGTCATAGTCGCCATGCTTCTCTCAGATTAACTCATTCCAGGAACTCTCACAACTATATATGGGAAAGTTTATTCAAGGTAAGCTAAGTTCTTTTCGATGATCTGTCTCCTTTAAATACCTTAGAAGAGGTAATAGGATAATAGCATAGAGCTGGAAGGGATCTTAGAAGTCACCTAGTCCAGGTCCCTTCCCTCATTTTATAGATGAAGAAGCTGAGTCACAGAGAGGTTGTTGACTTGACTTCCTCAAAGCCATGTAGGTAGCAAGTAATAAGGTCAGAATTTGAATTAAGATCTGTTGATTCTCAGTCCTGTGTTTTTTCCACTATGCCACGTTACTGTTTTAGTACTATTGATCATACTTGGTTAGGGACTTAAAGGCTATTATGTGAGGCATTGCCTGCTCCATCTTCTACTTCCATCCTACCCACTATACAGACAGTTGTCATATGTTTCTACATTGCAATATCATTTAGGAACTTTTAAAAGATGCAAAATAATTTTAATGATACTGATAGAAAACACAATTTATGTTTTTTATTATATTATTGCATTATTACATATTGCAATATAGTAAGCTCAGAGTAGCCATGTGGGTCCTGGAGCCATGTGTTGCTCACCTCTGATTTATAGAGATTTTTATTATCAAATAGGTAGATCTTTAAATAGAAACAATCACAAATGTCATAAGGATCATAAGCTCCTTGATTTTTGAGCTGGAAGGGGCCTTTGTAGTTATCTAATCTAACTTCTGTGTTTTATTTCTCAAAAGCTCAGAGTCATAACTTAGCCCTGGAAGGGAGCTCGTTTAGTCTTATTCTTAACAGATATAGAAAAGGGAGTTCCCCAAAACTCAAATGGTTTGCCCAAGATAGTAAGTGACAGATCTGGGGTTTTCATCCAGGTCTTTTGACTATAAAACTAATACTTTCACTCCTTGCTTTTTCTCCCCCACTCCCATCCCTCATCATCCCGCAACTATACAAAAATATCTCCAGATTAAGTCCTAGATACTTCAAATAATGTTTCTCTTTCTATCTGCAAATTTGGGCAGAACCAGGTTACAGGAAATGTACAAATTACAAAATAAAGGAAAAATTAAAGTGCTGAGCTGGGGGATGCCCCACATAAACATTTTGTGCCTATCTCCTTGCTGGAAACAGTGAGTAAATAACAAAAATATGCTCCGCAGTTGAAAATGACTTTGGAATGGCTTTAATTAAAAGAATAATGGAAAGCATTCCTTAGTCACTCATCAACACATCTTCTGTGTAAATTCCAGACTTGAAGATCATCATGTAATTCATCTGAAAGTATGGCGGCTCCATTTGTTAGGACCCCATCACTAATATTGTAATGCTGAGTAAGGACAGCTATTTGTTAGGCATTCTGAGACCCTTTTTGCACTGAAATGTGAGTGATGTGATACCACATAAAATAACTGTGAGTTATGACAGATATAGCCAGAAGGGCTAAAATTCCCTGACTCTTCCAATGGCTGTGGATTTGGATAATGCAGTCCATCTCTTTTTCAAGGGCTCCAAAGGAAAAGCAGGCATTTCCCAGAAGACAGCCTGATTAGAAAAGTCTGCTTCAGTGAAATTCAGCTGCAACAGCAGAGGCCAACTGGCAATAAGTAGGGTCACCAGAAAGATCTTTGTTATTGTGCTTTTCTTCACAGGAAGGAGTCATGCCTGCTATTTTGCCCATTCTGAGCAGATTAATAAAGAGTGACTAGGCTTAAAAAATTTTTTTTAACATTATTTACAGAAACACTAAAGTTCACTGGTTAATCCAGTGTTGTACAACAAATTGATGATCTGCAGATACAAACTACACTTTGTTAGGCAGGTTTCTGTCATCATCTTGATTTATAGAGTGTTCTGGTGGTCTTGAGGATGCATGTAAGGGCAAACTTCTTTTGGGAACTAGACCTTGAATGTTCCCAAAGCACTCTGGACAGAGACACCTATACATGTAAAGATAAAGAGTGCTGTTTCCCAGGCAGTGGCATAGTGGGTACAGCACTACCTCTGAAATTAGGAAGACTTGAGTTCAAATTTGGTATGAGACACTTATTAGCTGTGTGATCCTGAGTAAGTCACTTAACTTTGATTGTCCTCCCCCCATCTCCTAAGTATTATTTTCTTATTTTACTTCTGATGAAGAAGAGGCACAGTGAAATGTGGGGCAATTGGAAGAGCTATTTCTTTCTTTCTTTTTTAGGTTAAACATGCACAGTTCTTCTAAACATATTTCCACATTTATCATGCTGTGTAAGAAAAATCAGATCAAAAGGGGAAAAATAAGAAAGAAAAAACAAGCAAACAAACAAACAACAATAAAAATATGAAAATATTATGCTATTATCTACTTTTTATCTCCATAGTGTTCTCTCTGGATATGGATGGTTCTTTCCATCACAAATCTATTGGAATTGCCTCAAATCCTCTCATTGTTAAAAAGAACCCAAGTCCAAGTCCATCACAGTTGATCACATAATCTTCTTGTTGCTGTGTACCATGTTTTCTTGGTTCTACTCATTTCACTTAGTATCAATCCATGTCCTTCTAAGCTTTTCTGAAATCAGCCTGCTTGTCATTTCTTATGGAACAATAATATTCTATTACATTCATATACCATAACTTATTCAGCCATTCCCCAACTCATGGGCATCCACTCGGTTTCCAGTTCCTGGAAGAGCAATTTCTTTAGAGCCATAGAACCTGAGTTCAAATCCCACCTCTGTCACTTTCTATGAGTGGGACCTTGGGAGAGATATTTCACTTCTTCAGGCCTCAGTATTTCCTCATTTGTAAAAAGAGTGAGTTGGATTAGATCAATCAGTCATTTAGTCAACAAGCATTTATTAAGTGACTACTGTTTGCTGGACCCTCAGGTTAAAAAAACAAAACAAAAATGAAAACATTCCCTGTCCTCAAAGAACTTACATTACATCCATGTCTATCTTAAGTGACACTCAAAGTCTCTTTGAGTCCTGAATCTTCTGATCCTCTGCATTGTATGGAAATGAAATCTTTCAGGATAGAGCTTAGAGCTCCACACAAATGTTATCCAACTTAATTAATCTTCTTTCTATTTGATATAGGGGGGAGCAAATACTTTCAGTTTAGAGGAGAGGGAACCAAAGTATGATGATGTTAAGTGACTTGCTTGTAGTCACACAGCAAATCACTAGCAGATCTGGAAAAAAATTACCTAATTCCTGTCAGTTTTGTTTCTGAAACTTCTTGTCAGCTAATTATTATCACATTTATCATTAACCAGGAATGCATTTAGTCTCTATGAGGTGTAAACTACACTCCTACCTGTATTTACCAGTCTGTCTTTGTCATGTTGACATGTCTATGATAGGGAAAAGGATGACAAGAACAAGCTTCATGAGGATAGAGACACATTGTTTTGTTCATTTCTTCCCATCATGTTCAACTCTCTGTTTTCCCATTTGGGGTTTTCTTGGCAAAGATATTCTCAAGCTTATTTTATAGATGAGGAAACTGAGGTAAACAGGGTTAAGTGACCTGTTTGGGGCCATGCAACTAGTAAATGTCTGGGGCTGACTTGAACTCAGAGTTCAAGATGAGTCTTTCTGACTCCTGGGCTCAGCATTCTATCCACAGTACTACCTAGCTCCCTTTATCAAGACATATTATCTTAACTAAATTTCATCTTTCCCCAAGTCCCCTGTATAGTATAGTACTTTGCACCTGGTAAATGTTAAATAAATCATTGTTGAAAGATTGACAGAGATAGGAAAGAATGAAAAAAAAAACAACACACCACTCTAGACCGTAGGCACAAATAATTGGATATAAGGCAACACCTATAAAATATGTATACCTTAGATTCTATTCTTCACTTCCACGAGGGTCTCTTTCACCATTTCTTAGAGTACAATGATTTTTCATAATATTCCGATTCTGTAATTTGTTCATCCATTCCCCAATTGATGGGAACTCTTTAGTTTTTAATTCTTTGCTATAATAAAATGTTTGGTTAATAAGTTGTACAAATGTGTAGTTTCCTTTTTTATTTAGTTTCTTGGGATATGTGTCTAGTAGAGGTATTTCTGGGTCAAAGAATATACATAGGTAAGTGACTTCTTGAATACAATTCCATATTATTTTTTAGAATGGCTGGACCAATTCACACTTGCATTAACATATGTTGTTGAGTCTTTCTAGCACATCAAGCATTTTAAAATCTAGACTTTGAAATTCTCTTCTGATACTTCTCTCCTTTAATTTATATCCTTTTCTGAATCATGGTTTGAAATTCCTTTTAATTCCTCACATCCATGGGTTAGGAGTTTGGCTCCCCATAAAAGTATCCCAGGGATTATAGCAAAATTCCAACAAAACCCAATGGAATTGGAGTAATGAGACTATTTTCAATGACCATAATGCCTTTGGTTGTTATGTAAATTAATTCAGGAGTAAGACTAGAATTGAAAGAGAGTTTAGTAGGATCCATTATATATTTTTCCTACTTTCTATCAACAGCCCAAAATTTCTGTACTTCTTGTGCACACAACATAAAATCAATGCTCTCTTCTTCAACTTTAAGGTCAACTTTAATTACTCTCCATGACGCTATCATCATTTCTTGGCTCATCTTCAGATGGTCCAAGGCTCTTCTAACTTGTAATTCTTTTGGACATGGAAGGTGTTAGAGGTTCCAAATCCCTTGGAATTTCTGTATTCCTTGGAACCTGTGTTTCTTGAAGAATACATTTATTCACTTTAAATTCATTTTTGTTGTTTTTTTTTCCCCTGCCTATGGAAAGTAGCCACTGGATATGCTTAGTATGAGAATGAGGATTATTCGAGATTATAAATAGTTCTCCTCTTACCCCCCATGAACATATTCCAGGAAAACATTTTGGAAGCTGAAAGGAGGATGAGTAAGTAAAAGTAACTTAGCCAGATGGAAATAAGCGCCAAGATATGCATTGTAATGTTAGTTTGATTGCTTCCTGGTTTATTCAGTAACCATGAGTTTCTATCAAGACTACTCTTACATTTTGATTGTTTTTTACAAAGCAGATATCACTTGTGCCTAAAAACAAATAAACAAATAAATAAAAAGAGGTGGCTAATTCTCTTTTGATTCTACTTTGTGAGGTGTTTTGAATTTTTACATTTCCTGGCAACCATAATAATAATAAAAAAAGAATTGTTTGCTAGCTCTCTATCATGATTACATTTATTTTCTTTACAAGGACTTTTGGTAATGTTTTGTGGAAAAATATAAAAATATCTTTTCTAATGCTTTCCATTGATTTATTACTGTGAAGGATTGGGCAGGGAAAATGGTCCTACAAAAGCTCTCATTCTCTATTAAGCATTGATCTTTATTAAATTTCTGTGGTGCCTCAAGTGAGGAGGAGCCAGAAGAAAGGGATGATATCATTTTGCATTCAGGATGAGGTGAAGGCAAATCTAAGCAACTCATTCTTCTCCATCCAGAAACGCTATTTTTATTCTCTTTAGCTTCTTGGGATGGGAAGGACACATCTCAAAAATGATGACCCCTTTGCCCCCAACTAGGGAATTTGGATAATCACCAAGGCTTTATATTTTCTATTAATTGAATTCTCCTCCCCCACCCCTCAGAGCTGCTAGCAACAAATATAAATGGCAACATGTGTATTTCATTTCGATTCTCTATCCATCTGATCAAACTGTGAAGGATAAGTGAGGTAGCCAGAGGCTGTTCATCAGAGGAAAAATTCTGAAATGTCAGAACTGGAAAGACTCATTTTCCAAATAAAAAAACTGAGGCTGAGGAGTGTGAAGTTCCTTGACAAAGTCACAAACCTAGGTAGTAACTCAGTGAGTAGAGAAGCTGGATTTGAATTCAGATCTCCTTATTCTTAGTTCACTGCTCTCTCCAATAGATCAAATTGACTCAGAAGCAGAGGCTAGAAAATCTATAATTTGAATACTCATTGGGCTATGTATGTGTACAGAGCTAGTTGGAAGGTGATAAAGAGGCAGTTACCATGCTGAACCTGGGGGTTGGTGTCAGCTTCAGCTCTGCCCCTTGAACCCCTTTTATGCATCAGTTCCAGTATTCTGCTATAAACCTCTCCTTCTTGGATGTAATATATGATAATCTTTTTTTTTTTTTTACTTTTAAGGCCTCTCATAAGTTGGATCCTTTACATCTTTCCAGTCTTCTTAGTCCTTACTGCCCTCAATATAATAAATGTTTTATTAACTGGACTTGACTTCCCTGCAATTCAATGACACTAGCCTCCTTGCTGTTTCGTGAATATGACAATTCAACTCTTGATGCTTTGCTTCACATTAGGAATGTTCTGCTCCTCATTTCCAGATCTTGACTTCCTTAACATTCTTTAGATCTCACCCAATATCCCACATTTTACAAGAATTTTTTTCTGATTTCCTTTTAATATTTCTGCCTTTCTTCTGCTGATCATCTCCTATATAAATATGTATACACACATATATATGCACACATGTATATATCTATACACACATACACATATGTGTATGTACACACAAACACATATACTTATATACACATATAAACACATGTATACTTATATACACATATAAACATGTATACTTGTATGTGTGTATGTATATGTGCTTACAGATGTATGTAAATATTTATGTTTACATAATTATCTATTCCATTAGACTATGAGTTGTTTAAGAGCAGAGATTGGATTTTTAGGGGGAGAAGGGATGGGAATTAGAGCTTTCTTTTTATTCTCAGTTCTTAGCACTTACTATATACTTAAATACTTACTGGCTGTCTTGTTGTGAGTAGCCCATCCTGATTTTTCACTATTATAGCTTTCACTCAGAAGCTACCCACTATGATACCATCTCTGTGTACCATTCTGACTTCATCCATAAGCATATAGAAGCATTAGAACTGGCCAGGAAATATACATTTTATTTAAATTCTTGAATCTGGGGAGATGCAAGTTGAACAGACATATCACCAATTCAAAGATACTCTTTATATCTTGGTTTTCTGCTTTGATGTGGTCTCCTTGGTCCTCAGTCTCAGCCCTGTCAACCAGTTTTCCACTTGCTTAAGTTCCTTAGATATCAACACTTCAGTTCTAGTTTGTTTGTTTTTTTGGCTCATGTTACCTCTTTTAGTCCTTTCTTCACTGATGGATTTGTGTAACTCTGGTCGGGTGCCTACCCTGTCTAGGCTTGTTGTTTGTCCTTCATTTTCAAAGAGGACCATGAAATCGAGGGGTGGGGAGTGGGGAGGTATGGGGAGGTGGAGGGGTGGGGGGGTGATGCCATTAACATGCAAGTGAATTGAATTTGTGTGAGAGAGGGCTGGGCAAGGTCACCTGCTTCACTTTCCCCTTTAGAGCCACATGGATCCAGTGACCAGATATAAAGATGACTGGAGATGGCTCTGGATAAAATGGAAGACCTTGGGCTTTTCAAGATAAGGTCTTCAATAGATCTCAGTTTGACTAAAGCTAGGTAGCAATTCAGGAACCACTAGTATTGCCTGACTCCAAAGATTGAAGGCTATAGTGGCAACAGTAGCACAACTTGGTAACCACTTAGAAATCTCACAGCTGTTGACTCAGATCCCTGAAAAACTGTGCTTCAGGTTTTATCTGAACCTCTGAATGCTGCAAATGTTTGACTATCTCTGGAAATTTTTGGCAATATCAATTTTTTTTTGATTAGAGTCCAACTTTTTAAACTGTGATTTGTGACCCCCATATAGAGTCACATAACTTTATGTGGGGGCACAAAATTATAATTTATTATGAGTAAATGTTTGATTTATATACCTATTTTATATATCTACATACCCAGGGTCACATAAAAATTTCTTGGGCAAAAAAAGGTTGCAAGTGACATAAATTTAAGAAGTCCTGGCTAGGGAATGCAGGAATAAACTAAAGAACCCTGCTTAAGAGGTTACATACAGCTATTGTTGATTTCCATTAACTAGAACTGTAGTATTATGTGGACCAGCTTGCAGACCTTCTGTGTCAGTAATTGTAGACTTTGTCACTTACTGGCCCTTATCCCAAGGTATAATGCTTTTTAGAGATGGGGACATAGAAGGAATTATGTATCCTGGGGAATCAGCTAAATTCCTATCTTCCTCTAGACCTTTCCCAGACTCCAGCCACTAGAGTCCTCTCAAATTGCCTCTCATAGCAATTTGGAGCTATGCTCAAAAAGTTATCAAACTGTGCATACCCTTTGACCCAGCAGTGTTTCTACTGGGCCTATATCCCAAAGAGATATTAAAGGAGGGAAAGGGACCCACATGTGCAAAAATGTTTGTGGCAGCCCTTTTTGTAGTGGCAAGAAACTGGAAATTGAAAGGATGCCCATCAATTGGAGAATGGATGAATAAATTATGGCATATGAATATTATGGAATATTATTGTTCTGTAAGAAATGACCAACAGGAGGATTTCAGAGAGGCCTGGAGAGACTTGCATAAACTGATGCTGAGTGAAATCAGCAGAACCAGGAAGGAGAACATTATACACAGCAATAAGACTATACGATGATCAATTTTGATGGACATGGTTCTCTTCAACAATGATGTGATTCAAAACAGTTGTTCTGCGATGAAGATAGTCATATACATCCAGAGAGAGGCCTGTGGGAACTGAGAGTGAACCACAACACAGCATTTTAACGCTTTCTGTGAATATTTCCATGCATTTTGTTTTCCTTCTTAGGTTGTTTTTTTCTTCTTCTCTTTCTAGATCTGATGTTTCTTGTGCAGTAAGATAACTATAGATATGTATACATGTATTGTATTTGTCATATAATTTATCCTATTTAGCACGTATTAGATAACCTGTCATCTAGGTGTGGGGGGTGGGGGGAAGGAGGGGAAAAGCTTGGGAAAAAAAAGTTTTTGCAAAGGTCAATGTTGAAAGGTCACTCATATGTTTTGTAAATAAAACGCTTTATATAAAGTCAAAAAAATTGCCTCTCATATTTTACATATACCTACTATTTATATATTTTGTATGTACCAGTACATGTCTCTCTCATTAGCATATAAGCACCTATTGAGGAGCATGAACACATTTTGCCCTGCTAAATAGTGACTGACTGACTACTAGGGAGGTAGATACTTGAATTGGTGTCATGGAGGTAAATTCTCTGAGCTAAGGTAAGGATGACTGGTTGGTTTGTAGACTGTTTCCCAAAGTGTGTGAAAATTCCTAATATCAGTAGGGTTGCTACTTACTGGATGACAGAAAGTGACCTAGAAGATACTTGCTTAGTAGTGGAAGATATTCTAGATAACAAAATGATATATGTACTATTTTATGATGGAATTCTGTTCTGAAGCTATCTAGGCTGATCTCAAGGTTTTGAAAGCTCTTGGTACTACATTTTCCCCACTCAGTTTACCTCCTAACAAGGCCCAAGTTCATCATCTCATGTCTCTTCAGGTAAAGAAGTCTTTGCAAGCACAATATGGCAAAGTGTTTCCTGTATTACCATCAGTGTGAGTAGAGTATGGGTCAAGTTCTGGGCCAATGCAAAAGATTATTACTATTGGTCTTTTTTCATGCATGATTCCCTGAGGGGGAAAGTAAAGGGTCAATGAAAGTAAATGCTCCTATTCTGTGCAGACCTATGAGAAACACAGCTACCAACAGAATTCCTCTTTCTTTCTTTCTTTCTTTCTTTCTTTCTTTCTTTCTTTCTTTCTTTTTCTTTCTTTCTTTTTACTACCTCTTTCATAATTCTATTATAATGATTTAACATACCATAGCTTCCACCTGTGACTTTTTTTCTGCTTTTATCCCGATGCGTTACATTGTTATAATCAAGGACCTGGGAGAGTTGGAGGTGTTTTAAAATTGTAATATGTTGTGTAAACAGCCAAAAAGCCTGGCTCTCATGCTGTAACATGCACACAAACAACTTTCCCAGAGACTGGTGGAAAAAGTGGTAGATACTTTTTCACTCAGTAAATCAGTTGAATAGCCTCCTAGCTAGAGTTGCCTTCCTCACCCATGGCATTATGTTTGCTAATCCCAATTCCCATATGAGCCGTCATCTTGACATTTCCTCAAACTTCTACAATCCAGTATGCTGAAAATGGGTCTACCCAATCAGAGTATGAACTGAGTAATATCATTATGTGCAAAACTCATACACAGTCACCTGAGAAGTAAAGTCCAAGCATTTTCCCCAAGAGTTGAGGCGTTCTTTCCTCTCCAGGCATTGTGGAAATAACAAATAACAAAATAACATACTTTTAATTCCATTCCACTAAATCATACTCTTTGGTAATAGGAAGAGAGATGGTAGATAGTTTTACAACTCAGTAGTGGTGGCTGAGTCAGGATGAAGTTGGGTGGACCCTCACATGGAAGTGAGAACTGCCTGGGGGATGCACCCAGTTGCAGTGGAAAGACTAAATTTTTGGGACATTCAGGATGAATCAGATAAACTGTCAACTTTGAAGTATTTCCTACATTAAAATATCTGATCCTGTCTTTCTGGTTCTGATTTCAGACTGCAACAACCACTTTCCCATTTATCTCCACCCATTGGGTTTCAGTGCTAGTCCAACTTGGTCTGATTATTTTAGTTTGTAATAACTCTTTTTCCAAGCTGGACCTGTCTAGTAGATCTCATGTAGGAATTGCTCTTCCCCTATCTATGAATTTATTTAATGCCTGACATATGTCTATCTTCTCTCTATAAACTATGACAGTTGAAGAAGAATAATTTTTAAAATGTCATTCATCTATTCATTAATTTGATATTTATTAAATACCAACTTCTTGGAAGTCACTATTAGGTACTACTGAAATCACAAAGATGTATATGGCATGGCCAGAATAATACTGGAAAGAATCCTGGATTCTTTCCTACATGCTAATCCAATTTTGGTATTTACTACCTGTTTGATCTAGGCCAACCTGTATCACCTCTCTGCAAAGGGAAGGAATCGAACTAGATGATCTCTAATATCCTATTCCAAATTCTCTGCCCTTAAGATAATCTACTTGGGACCTGGGAGATTAAAAACATTCTTAGTATTCCTGATTTTGCAGCAAGTTAATAATTTAAAAGGTACTGTCAACACAGTTCAGACTCACCATTCACTTACTTTTCTTCTTGAGATTTAAATTCCGGTTGTCCTGACCCCAACCAAGTCTGGTTCGTGGCTTGTTCTGCCATATAACTGCTCCCTTATTAATAGGAATGACTTGAACCCAAAATAGGAATGACTTGAACCCAAAATTTTGCTACCTATTTTCTATGCAACTTTCCCCAACTCTTACAACTCAGACTACTATGTAGCAAGTATGTATCAGGCGCTTGCTATGTGGCAGGTACTCTGCTTGGAGATAAAGTCAACTTCAAATGTGCCATATCTTCTTGATAACACTGGTAATAAGAATATTTAAAAGTATCCATGGTTACCCTGATGTCAGAGAAACAATCAGGGGCATATTGGAGTTAGCTTTAAAATTTAAAATAAAATATGAAAATTTATATTAATTAAAATGAAAATATTGAAAATTTTAAATTTGAAAATTTAACTTTTCATGTTTCCCTCATATCTGTTTAGAGGTCTTATTGATTCTATTTCCTCAAAATCAATCATAGACTTCTCTTTTTCTCTACTCATAGTACCACCACCATATTTCAGACTCATTACTTTCCTTCTGATTTGAACTCAAGTTTTCCTAACTTTAAGTCTGGTGCTTTATCCACTTTGTAATATAACTGATCCTCTGGCATTCCTTATTAATGGGAGCAATTTGAGTTAATACTTAAAAAATTAAGAGTGTAACTTTAAAAAATTTAAAATTTCAAAATTACAAATTTAAAACCTGAAAAATTTATTATTTTAAATTTTAAAATATTAATGCCAAAATTTAAAATCCAAAATTTAAATAAAATTTAAAGTTTTAATTCAAATTTCAAAATGAAAAAATTCAGAATATAAAAACTTTACATTTAAAATTAAAACTTTAGAACAGAAGAATTTAAAATGTTAAATTTAATTTTTAATGTAAAATTTAAAATTTAGAAATTTTTGAAATATAAAATTTAAGAATTTAAAATAAAAATGTAAATATAAGAATTTAAAATATAGAAATTGAAAAATTAAAAAAAATCAATTTTTTGAATTTACCTCTCATATGATTAATAGTCTTCTTGATTTTATTTCCCCCAAATCACACATCCTTTTCCTCTCCACACACATCTTTCCTTCAGATTTCAGATTTGAACTTGGTTCTTTCTGACTTCAGGCCTGGTAGGTCTATCTACTCTGTCTGTAACTGCTTCTCTGGCTTGTCTTGTTAATGGGAAAGACCTGAACTCTATTTCTGCTACCTACTTTTTATGTAAATTTGGTCTCCTGGCCCAATTTACTAATCAGCAAATATGTATTAGGCGTCTATTATGTGCCAGACAATGAAGATGAAGGTATCCTCAAGTGTATCACATATCCTTGATAATAGTAACACTGTTGAAAAGAATATATAATATAATACAATATAAAATTATATGATACAATATAATATAATTAATATAATAATATAATATAATAAAGTATCCATAGTTCCCCTGATGTGAGATACAGCCAAGATCATACTAGAGTCAGCTGTTATGTCTCTTTCAGCATGTAAAATTACCTATGAATGTGATGTGTATTTTTTTTTCCCCTAAACCTTCTTTGTTTAAATCTTTGGCTTTTATATTACCTTAATTTACCAATATATCAGTACTTCCTCTACAGAGCCATTCCTTCTAACAAAGAATAAAGAAGAGAAAAAAAGCAACATCAAATGAGTCTGTTCCATTCCCCAACCATGCAAAGAGAGGAAGCAAGCCTGTTTTCTCATCTCTGGGCCACCAGGTTTGGTCATTATAGTTAACATTGTAGGTGTTTCTTTTCTTCCTTCCTTCCTTCCTTCCTTCCTTCCTTCCTTCCTTCCTTCCTTCCTTCCTTCCTTCCTTCCTTCC
>JAJPUD010000365.1:700802-745387 GCA_023553655.1 Myrmecobius fasciatus
TTCCTTCCTTCCTTCCTTCCTTCCTTCCTTCCTTCCTTCCTTCCTTCTTTCCTTCCTTTTTTTTCTTTCTTTCTTTTTAAATTAAAACTAAAAGTAATTCTACTTCTACCCTACTTCCAATTACTTCAACTGAGAAAATGTCTTGTGGCAGTGTATGCTGGGTTTGCAGGAAGAATGGGACTCTTGATTGACTGAGAAATCTATTGCATTCCTCTGAGCCTAAATAAGTGAAGTCAAGATTTTTTTAGATTCAGAGAAACTGTAGGGAGTAGTGAAGAGGGAATTCAAGGGACAAGATAAACATTTATTTGAATGGCAGACAAGACATCTCTCTGTAGCATTAAACACTTGGGAAAGTCAACCCCGTCAAATGGCCCTTGACAGATTATTGAGCTGAAATCTCATCTCACTACAAAGAGCTCATTACTTCTGGGGATTCATTCATCTGCTTTAATCTATATAATTTCTCTGATTTGTGTTTAGTGTTTATTTTTATAAGAAAATATGCAAGATCATCTTTTGTATAATCAGTGCTTGATGGGAGGGAATTAAACTAGTGAGAGAAGCTGTTATCTTTCCTTTTAGATGGACTAAGGAAAAGACTTTTTATTCTAAGGTAGGTGACTCAATGGCTAAAGTGCTGGGCCTGGAGGAAGATTCATTGTCCTGAATTCAAATGCAGTCTTAGAAACTTAATCCTATCTGCCTCAGTTTCCTCATCTATAAAAATGAGAAGGAAATGACAAATGACTAGTATCTTTGCTAAGAAAGAGTTGGACATGAGTGAACAAAAACAAAAGAGAGTACTATACCTTTAGACTTGAGATATTTAATTTTATGTGCAGATAGGTAGAATTCTAAACTAATATCCCTCTTAAACACAGGAGATTGAAAGTGATTTTACCTAGTTACTTCAGTTCTGTCCCTCCCATTAGGCTCCTAATGATATAGGTAGGCACAATTGTATTCCTACTCTTTACAGATGTGGGTATTTCAGTCTCCCCTGGAACTTCCCAGATTCTAGATTTGTTGATCCATTACACATTTAGATCAACCCCCCCCCCTTTCTCTGTCTGCCTGTCTGTCTGTCTGTCTCTCCCCACCCCCCCTCCTCTTCCCTTTCCCTCTCCCTCTCCCTCTTCCTCTCCTCTCTCTGTCTCTGTCTCTGTCTTTGTCTCTCTCTGTCTCTCTGTCTCTCTCTCTCCCCCCTACCTACTATCCAGAGTCATATAAAAATTTAAGTAAAATTCCCATATAGTGGATCATTTTATGTGTCCCTTAGGCTGTATTTATTTCTCTTTGGAGACTAGTGATCTCCATCAGAAAGCCACCATTCTCACAGATAAATACATTCCATAGAACTGAGAACTTTTATCCTTGTTTACTCCAATTCTGTTCTTTGCTATGATAAAGCTATAATCAATCCTCTGTTACGGTCTCACAGTCACTCCTGATTGCCAGCTAGCTCTATCATGAAAAAGCTTATTAGGACTTCCAGAGTCAACCAGGGAAGACATAGGAAATAGATTGATTTCATGAAAAGGGAAAATTTTCATGAGAAAATATCACTGGATGAGTGCTTAAGTGGATTTTTCCTCCTCAAATGAATTTGGGTCTCATTTGGATCTCAAGAAAAATATCTTTAGCCCTATGAATGCTCCAGCTGAAGTACTCTAACAGGAGTAGTATTTTGATGGCTCATAGTTTTTTTCAAATCCCTTAAACCAGTATTCTGAGTTTTTTCTTAAACTTTATGTTTTAGAAATTCAGGCCAGTGGGGAAACAAAATATGCCTCAAAATAGATACTGTTGGCTAGAGGTTTCTGTTTTGGAAACAGCAGGAGCTAAATGAACTAGAGTAACTTGTCTTTTTCAAGAGCAGCCAGCGATGAGACTTAACACCTCCTGGTGGGTGATGTTTCACATGGCATGAACTCAATTAATTTCAAGAGGATATAAATTTTTCCTGGTGATGACTGTAACTTGTGGCAAGTCTGGAGAAGTTTTCAGGTGACAGGGAGTGTTTAACTCAGGCAGTTCAAATCATTTGCCATTTGACTTCTTTCCCTGAGACTTTATTGCATGTTCATTGTGTTTTTGGAAGTAGAGAGGAGTAAATAAATAGGAAGAGATGGAACTGACACCAGTTACAGAGTAACTCTTTGAAGAGTTATGTGCATCTTACTCTTGGAGGTCAGATCTGCTGTCTTTAGTTACAGCCACCTTATTCAGAGTGCTAATATTAGGGCTTGTTTTAGGGGAGAGAAAGTATCCATTTTTTAGCAGAGGATCAGAGTGGAAGGGAGTGCTACCTCCTCCATTACTTGGAAGGATAAATGAGGACAGGACTCCTGGATTCTTTGTATTTCCACAGTACATGATGAAAATACACTTATGCAATACATTCAACGTATGTATGAATGGTCTCCTCTGGATCAATTTCATGATGTGGTAGAAGGAATATTTAATTTGGAGGCAGAGGACCTCAGTTCAAATATCAGACCTGTCACTTAAGATCTACATGGCCTTAGATAAACCTTTTTTATTTCTCTGAGTCTCAGTTTCTTCAATTGTAAAATGCAGGGGCTAAATTAGATAGCCTCTAAGTGAGATAATATGTATAGAGCACTTAGTATGGTTTCCGGCACAAAGTAGGAGCTTAACACTTATTCTCTCCCTTCTAGTTCTAAATCTATGCTCCCTTGGTCTTATATGATCCCATTATTGACTTGACAAATCAAGGCAAAAACTAAAACAAGGACCAGCTCTAGACCAAATTATGGGCTTTGTCTTCAGCATCTCCATACTTGTCTTTTTGGTTCCAATCTGTGTAGTGTTCCTTTTATCTTCCAAAGAGCCACATTCTCTCCCTTACTCTCCCAATGGAAACCTGCTTTCTGATTTTTTTTTTTGTTTGTTTACACTAAAGATAAAGGCCTTATGATAGTTAAAATGCCCCCTAAAGGGAATCAAAGGAATCCCCGAAGGAATCAAAATTTAATATTGTAAGGTTTGGAACAGACATTCAATAAATGTTATTGATTGATTGGATTTTAAAATTTCAATGGATAGGATTTCTTTTTTTTTTTTTCATTAACAGCATTTTTGGGTTGATTTTCAATACCATGCAGGCTAGTATTGTTATCTGTTGCCTTTACTCTCTCATATACAATGAGAAAATGATATACTTTAACCATTTGAATAAATTGGCATCATATCATCTAAGAAATCACACACCTACCCTTTTCCTGAAAATGTAACAAACTTAGACTATCTGACTACCCAGAAGCTGAATAGATCTGATTCCATATTGTCATGGGGAAGAACAATTCTATATGATCTGCTCTCTCTAAAGAAAGCCACATCTTTCATTTTTTCTTAACTTTTTAAAAATCTTATTTTATTTTAAAAACTTATTTTTATTCATATCTTTTGTTTTTTATAATCCCTACATTTCCTTGTTATTTTTCTCACTCTCTTCCAAAGAGCAATTAAAAATTATCAAAATTTAAAAAGTGGAAAAGAATGGTTCTACAAACTCACAAACTCATCAACATATCAAAAAGTTCTATACCCCTGGTTCCCCACTTTTGCACAGAAGCAGAGTAAAGAGGTATCTTCTCATTTCTCTCTTTCCTCCCTTCATTTCCAAATAAATGTCTTTCCTTTCTTCAAAGCACTTGTGATTCTCAACAGCTACTTAGTTATTATTATATTTCTTGTGAACTTTTTGGTTTTAAGTACTTTAATGTAATTTCCCCCATTTTACAAAAGGGATAGTTGAATGTTGTACAACTTTCTGGATTTCAACTCCAAATCTTCTGACTCTGAATGCAGTGCTATTTCCACTACCCCATGCTGTTTTAGTGAGTCATAGGACATTGGAAAACAAGCAGACTGCTAAAGAAAATAGAATGAAAGAAGCTCTAGTAATATTTAGGAAATTGAGAAGCAATACTGAAAGTGGAGCAGGGAAAGTGGCATAATGTGAAAGGAATTGGTTTCACTTACGGTATATCAGGCACCATGCTATGCACTTAAACTTTTTTTCCAATAGTATTTTATTTTCCAAATACATGTAAAGATAGTTTTAAACATCATTTTTGTAAGACTTTGTGTGACAAAATTTTCTCCCTCCCCCATTATCTTCTTCCTCCCCAAGACAACATTAAATATGTGTAATGCTTTTAAATATATTTCTATATTTGTCATGTTGTACAAGAAAAATCAGATGAAAAAAGGAAAAACCATGAAAAAGAAAACAAACAGAAAGTGAAAATACTTTGCTTCAATCCATATTTAGTCTCCATAATTCTCTTTCTGGATGTGAATAGCATTTCCACCCCAAGTTTATTGAAATTATATGCTAGGCATATAATTTTACAAATATTATTTAATTTATTCTTCAAAGAAATCTGAGGCAGATTATTATCCCCATTTTATATGTGGGAAAGTTGAGGCAGCCCTAGAAAATAGATTATAATAGCACCTACCCCCCAGGGTTGTTGTTATGATTAAATGAGATAATATTTTTAAAGTTCCTGGCTCATAGTAAGTGCTTAATAAATGGTTATTCTTTTCTTCCTCCTCCTCTTTTTGTTTTTGCTGTCTCAGTGCTTCAAATAGTATCTGGAACTAGTGAACTCTGCATAAATGCATGTCAATTGACTGATTCAATGTATGGGATCAGTCAAGTTTAAAATATATTTAAGAAATTCCATAGTAGAGAAAGATGCTGAGGGAAGAAAGGGAAAGAGCAACAGAAAAAGTGAAGAGACACATATGCTGGGAAGAAAGAGGAATGGTAAGAAGATTTTAGCTATCACAGAAAAGATAGGAGACAAATGAGAAAGAACTGAAAAAGAGTGGAAAGAAGAATAGAAGCCTCTTTGAAGGGAGAAGCCTGGGCAAGGGAAGGATGAGAGAGAAGCCTAAAAGCAGAGAAGAAAAACTTTAGAAAGGAATGAGGAAATAAAAGACCTGAATATGACTGACTACAGAAGGAGATAAAGTGTTGTTTTTTTAAATGAGAAAAAAAGTATAAGAAAGATAAATGGAGACTGGAAACAAAAGCAATATAGATTCAGAACTAGAAGGAAAGCAATATTGAGGATGATGGTGATGATGATGAAGATGATAACAATGAACACTTTAAAGTTTCCCTAACTGCTTTACCTACATGATCTTATTTGATCCTCATACCAACTCTTTTGTGAAATGATATCCACATTTTATACATGCAGAGAATAAGTCATCAAGAGATTAAATGTCAGGATTTTGAACCCTGGGTTTTTTTTTAACTGAAACCATAGTGAAAGTCTGCTATACAAAATGGATAACTAGAAAACTTATAAATATTAAGAGGAATGGAGAGTATGAAAGGGGAATTTAAATTTTTTTAAAAATAGGATCAGAGGGTTTAATGACAATATACTAATGCAGAAGGGAGGTTAAAACTCAATAATTCATTTTTAGGACATCATTTTAAGGCACTTTTAGAAAGAAAAAGCTGGAAAAATACCATATTACATACAAGTAACTTATGCTCATGATAAAGGGCAGCTGGATTGCCAAATGGATAAAGCACTGGGCTTGAAATAAGGAAGATTCACTTTCCTGAGTTCAAATCTGGCCTCAGATACTAACTCTGTGACCCTGGGCAAATCACTTAACCCTGTTTGCCTCAGCTTTCTCATCTAAAAGTGAGCTGGAAGATAAAAAATGGCAAACCCTTCTAGTATCTTTGTCAAGAAATGACCCCAAGTAGGGTCATGAAAAGTTGGACATGACTGAAATGACTGAACAACAATAACACACGATAAAGATATATTTAGATAAATGCTGAATTTGGGATCATCACAACTACTGAAAGGAAAGATTCTAAAAGTGCTACCTCACCTTTTTGGTGATAGGTTGCCATGGAGATCATTAGAGTTCATCAACCAAAATAAGCATCTCTGAAAATGTACAATGAGTTGTAAACACCACTTATCAAATAGAAAAAAAGAAACATATCACCTAATTCATCTAAATCAAAGAAGGATGTGTGCCAATTGAAGGAAACTGGACCAAGTTAACTTGTTTTATCTGGAATTCATTTGGGATCCAACTTAGTTGGGAAAGATTAGTACTAAAGCATGCAAAACCATTCCGAAGACCTTTAAAAAGTCCCTCACTGGTGGCCTTTGAGGAGTGGATATATGCATGCTATTCCTCAGTCTCTCAGGTCTCATTGATAACATTCTGGGCTTTAGCTACTTACCCCTCCTTTACGACCTATTGGAATTGATTCTCAGAATAAGTTTCTAATTAGAATAGGGTTCGGCAGGTTCATGCTGGACTCCAAAGTTTTCCAAACATTCCATCTAGGTCTGTCCTTAGGGTAACTGAAGGAAGTGTTCCTACTGCTCGAGCTTTTATCCTCAAAAGGTTTAGGAGGGGCCCCATGGTTGGTGTAGACCTGGTTCAGGCCCTAGAATAGAACTGTGGAATATGCATTGGAAAATGTTAGAATCTCCAAACTCTTTTGAAATTTAATCTCATCCTCCTCATGCCAACACAACTCCTGATGAAGCCAATGGAACATTTTTTCAGAGAGAGGACAGGGTGGGTTATAACTCTGATCTAATCCTAGAGGTCATGTTCAATAAATACAAGAGAGTTAGAACTAAACTAGATAGAAAGTTAGTGAAGATCTACAGAGAAGTTATCTTGTTGAATTCAATTCAATAATTGAGTCCATTTATTAAGCTCCTGTGTGCCAGACTTTGTACTAGGCACTAAGTATACAAGGACATAAACTAAGCTTTTCCATTAGTTTTGCTATATACAAACATAATTTAAAAATACATTATTTATATAAGAGGGAGACAAAGAGCAAAACGTATGTTCACAGAAATGCAAATATAACCAACATTGTCAGATCTGTATGACTTTCTGATGATGGGGCAACTGCATAGTCACTAAAAGAAAAATTCTCCAGTAAATGTTTTAAGAAATCATCTAAATAATTAAACAACAAAAGCATATTGTTTCCATCACAGAGTGTGTAGGCCAAATCTGTTCTGATTTGTATACATTATTGTGGAAGATATGACAATCTATAATTCTAGCACACAAGAGCACCAGAATGATTTGCTAGGGTTTTTGAATACTGAGGCCTTTCAATTTTGAGATTCTTTTTTTTTTTTTTTGCTGAGGCAATTGGGGTTAAGTGACTTGCCCAGGGTCACCATAAGGTTCATTTTAAGTATTTTTTTTCAAATCTCTGACACAATTTTGAGATTTGATCAATAGTTGTTTCATCTGAAGGATGTTTTGTTCTGAAGAAGATGATGATGGTAAATTCTGGATGTTCTTGGGTTTCTATTTTCCACTTTGCAACTGTTTTTCAACTAGTTTTTCTCTCAGGGGATTTATTGAACCAGAAATGGCATTATTTCCTTCACCTTTTTTGACTGAGTACACTCTGTCCCCTGCTCACTAGAGGACAACAACACAACAGAAAATGGAAAAAGATCTTAAAGATTTAAAATCCTTTTGTCCATCCATTAGAATGCAGCCCTTCTATTTGGTATCTAATGCCAAAATTTCAAAGTACTACATGAGGAAATAAAAATAGCTCTAAAAATTATAAAGACTGAAAGAATAACTGGACTAGAATAAATACGTGCAAAGGAATTCTTACTGAAGATGAAACAGTTTTGAAATAGTAATCCTCAAATTATTTGAAAGAGAAGACCTTGGAATAAACATTGGAACTTATTGTTACAAAAAAAGAAGATAATGAATATATGTTAATAGCTGTTGACCCATATGCATACTTTTTCATCCCTAAAAAAAATCTACAAATGCATCAAAAGCTATATAGGGCAGCATGTCTGTAATATATACAAATAATTATAATAGATATGGCAATCCAAAGATGCATCAGAATGATTAACTTTCAAATGATGAAATTTTTGCAAATAATTTGCTATATGACTACATATTTACAGTCATAGACTTGTTTGAGAAATGAATACAGTATAATATCCTATTATGTTTATTTAAACATTTATATTTTCTTTTCCTCCAATTATATGTAAAAACAACTTTTAACATTCACTTAAAAAATTCTGATCCTAGATATTCTGTCTTGAGTTTTCTTTACATCACTTTTTCAGTTCTTATAGCTGACTGTTTTTTCTTTGAAATCTCATTTGCTGAATCATCATTGTCTTACTTTTTTGCATGGATATACTCCATGGTCAATGTGGTACCCTCTTTTCTTTCTTTTAATTTCTACTCTAGTCTACTATCTTTTAAAAAATTAATGTTTCCCCCCAATTATATGTAAAAACAATTGTGCCTACTAAATTCTTCTCAGTAGTCAAAGTAACCTTCCTAAAGTACAGGTCTGGTTGTTACTCTCTTCTCTATTCAATAAACTCCAATGGTTCCTTATTTTTTCCAGGATAAATATAAAGTCCTCTATTTGGATTTTAAAACCTTTACCAAACTAGACTCTTACTACTTTTCAAATCTGGCCATTGACACTTACTAGCTGTGTGATCCTGGTCAGTTTCCTCAGCTGTAAGATGAGCTAGAGAAGGAAATGGAAAACGACTCTAGTTATCTTTGCCAAGAAAATCCCAAATGGGATCACAAAGAATCAGACAGGAATGAACAACAACTTTCCACTTTTCTTACACCTTATTCTCCTTTATGTACTCAGTGATCCAGTAAACACTTTATCAACTGTTCCTCTGCCCTTTCTAAAGCCACACTGGCTCTCAGGTAGATGACCTTTTTCCAAGTATAGGGTCAACCTATTAAGGAGAACTCTGGCAAAAGTCTTGCGAGCAATGACTAAATGAGCGACCCTACCCTGTAATTGTCACAGGACAATCTATTCCCTTTACCTTTATAGAGATGGACAATCCAGATATGGAGGCATCCTTGAACTCCTGGGGCATAACCTTCTCTTGCCATTAATTTGGAAAATTTCAGTCAGCTTTTGTATGAGCAGTAGACCTCCTATCTTATAAATCTCAGCTGGAATAGAATTGGCACCTGGTGCTTTACCACATGAAAGTAGTCCAATGGCATTCAAAACCTCTTCTTCAGTTGGAACTTCAGCTAGGGAGTGATTGATTTCAATTTGAGGTAAACATTCAATAGTTTCCAAGCTATTGACCAAGAAAACACAGGTTTTCCCTCATTCAGCACTATGTCATCCATATGTGAAGCCATAAGTTACAGCAAATGGTGAAGTTTTGAATGCTATGGATAGGTTCTTTTACCTTGGCAGTAAATTTTCCAGGGATGTACACAATGATAATGAGATTGACATGCATTGCCAGAGCTAGCTCAGTGTTTGGGAGACTCCGAAAAAAATGTGGGAGAGGAGACATATTAGACTGACTGCCAAACTGAAGGTCTACAGAGCACCAATGTGCTGACCTCATTGTTGTATACCTGTGAAACCTGCAGAATACCAGTACCATGCCAAGAAACTGAATCGCTTCCATTTGAATTGTCTTAGGAAGATTCTGAAGATCACCAGGCAGGATAAGATACCAGAAGCTGAGGTCTTTTCTTGGACTAAACTGCCAAGCATTCCAACTCTACTCAGAGAGCACAACTCTGTTGGACTAGCTACATTGTTTAAATGCCAAATGTACACTTGCCAAAAAGATTATTTTATGAAGAACTCACACAGGGCAAGTGCTTACAAAGTGATCAGAAAAAGCAATATAAGGATACTCTCAGGGTCTCTCTTAAGAACTTAAGGACTTGTGTGATATGAGAAAAAACTGGCACAGGACTGCCATTCAAATTTGAATTCAGATTTTCCTGACTTCAGGCCATTGGGCCACTGAGCTGCTTCCAGTGCCAGTCTAACATAGATCATATAGTAAATGGCAGAAGAGGAATTGGAATCTAGTGCCTTTGATTACCCTTGTGGTTACTTTTGTGGCAGATAACTTTAATCACTTGCCATCACAAAAGACATCTCTTTTTTCCAGAATGATCCTCTTCCTCCTACCCTTTTTGCTTTGGTTTGGATTTCATAGACCTTTTGACAAAGTTTATTGGTCAAAGCTCCAAACCAAGGCTTAATTTTAACCAGCCATAAAAGTTTCTTGATAAATTGTAATATTTTTGTCCTTAAACCATACTTCCTCACATAACTGTAACTACCTAAGTGAGAGGTCTGACTCATAAGGCAACATCATGGGAATAGATGGTATGTGATAACAAAGGTACAGACACTACCCCAGAGATTGCAAAGATCCATTTTTCTATCATAGGGGTCAAAAAGATGAGCTGGAAGTTGCCATTGTTAGTCTAAGGATTTAGGATAAGGAAAAGTAAGCCTTTTAAAAATGATCAGAATTTGCTCAGTGGGGACTAGGAACCTTGTGTCTTAATTGATTTCTTTTATTCTTGTCTATATATCTGTTTCATTCAGCAAGGTCTCCAAAAATTGGATCAGATTTAGATTCTTCAACTAATTACTTTCTGTCTGCTAACTTTGGGATGGATGGGGGAAGAAAGGGCTTGTGTTTATTGTATATTCTGGCTACCATTCCACAGCTGCCTACTATTCAAACTCACTGTCATAGATAGATTTCCTGTTAACATTAAAAAAATAAATATTGATTTCATGGTAATTTCCAGCTTATTCTTTTGTATGTTAAAGTTGATCTCTGTTCCTGGGGTGAAGGGGATATTCCAGCTTTAGATTTTCATGTTGCTTGTTCAGAGCTAATTCTGGAGGTCTGTAAATTTTCATTTCTTCCAAGGTAAGTGTGATCTAAGGAGAGATATGGTTATTGTTCTCCTGGTCTGTGCCCTGGTCTATAAGAGAACACAAGCACTCTCTTCCTCCCTGGGATTGTGACTTGCTTTCAGGGCCGGCAAAGTATTTCTCCTGTAATCTACTTCTTATCAGTTGTTCAACCCCTCTTGCTGTCTGTGATCTGAGAACTCCCAAAACCATTGCTTCAGACAGGTATGGCCTGTCTTGGATTGGGTTTCACTCTCATCTTGTTGAGACATACCTCTCTTGCTGACCTTCTAAGTTGTCTTGGGCTAGAAAGTAGTTTCATCCCATTCTTTTGTTCGTTCTGCAACTCCAGAATTCATTTTGAGAAGTTAAAATTTTAAAGTTGTTTGGAAGTGAATTTGAGAGAGCCCAGGCCAATTCTTGCCTTTACTCCACCATCTTGACTCTATTTCTGACTATTAGTGTATTAATGATTTTCCCATTCCTTTGGTATATTCTCCATTCTGAGATTCTTTGCCTCAATTGCTACTTAGCCTTAATCACTGAATGGGTACAACCTCAGTCAAATGAGACCTGTTGAAGACCTTAGCTTAAAAGGCCAAGGTCTCCCACTACTTCCAGATCATCTTGATCTATATCTGGCCACTGGATCCAAATAGTTCTGGAGGGAAAAGTGAGGCAGGGGACCTTGCACAACCCTCCCTCACTCAAATTCAATTCACTTGCCTGTCATGGCATCAATTCCCTGATATCATTGTCCTCTTGGAGATCGAAGGACAAACAACAACAGCAACAACAGTGCTCATACCTTTTTGGCTCACAAGGATACACTCACCCCAGTCTTTTCCTCCTCAAACTCTTGTTTTCCATGGAAAGGGTTATGTAGTTCAAGTTAGTCTGAGACAGATTCTATCCTTTTATTAAGAAGGTACAGAATTTAAAGTCCTAGCTAAATGAGCCAAGAGAACTTCAAATTTTGTTTTCTCAACAAATCCATAGAGCCATGGGATATTTGTTATAGAACACGGGTTAGACATTTAACCACTTGTTTTGTTGTTGTTGTTGTTGTTGTTGTTGTTGTTGTTATTGTTGTTTGTTGGTTTTTTTTTTTTGTTTTGTTTTGTTTTGTTTTTGTGAGACAATTGGGGTTAAGTGATTTGCCCAGGGTCATACAGCTAGTAAGTTTTTGAGGTCAAATTTGAACTCACTCAGATCTTCCTGACTCCAAGGACCCATGTTCTATACACTAACTCCTTGTTTTAAAGATGAGAAAACGGAGTCTTAGAGGGCTTACAAATTGCCTGAGGTTATATTATAAATTAGTGGCAGAGTTAGATTTATAACTCAGATCTTCTGATTCCATTGCCTCCTTCCTTCCTCCCAGGAGTATATAATATGTGGTCACTCCCCTAGAGTACTAGCACTCTAGCAGTAAAGGAAAAAAAAAAGTATTTATTTATTTTTGAGGCAATCTGGATTAAGTGGATTCCCCAGGGTCCCACAGCTAGTAAGTCTCTGAGGCCAAATTTGAACTCAGGTCTTCTTGACCCCAGAATCAGTGCTCTAATCACTGTGACAGCTATTGCCCCTTCAATTTATTTCAGTTCTGAATTCTCTCCCACTTGCTTCCCTTTCCTCAGCCATTGAGAAGGCAAGAAAAACAAAAAACATGACAATTATACAGTACAAATTCCCACTTCAGCCATGTAAGGGGAGAAGAAAGAAAAAAAAGAGAAGATATACTTCAGTCTGTATTCTGAATTAATTATCCTCTATCTGGAAGTAGATAGCATGTTTTAATATATTTATATCATATACATGCATATACATATATACACATATACATGATTTATAGAATATATACAAACACACACATATATAATACATACATATAAATATGTACACATATAGCATATTTATATCACATACATATACACATATATCTATGTATATATACATCATATATACACACAACACACATAAACACACACATGATTTAGATAATACATGCAAATAACACACACAACATGCATGCACATATAGCGTATTTATATCACATACATATACACATATATCTATGTACATATACATCACATATACACACAACACACATACATATGCACATGATTTAGATAATACGTGCAAATACACAATACAACACACATATATGCACACACACAACACATCTATGCCATAGCTATGTATATATGTGTATACACACATATACACACATGCAAACACATTTAAAGGAATTCATTACAAACTGAGGGAAAGTTTAGTAGTTGGAGAGTTAGATTTGGACAAAGACTTGAGACAAAGTATTGGGGTCCTGTCTCTGAGACATACTGACTTTGTGAATCTGGACAAGTCACTTAAACTCTGAGTGCCCTCAGCAATTTATAAGTTGCAGAGAAGGTATCATTCTGTATGGGTAATGGGAATTTTTTAACTTAGGAGGCACAATGGATAAATTGAGGGGTCCAGAGCTAGAAGACCTGAGATCAAGGCCAGCTCCAGACACTTACTAGGTATGTGATCCTGAGCAGATGACTTAACTTCTATTAAGGGACTTTAACTGTGTCAAGTTTCTTCATCTGAAAAATGAATATAACTGTAACACTTTCCTCCCACAGTTGTTTTGAGGGTCAAATAAGATATTTATAAAGTACTTTGAAATTTAAATTACTATGTAAACACTGTTGTTATTATTATTCCAATGAATTTGTACCAGTAATCTAAAATTATGTGATTCTGAGCTTAACTTTTGAAATAAGATTCTAATAAATAACAAGCCTCTGTATCGTGGATCTTGCTGCTAGATTTTACTTTTAACAGATTGTACCTATATATAGTAAGGCAACTAAAATATGCCAAATGATTTTGTCCTTTGCAAACTGTCACAGAATCACATGTTTCCATCATACATTTGAGTTTGACCTTTCTCCAAGGTTCAGAGAAAATTCCAGAGATGCAGTTTTTCTCAGCCTGCAAGATTTGTACAAGTCACAACTCAGGCAGATTGTACAGAGACAGCTTTAAGATCTATCTGTGGTATTAAAGAAAGAGCTTTAAGATCCATCTGTGGTATTAAGGCAATTTTGTATCCTTTTTGCCTCAGGGAATTGTCTGCCTCAGCCTTGACTTAGTGACTGGCACACTTCAACACATTTCAAGATGTAACCTTTATTTTTCTCAGGAAAATTGGATTCCTGTCGATCAAAAATGAAACCAAGGGAAAACTTGCAAGGCTAATCTATTCTACTGAGTGGTAATATGAACACCACTCATAAAGCACTGTGCTAGCTGGTCTGACACACAAAACTTGTTTGATCTTGTTTCTGTGAGATGGCCTTTACTTTATAGTTGAGTGATTGCCAGAGTGAGTTGCTTCTCATTAGCAATGCTCGTATCCTTTTTTTTAAAGCAATTTGTATTTCCTACTGCTATATAATAGCCTATGAATAAGTAGGAGCCACAAACTTTTCAAAGGATTTTGTGCATCTACACACTTCTTCCCCTTCTCTGCTCCCAACCAAATCACTCTTTGAATTTGTCTTCCCTCTTTCTCACTATTAAAATCTCCAGATCAATTCTAGTAATGACCTCAGATTTGGAACATATATTTAAAAATCAGAATTAAGGACTATTAGAGCTAGCAAAGGACTTTAGAGATCACTTTTTGGGGGAGAAAAGGAAGTAGGGACCATGTTTCAGAACTGTGATTTTCCTGTTGAAAGAAACTCCTAGTGAGGGAACTTGCAGACCTATACATGTTTGCAGACATGGTCATAGACAACTGCTTAGGTCACTGAGCAGTTAAATAATTTACCCAAGCTTACATAGCCATTAAGTGTCAGAGACCTAAAGTTTTCATTACTCCAAGGCCTGTGCCTTTGAGAAAAATGAGGTCAAATGAATTTGTTAGTGGCAAATCCATGACTAGAACCCAGATCTGCTAACTCTTAGTGTAGAATTCCATCTGGTATCCCATACTCTCTCCATAAAGGAAGAATGTGATATTTAAAAAAAAAAAAAAAAACAGCAGAGAAAGGGAAGACTATATATAGAAGGTGGTTAGATGTATCCTTTCTGGGTCTTTATGAACTTGCAGTGATCAAAAAATCAATTAACCAATGAAATATTGATTGAGAGCTTATTATGGTACTTTCACTATGTGATAAGTATTTATTACTAGCCACTAAACTCATATTAAGTCCCTACCATGTTCCAGCCCCTTCACTAAGCTAGGAGCCTGCAAAGGTTAGAGAGTCCCTGTCTCATAAAAAAACAAAACAAAATAAAAACAAAAAAAGAGAGTCCCTGTCTCAAGGAGTTTATTAATCTAATGTGATGGAGATGAAACTGGACCTTTGAAGCCTGTACCATCAAGGTGTAAATTATAGCAAGTCTGATCCATCTGGAAAGGCCTGAAGATGAATTGTGTGTTGAATAATCTGCCTATCTAAGTTTTGAATGGGTTATCTTCAGGTCAGCTTCAGGGTGAGGAATTCTTTTTGGCCAGGCATGATAGTCCTCAAAGTTTATAAAGGTATGGAGGTTTGCCATCTAAATCAAGCAATCAACAACCTTCGATAAGTATCTACTTATGTGCCAGGCTCTGTGCTAAGAGCCTTGGATTAAAAAAAGAAAAGGCAAAAATCAATTCTGAGCCTTAAGTACTATCCATCCTAATAGGACAGACAACTAGGTACTTTGAAGATATATGTAGAATAGATGAAAGTAACTTAAAAGTGGACTGTATTAGCAGCTGGGGGCCTGAGAAGGGCCTCAGTGAAATGAGTACCCACTCCCATCAAACTGCAGATCCTTGATGTAGTGTTTATATATGACTAGATGCCTATTGCTGATATCCACTGCATGACTCAATCTCCTCTTCCTCAGACCATCTTAGATACCAGTTAGCATGACTTAAGTCAGCAACACCTAGTCCTCAGTCTTTCAGGAAGTCCTATACTTATCAATCTTTCCTTATAGCTCTGGATTCCCAGGTTTGAGCAGGCTTTATCAATTCTCTGTTTTGTTTTAAAGCAATTGAAGGATCAGTATGGAAAATGTTTCAGAGTACTGCACTTAAGAAAGAAATAACCATACAGTCCCTTTCCCCCAAGGAACTCAAAGCATTTGAGGTATCATGTAATTAATCTTAGTAATAGCCTTGGGGACTAGGCAGGAGATAGCAATTGCCAGCCATCCCACTGTGTTTTATCAAAGGGAGAGTTCAAACAAAGCAGGGAACCACTGCTACAGAGTGAATGAATAAGGATGCCAGGGAAAGAATGAGGATAGTTGGAGTGCTTTCTACCTAAGACTTCATTTTACCTTCTAAACCAAGATAACTGACATTTCCTGTGGAATCTGCAGTCTGAGCAAGTCCAGGCCTTGTCTTTCCAAGGGGAGAAAGTAAAGTTTTCCAGTAGATACTTTCCTTTTATGGTCCTTATAACCCCTTCCATTTTTTCTTACTCTCTGAATGTTTCTAAGCTCCTCTTTCTATTCCTCTTCCTTGTCTTCCTTTTCCTCCTCATCTTCCTCCTCCTTCATTATCCTTTTCTTCTTCTTCCTCTTCTTCTCCTCCTCCTCTTCCTCCTCTTTCTCTTTCTCCTCCTCTTCTTGCTCTTCCTCTTGCTCTTCTTCTTCCTCCTCTTTCTCTTCCTCCTTCTCCTCTTTTCTTCTTCCTCCTTCTCCTCTTTTTTCTCCTCCTCCTCTTTCTCTTTTTCTCTTCTTCTTTTTCCTTCTCTTCCTCTTCCTCCTCTTCCTCCTTCTCTCACTTCAGTGGCTCCTACTGGATTTAAATTCTTTTTTTTTTTAATTGAAGCTTTTTATTTGTATAACATATGTATGGGTAGTTCCCCAACATTGATCTTTACAAAGCTTTCCATTACAAATTTTACCCCCAGTCCCCTCCCCTCCCCTAGATGGCAGGAAGTCCACTACATGCTAATAATGTTGAAATGCTTGAGAAGTTATGCAAGAAAAATCCTATCTACAAGAAAAAAAAGAATCAGAGAAAGGCAACACAATGCAAACAAATGCTGGATTTAAATTCTAAGCCCTGAGACAATATGTCTCAAAGGGACTATCCTTTAGTTCACTATCATAGAGAGACATCCTCGATTGTTTGGTTTACAAAGATACAAGAAAGCCATATAGCTAACCTGCTGCTGGGATGCAGGAAAGCTGTCTCCAGAGCAAACTGTCATTTCACTGAGACCTGCATTTCTGCAGTTATCCTGTTCTTCTTGGTTACTTCATAGCTTTCTCAATTTTAGAAAATTGCTAACAATTCCTACCTCCTACCTAGACCCTTGGATTTGATTATTTTGTGAATTCTGACTTAAACCAGCTCATGGGTGGGCCCATTTACTTCCTTAGATCAAAGTGTCTTAAGTTATGGGTTGTGATCCTATATGGAGTTACATAATTGAATGTAAGAGTTGAGAAAAATTTGGCAACAGTAAAAGGCATCAAATATTCCACATTTCATTAATATCCAAATTTGCTTTCATCTTTAATTGTTTAAAAATGAATTTCTTTAAGACTTACTATCAATAAATGTTTGATGTATATGCCTATTTTATATACCAATATATCCAGGGTTGCATAAAAATTTCTTGAGTGAAAAGGGCTCAATAATGGGAAAAGTTTAAGAAGCCCTGCCTTAGATCACAACTTGGAACTTGCCATCTTTTCTTAGGAGGGTTCTTTCCCTTGGGTCCTGTTAATTACTTCTAATCTTTTTTATTTATTTATTTATTTATTTTTTAAAATTTTATTTTATTTGCATAACATGTGTGTGGGTAATTCTTCAACAATAACCCTTACATAGCTTTCCTTTACAAATTTTTCCCCCCAACTTCCCCACCCCTTCCCTAGATGGCAGGATATCCACTACGTGTTTAATTACTTCTAATCTTAAGTATGGCTAGATATTATCTCCTATTTTGCAGAATGAAGATTAAAATTGGAGCCTTTCTACTGGGCACCACAGATCACAAGGGCTACTTAGGCGATAATTGGCCCTAACTTGCTGCCCCCTAAGTGTGGTGGCACATGCTAAAATATTACCTGCCTATAGATGCACAATAAATTCTCCATGATGATGGTGATAAGTATGTGTGTGGGGATTCTTTCTGCTTTAATTCTTTTTTCAGTACTACTCCTCAGCCTCCAGATGGTATCCAGATTTACCAACCATTCACTTTAGTCTGTATCTACAGTTCCCCTCTTTTGCAACCTCCATTTAAAAATAATAAAACACACAAATCAAAATTGTTTTTTCTTCTTTGTGTTTGATTAGCACATAAATTCCTTGAGGGCAGGAACTCTTTTTTTCTTACTTCTGCAAGTGTTTAATAAATGTTTGTTGACTGATGCAGGTATGGATAACAACTATCAATAGCTAACATTTAAATAATTCTTTAAGATTTATAAAATGCTTAGGATATGATATAAATTTTTAAAACTACTTTCTTGTAGGTTGTATTACTTTAATTCAAAGGCTGGAAACCACACATATGCCTGAAAAAATATTGTCTTATGATGCTGATTATCAATCTCCTACACCCTTCTTTGTTACTGGTAGAAGAAAAATTACAAAGACTATGCATTCCTAGCAAGCCAAAATGTAATAAAAGGCAAATAAGCTAATTTTTAAAAATAAGGGAGTCAGTTATAAAAATACAGCTGTTTTGAAAAAATTAGAAATTGATCCTCCTACAGGATGGCCTCTTTCCTTAAACATAGGGATTAAGCACATTTTTTGAATGACCCCAAATGATACAATTTTGATAAGAACAATTTTGCTTCTTTTCTCAGGAGTCTAAACAGTTCTAAGCGCATTAAACTCTCATTTAGTCATAGCCAAAAATATCAGTAAATTCAAATAACTATGATTTTTATAGACATAAAATGATGGTTGTCAGGAACAACTTTATTTCTTCATGAACACTCTCTTATTCTACAAAATCTTGAAATGACTTTCAAAATATTATTAAAAATATTCAATCATGCTTAGTTTTAGTGCTCAATGTATTTTGGTATTCTAATTATTTAACAGTCACATGTGGGGCAGTGGAAAGAGACTGAATTAAGAAGTGACAGACCTCTGCTAATAGCAATCTTGGTGACCTTAATTTAATTATCTAACCTGTTCAGGCTTCAGTTTTCTTTTCTGTAAAGTAGTAATAGTACACTTTCCTTACATTGCTAAGAAGGTAATTATACAAATTGAAATATGAGAAAATTAAATGTGTAAATCTTTTAAGAAGTAAAATACTCTAAACTTTAATTAATTTGCCATCTCATTAATGTGGCTCCCTCCCTATTCTTCAGACAGGATAACCTAATCCTCAGCTCCTTTCATTTTCTCTGGCTGTCTTTCATTATTGGATGTATTTCCTCCATGCTCCTGATATCCTTCAAGTCTCATCTTCTGCAAGAAGGTTTTGCTAATCCTCTTTAATCTTAGTGCCTTCCTTCTGAGATTGTATCCAATTCCAATCCAAGTTTATACATTCCTATTTGCATATTGTCTTTCCCATTACACTGGGACTCCTTGAGAACAGGAACTGTTTTTTTGGTTTTTTTTTTCTGCTTTTTTTTTTTTTTAATAACCTCAATACATAACACAGTGCCTGGCATATAGTAGGTGCTTCATAAATGCATGTTGACTTACTTGAGTTAGGTATTCCCTCTCTTTGAACATATTGTGATTTCTTGTCTGTATTCTCTCATATCCAACATGCTGAATGTCTTATTGGTTTTACATGTCAAGGATACCAGTGTAATAGTCAGGCTGTCTACCCTTTGTTCTTGTTCCATAACTGGAGCACTTCCTTTTCCTGGTTATATATTTCTTGGATATTACTCTTATGCTTCTTCTAAACTTTTCCCACTTGTGACCCCTTTTTGCCCAAGAAATTTGTAATGACTCCAAGTATATAGCTTTATAAAATAGATATTCAAATCAAACATTTATTGGAAATAAATCATAATTTTTTGACCTCCACATTCAGTTATGAGATTCTATATCGAGTTGCCATCCACAGTTGAAGAAGCTGGGCTCTAGCCTATTTTTATTCATGATAATAATAATGATTCTTCTAATAATGTTAGGTGAAATTTATATAGCATTTTAAGGTTTGTAAAGTACTTTATATATGCTATTTTTACTCTCTGAATCTCATTATTGCCCTTTGATTCACCCACTACTTGGATTCTTCAGACTAGTGTTTTAAGATTTACAACAATACAACATGAAAAGTATAGGCCGGACACAGATGGAAAATATTACTATTATAGTTAATTCTATAAAATTAGTAATTATAACTTAACCAAAATGTTCAATAAGCAATTTTTTTTCTGAATTATTCTGTGTATTAATCTTCTGCATAATAATTTACTCCCTGGGTCACTACTCTATGATGTAGTTGGTAGCAAGTGATTCATAGTTTGAAAATTAAACATCTAATTCTTAACTTGTTTCTAAACTTTGCTTGGTCCTAGTTTTTGCTAGATATGAGCATCTCATTAACAGGTGTGAACAACTCCTAAACAATATCTGGAAATGTTAAAGGCAAGAGTTAACTGTCAACACATTAGGTTTCCAAATTAGATAGGTGATTAACTACCACCATCATTATTGATAACACAGTTTTACAAGGTTTTTTTTTTTGATATCATAATGTTATACATAACAACGGCATAAAATAATACATAGTATTAGGTAAATATTAGGTAACAGTAATGTAACAGCTTCTGGTTCTTTGATCCTCTTTTCTAAGAGATCAGCTTATATCCAAACCTATCTGGGAAGTAGAACTGAGAAATTCTGTAAGAGGAATTTAGATTCCAAGAAAAACCTAATGAGACCTAATTCCTTTTCAGCGATTCTGAGTGATGAGTGATATAATTCTATCATTCATTACAAAAGAATTGGCAAAAACATCTCACTCAAAAGAAATATGAATGAAGATAGAATGAAGAGGCTCCCTTTCAGGAGACTTGGTGCAGCATGCAAACTTTCACCATTTGCTTTACTGCTTGAGCAAAAAAGAACATTGAGATAGAAAGGGACAAAAGCAAAGAGTAACTTCTTAATTTGAGGAAAGGAAAATATTCTGGATCTCATTATTAGAGATTGACAACAGGGAGGAAGCTCATTAACCCTCTCTCTTCCCCTCCCCTCTTTCTCTAGCAAGAAGAAAACTCTTCCTCCTCCTCCTCCTCTTCTTCATTCTCCTCCTCCTCCTCCCTCTTCCTCCTCCTCCTTCATCCCTGGTTGTCTATGCCATCCCAATACAAAACACTCACATCCACTTTCTCTCCCTTACTCTTCTTTCCTTTCCTTTCCCTCCCCTTTCTCAGCAGAGGAAAAGAGGGAAAGAAACGGACTCAGCCCTGAACTCAGGTCAATCTGTCACTCAAGACTAAAGTCCTGGGAAAGACGCTCCGGCTGCACGAAGTTCCCACCCCAGGGCCAGGTTGCACCAGGTGGGGAGGGGCATGATCTAACCCCTAATTTCGATCTCTCTTTCCTTCCCCGCAGACTCCGCTCCTAAATCCGGCTCCCGTTCTGACCCCCCAGAGCTCTCGGGGCAGGTGGTGCAAACACCCCTGCTCTCCCGCGCCCCCTGCCGGAGGGAGAGGAGGAAAAAGAGAAGAAGAAAAAAAAGAGGAGGAGAAAAGAGAAGGCTGCAAGGAAGGAGAGAGAAAGAGCGAGAGCCTGGGCGCCGAGGGGGAACTGCCCGAGAATTTGCCCGATGGTGCTGCCGTTACCGCCGCCGCCGCCGCTGTCGCCTCCTCCACCAAGCGGGAGAGGAGGGGCGAAGAGACAGCTGGGCAGAAGCCTTGGTCCCCTGCTTCTTCTCCTGGCTCTGGGACACACTTTGACCTACAGAGAAGAGTTTGAGGACAGTGACAGGTGAGCCCTGCCCTTGCCTCCCAAGCTGGGACTGCTGAAGCCCCAAGAAGAGCCTAGACAGCAAAAGCGAGCTGCGCTTCTATCACTGGTGGCGGTCAGCGCAGTGCCTGGCTCCGAACCGGCTCTCAGGCAGTCCTAGCCTGAACTCCCTTGATGCAGTGGGTGCGGATTGTGCGCCTAGCACCCCGATTCTGAATGTGCTCTACTCCCGTGTCTGCATTCCCTCTGCGCCTGGGGAGCAGCCTTCATATCCACTCAAAAACAGTTCGCGCTTTTTTTCCGCGCGCTGGTTCACAGGACCAAAGATTTAGATCTGGAAAGGATCTTAGAAGCCCTCTAGTTCAACCCCTCTCATTTTCCAGATAAAGGACTTGCCCAGGGTCACACAGCAAGTAGCTAGCAGAGCCTCCATTCAGACCCCCGAGAATCCAAAACCAATGCTCTTGCCACAGTCTCCATTCCTGGCAGTAGAATAAGATCCTACGGTTTCTCCATCCGTAAAACTAGAGGATCGGATTAGGTTACCTCTAAGGTCCCTTCCTATTCAAAATTCTGTGAACTGCAGCCCCTTAGGTATAGGGGATCCTCCTAGCTTGCCCTCACTCCTCGGCACACTGAGGTTCCCTGAGAATCTCCAGGTTCAGATTAAAGCAGGATTTTCTTTCCGACTTTCTTCCAGAGAGGTCTGTTCCGAGAACAAGATAGCGACCACCAAGTATCCTTGTCTAAAACCTACGGGCGAGCTCACCACATGTTTTAGGTAAGACTGCGCTTACAAGAGACTTTCACAGATTAAAATATGCGAAGTCACTAAGGAGGGAAGAGAGGTAAAGTTGAATTGGGGGTGGAAGTGAGAAGGAGAGACCTGGGACTTTGCGGTTGTTTCTGTGTGTCGCTAGGTATAATTAACTGTCAGTTGTGAGCTCACCTCAGTGAGAAGTTTCCTGTTGTGTTTATCTGCGGTGCCGAGTTGGGGGGCGGGGTGGGAGCCAGAGTAAAGCCGCAAATTGGACTACTGGGGCTAGCGCCTATAGAGATCCCGGCAGTGTCTATCGCTATCCCGCATATTTGTGTGTAGTAGAGGTGGGGGCCGAAGTCGGGGGGAAGGAGGAAAAGGTTGAAAGTTTACGAAATAAAGTTGATTTGGGTTTTGAATGTAAACACTGGGGTATGGGGAAGATGAATGACTGCTTGAGCATTTGCTGTTTTGTTTTGAAAAATCCTAAGTCAACAAAGGGAAAATAGTAGGCACTTGGCTGTCTCTTGACCCTCTCCCCCGCTGGGACAGCCGCGTTCGCTGTCTCTGCTTCTGCACTCAAGGTGATGGGGTGGGAAGGAGTGTGTGTGTTGGGGGGTGGGGAGCGACAGTATTATGGGTTGCTGTGTGTGTTGGATGAATCTGGAAAACTTCAGGATTGTTGAAACAGCAAGAGAAACAGTTCATTGACTAGCAAGGTTGAGAGGAGGGATTGTCTCTGTTTAGGGTCTTGGAAATAGAAAGAGCTGAGTCTGCAAAAGCAAAACTTAGCAGGGTCTCGATGGTTAGACTTGCTTGTTAGGAGGCTTTTGATTGTCCTGAACCCATGGAATTCTCTCTTATATGACCCTGGAGCTTCTGTTAGCGGAAGAGAAAGAAAATTACTTTGATTTGGAGAAGCTAGCTTAATTCAGCATTCTCATGCAGAAACGAGGGGTTTGATGAGCCGCAGATTTCATTGAAATCTGCTTCATGCAAGCTGAAGAATTAGAATCTGAGCATCTACATTCTGCAGCCTTTTGGGAGTGAAAAATACTGCTTCTCGCCTCCCCTCCCCCCATCAGAAAATTAGCCCCATGGATGCTTTTTACTGGGGAAAAGAGGAGAAAGAATACTTAACAAGACAGTGATGATAAAGGAGAATTTTTTTTTTTTCATGAAAAGACCAAACAAGCGTCACCAGCCATTTATTGAGTGCCTAGTATACTAAATAAATGCAGAGAACTGTTTGGTTTTGGGGTTAGAAAAAAAGAAATAGAAGATACAGCCCTTGTCCTTGAGGAACTTCCCGTCTATTAGGAAAGACAGAATACATGGATAAAAGAAATAAGGAGACAAAGTATGGAAACATTAAATTGATGTGGAAGGAAGATTTTCAGCTTCCTCAAATCTGAAGCAAACAGATGGCAATTTAGCTTAGAAATAACAGGTTATGTGTATCTTCTACTAGCTGGTTTTTGATTCTCTGTTAGATTCTTGTCCCGTTTTGTTTGTTTGTTTGTTTTTGCATTTTTGAACATTACTCATTTTCCAGATATGCTTCCTTCTTGCCATTGAGACTGTACCTGACAATATGTCAATATTTTGTGCTCTTTATCCCTTGACAACATTTTTTAAAGAATAAGGACAATTGAAAGATATAGAGGAGCTCTGTTTTGAGAATGTCACCTACAGTACCTCAAAGTAATAGGGGTAATGCTGCACAATTTTCTACTTAGTATGTTCTATCTTTCCTGATATGAGGATGAGGATTCCTTATATTTGTTTCATGGTTATTCCCTCCCCTTCTATTTCACAACTTTTTAAAATTTTTTATTCTAAGGCCATGATTTTAACTAGAGGTGCATGAATTTATTTTCACAAAATATTTTGGTAACTTCCAACAGGATTGATTTCTTTTGTAATCCAAAATATTTTATTTTATGCATTTAAGTACATTCTTTGGAGAAAGAATCCATAGTCTTTACCAGACTGTGAAAGGGGTCAATGATGCAAAAAAAGACTAGTAATGTCTATCAGCCTCTAAGTTGATATTCAAATTTGATTTTGACTAAAAGTGTCCAAAATGAAGTGCTTTTTAAAAGCCGGTACATTTGAAAGAATGTTGAATTTGGAGTCTGGAAGACTTGTCTGAGACACTTACTAACTGTATGACCCCAGATAAATTACAACTTCTGTCTCAGTTTCTTCATCTGTAAATGGGAATAAGTATCTGTTGAAATGACATGTGTAAAATGCTCTTTGCAAACTTTACAATGCTACTTAAAAGGACTTGGCTTGGGTTTGTGGACAACGTCTTTATATTGGTCCTATGGATCAGGAATTTACATAGAATGCAATTCATAGTGTTTTTGGAAAGGGTCTCAGCAGATTCTAGAGATCTCTGAAAATGAAAAAAAATCATTGTACCACATTAGACTAAGCTGCAAGATTCAATGATAACTAAACACTTTCTTCCCTAAGTTATGCTTAAAGTAACTTTAAATATGGGCAGCACCACTCTGCAGAGGGAATCTTATTATATACTCAACGCGATTTTGGGAAAAAGTTTTGAATTCAAGTGTGAGAATTTTATATAAATCCTTTCCATATCTGTTTCCTCATTTGAAAAATGAGGAAATCAGACTAGACAATTACTCAGATCCCTTCCAAAATTAATATCCTGTGACTCTTTTGAAGTTGTGAGCTTGGAGGAGAAAGTATCTTATGATAAAATTTTACTTCTTTCTATAGAGAATGGGTTAAAGTCTACTGAGTGTGTGGACCAGTTTTAGGATATTGTTTCCTAGCTGCAGATCCATGACAAATGTTTACCAGTTCACAAAACTTTTGCTACCAAGAGTCCTTGCTTTTTTAAAAAGTCTATAATTTGATTCTCTTTTTTCCTTGCCTTCTCCCCATATCCGACGTCTCCAAATTCTTTCCCCTTGTTTTGCCTGCATAAACCAGCAAGAATTACTGGGTTATTATAGATTTTTATTGTAGTTGTCCATTTCAGTCATGTCCAATTCTTCATAATCCTGTTTGGGGTTTTCTTGGCAAAGGCACTGGAGTGGTTTGCCATATCCTTACAGATGAGGAACTGAGGCAGAGTTAAGTGACTTGCCTATGGTCAGCAAGTATGTGAGGTCAGATTTTAACTCAGGAATATGAACTTGACTTCAGACCTATTACTCTGCCACTGTGCCACTTAGCTGCCTCTATAGTATGATTAGATAATAATACTTTCTCATATTTATATTGTGTTTTAAGGCAGCACTTTCCATATAATTTTAAAATATAGGTAGTTGGGGATATTTCATCTTAAGAATGAAGAAATGAAAACTCAAAGAATTTAAATGCCTTTATTTAATTATAACCATGAAGGCCAGAATTATAACACCATGCCATCTGCATCCAGACAGAGAGCAATGGAGAATGAATGTAAATCAACACATGCTATTTTCACTTTTTTCCCCTTTTGTTTTTTTTTCTTTTGAGGTTTTTCCCTTTTGTTCTGATTTTTCTCTCCCAACATGATTCATAAAGAAATGTGTCTTTAAAAAAATAATGCTCATGAAAAATAAAGCAAAGAAAAAAAGAATTACAACACTAATCTTTTGTCTCCAAATCTCATACTTTCCTCATTGAACAATTCATACCTCTTATAAATACAGTTGCATTTGTCTTACAAACTTGCAGTTATAGAATGAACATGTAACCTAGCCAAATAGTTGTTTCTTATATTATAGACTCCTCTCTTTTATTTTCTACTTTCCCTCTGAGCAGCAATCCTAACAGGACTGTATGTCCCTTTTATTCTTCTTACTAGTATTTAAGCTCCTCAAGGGTAGAACCTGTCCCAAACCTTCTAATTAGTCTTTATCATTATAGTACCTCCCACAATTCTTAGTATACAGTTTGATAAATATTTGTTGAACAAATGAGTAAACCAGATTAAACAAACATATAATGCTCAAAATTGCAAACACTAAGGGTTCTGACATGGTTGTATAAGACATGTTGCATAATACATATATATGTCCATGAAGACATTCATGGCTTGGCATATGACAAAAATTTCTTAAATTTTTTCTCAATAGTATTTTGTTTTTCCAAATGTAAAGATAGTTTTCAATATTCATTTTTGTAAGACTTTTGTTCCAATTTTTTCTCTCTCCTTCCCTTCCCTTTTCCCTCCCTAAGACAGCAAGCAATCCGATTTAGGTTAAATATGTGCAATCTTTTAAAGTATATTTCCGTATTTATCATGTTGTGCAAGAAAAATAAGACCAAAAGGGGAAAAAACTACAAGAAAGAATAACAAACAAACAAAAAGGTGAAAATACTATGCTTTGGTTCACATTCAGTTTCCATAGTTCCCTTTCTGGATGTGGTTGGCATTTTCCATCCCAAATCTATTTGAATTGGCTTGAATCACCAAATTGTTATTATTTAGTTGTTTTAGTCATATCTGACTCCAATGCAACTGTTGAGCCAAATCTATCACAGTTGATCATCACCTAATCTTGCTGTTATTGTGTACAGTGTTCTGGTTCTACTCATTGTGATCAGCATCAATTCATGTAAGTCTTTCCAGGCTTTTCTGAAGTCAGCCTGCTCATTATTTCTTATAGAACAATAATATTCTATTACATTCATATACCATAACTTATTTAGCCATTCTCCAACTGATAAGCATCCACTTAATTTAGTTTCTTTTTGGAAAGGATTTTTAATCTGGGCTACATGAACTTGTTTCTGTTTTAATATGTTGATAACTGCATTTCAGTATAATTAACTGTATTCTTTTGTATTCCTATTTTGCACTCTATTTTATGTGCTTAAAATGTTATTCTGAGAAGGGGTTCATAAGCTTCAGTAGTTTGTGTAAGGGGTGTAATAACACATAAAAAGAGTAAGAAATTTTAGTGTGTGGTCTATATGGGCTTGAATTTATCACAGCCAGAACAAGCAGATGAATATACTATGATATTACTTATTTTATGGCAATTAGAGGCTTTCCTAGAATCTTATTTTTCTGTATTCCTACTTTTGTAGCCTAAGTTAAAGGTTTTATATGGGGTTTTTTCTTTTCATTTTTTCCATGTTAAATTTTTTATTGTTACTATTTTCTAAGTTAAACTGGTTGGTGCATTCAATCGGCTTTGACATTTTTAACTAAATAAGCTATTGGGACTTTAAATTTCAAGTAAACATTTTTATGAGAATATCATATAAGCTCCTATATTCTCTTGGGGTCTGAGCGCAGTTTTCTCTTTTGATTGAATGACTTATTTTAAATGTTTAAATGATTCTCCTGTATAATAATTAAAAATATACCTCCTTACAGGAGTAAAACATGCCAATAAAGTAACTTCTAATTCATTGGATACTATCTTTTGTTAATATTTAGTCACTTCAGTCACATCTGAGTCTTTGTAATCCCATTTTTGGTTTCCTTGGCAAAGATACTGGAGTGCTTTACCATTTTCTTCTCCAACTCATTTTATAGTTGAGGAAACTGAGGCAATCAGGGTTAAGTGACTTGCCTAGGATACCACAATTAATAAATGACTGATAACTGTATTTGAATTCAGGCCATCCTGGCTTTAGCCCTGGTACTCTAGCTACTGTACTACCTTAACTTTTAACATTTTGGCAAAGAAGGCTTTTGTCATCCCCTGTGTTTTATTCTATAGATGGTGACTTACTGTACCAGGTGCCAAGCTGTCATTTTTGTACTAATGTCAGAGAAGCTTAGGATGATACTTGGCTGAGATGCATTTCAAGCATTCGAGTTAGTGATGGGTGCCCAATATCCATCTTTTCCTAGTCCAGAGACAGGAAGGCTTTTTAAAAACAGGAGAGATTGACCATTCCACAGTGGGACAGCTGCTCTTGTTCTCATTGGTTCACAACTAGACCTGCTTAACTTGAGTCACTAATATGTTGCAGGTGCTGGATTCTGGCAGGAGAAAAAGATTTCAGTCAATTTGATTGAAAAGAATGATAACTTCTCTTAAAGAGAATGTGCCTGAATTCACAGCTGAACCATAATTGTACTAATGTTCACGGTCACCCGATAATTGTGCTAATGCTGACTTTGAAGAAGGGGATCACAGTTAAAAGGGAGAGGTGGCAGCTTAACTCTCTCCTTTTCAATTGAACCCAGTTGTTTGGAGTTAGCAGTTGGGGTCTGTTGGTGAGAGGCAAGGTAAGGTATCACTTTACACACATTCTCCAAGAAAAAATAGGAAGTTATTGCAAACAAGTCAGCATGGAGCAGCTCCACAAAGGACAGCCTCTTGCCAATAGGCCCTTTGGGATGGTATCTAGTTGCCAGTTGTTAGAGCCTCTAAAGTAAGTGGCTTTTTTTTTTAATTACCACCAATGAAACATAGGTGCAAGGGAGGTGGTACTTACTAGGGCTAGTCAAAGTTATTAAAAAACATCTGAAGGCATTTTCTTCTTTAGGGAATGTTTATATTTTGCTTCATAGCTACCACTCCAGTGATACTTAGCACTACCTTTTCAAATTTTGTCACCATCCCTGCTCCAGCAGAACCTGGTATATTAAGAGTCTGCCTTCGATAATGGGGGTGGCTAAGAATTCAGAAAATAGGCAGAGATCTTTGTTCCATTTTTATTTTGTTTTTGTTTCAAGAAAAAAAGCTAACAACTGTAACATCTGCAGTTCTACTTTTGCCAAGCTCCCGGTCCTTACTTTTCCATGAAGCCATTTAGGAACTTTAAAACATCAGAAAGAGTTTCAATTGATTTATATATAATTCCTTTAGTCAAGGATAATGACTTTAAAGCCAACTTGTAATATTTCCTGGTATTATTTCTATAACATGTGTGCCACACATTGGTGGTTTAGCTACTAGACTTCTCTGAATAGCTCTTGTCCAATAGTGGTCCTCTATAGGATCCCATAGTCTAGGTCTGGGCTGAGGAACTACTCAGCTGATAAGAAGAATAGTAAATAAGAAAAGTCTAGAGAAGAGGACTGCATAGTATTCATTAATTATATTCTATAGGAGATTGCATCTTTATAGTTAGAAAATTGAAAAGATCCCACACAATTTTTGGAAATCAAAATACCATTCTAGTCTCTTCTCCATTATGGCATCACCCATTCATTAATTCCTCTAATTTGCTTATAGTATCACTCTTTATATCCAGATCATGAACCCATTTAGATCTTATCTTGGTATGTGGTGTTAGATGTGGGTCAAGCCCTAATTTCTTCCACACTAGTTTCCAGTTTTCCCAGCAGTTTTTGTCAAATAGTGAATACTTATCCCAAAAGCTGGGGTCTTTGGGTTTATCAAAAACCAAATTGCTATAGTTATTGCCTAGTTTGTTTTGTGATTCTATCCTATTCCACTGATCGACTACTCTATTTCTTAGCCAGTACCAAATGGTTTTGATGACCGCTGCTTTATAATATAGTTTTAGATCTGGTACAGCAAGTCCACCATCATCAGCCTTTTTTTTCATTAATCCCCTTGAAATTCTTGACCTTTTGTTTTTCCAAATGAACTTTGCTACTATTTTTTCTAGATCTGTAAGATAATTTCTTGGGAGTTTGATTGGTATGGCACTAAATAAGTAAATTAGTTTGGGTAATATTGTCATTTTTATTATATTCGCTCGTCCTACCCATGAGCATTTTAAGTTTTTCCAATTGACTAGGTCTGATTTGATTTGTGTGGAAAGTGTTTTGCAGTTTAGTTCATATAGTTCCTGACTATCCCTTGGCAGATAAATTCCCAAATATTTTATACTATCAACAGTTATTTTCAATGGAATTTCTTTTTGTATCTCTTGCTGCTGAACTTTATTGGTAATATATAAAAATGCTGATGATTTATGTGGATTTATTTTGTATCCTGCAACTTTGCTAAAGTTGTGAATTGTTTCTAGTAGTTTTTTAGTTGAGTCTTTAGGGTTCTCTACGTATATCATCATGTCATCTGCAAAGAGTGATAATTTGGTTTCCTCATTACCTACTCTAATTCCTTTAATCTCTTTTTCTTCTCTTACTGCCAAAGCTAACATTTCTAAGACAATATTAAATAATAATGGTGACAGTGGGCAGCCTTGTTTCACTCCTGATCTTATTGGGAATGGTTCTAGTTTGACTCCATTACATATGATGCTTGCTGAAGGCACCCATTCATTAATTAAAAGTCATATGAGATTCTCTGAAAGACATAATAACAGTTTTGATTATTAGTATGACTAGAGACAAAAAAGAGAGATGCATGTGCATCAAAGGAGTTGTCAATTATCAATAACTTAGGTAATTATGTGGTGCAGTGAATAGAAATACTGGACCTAGAGTCAAGAAAACCCAAGTTCAGGTCCGGTTTCTGATATCTACTAGCTATGTGACCTTAATATCTGTCATCCTCATATTCCTCAACTGTAAAATAGGGGTAATAATAGCACATACTTTCCAGGGTTGTTATGAGGATCAAATGGAATATTTCTAAAGTGTGTAATACAATGTCTGACATACAATAGTTGCTTAATAAATGCTTGTTCCCTCCCCTTCCATGATCATACAGGTTATCAACATAGAGCTAATGGATGCTGAATTCTTTGTCTGTGACAGTCCCTGTAATAGAGAAAAATAAAGACTGGCCCTTGATCTTATGTAATCCTCAGCTGCTTCTATACTGATCATGTTGAAGTGATAAAAAATGAAGGTAGTGACTCCTAAGATATACTTTTATTCTTCCAGATTTTCTTTGAGCATTAAGGAGATAATGTATATAAAAACACCTGGAAAAATTTTTTGTATGCATAATATCTTGTATACTATTAGCATAGTAGCAGGATACTCTGAATGTTCTGCATGGCAAAGCAAAGGTATCTGCATTTGCCTTTTGATAAGTCCACTTGAGCGTTTCCTGTTGCTCAGGCTCAGGTGGACTCTCAAGATTAGGCAGTAGGAACAGCCCTAGCTACCTAGATGTTAGTAGGTTAGAGGACATCACTGGAGTGGGGATGTTTTTTTATATTTAAAAGGCAAATCACAACATGAGTATTGTATGAGGGCCATGTGTCCTGGGCAGCAGCTCTTTCCTAGTATGACTGTACAGCTGGTCCAGAGTCACCATCCAAGCCTGATTGGATCTGAAGCTACACAGAAAATGATTATATTATATGTAATTACTTTTGTTCACTGACTTTTTTTGAGTAATCCTGATAACTGCATAGGCTACTTAGTTTCCTAAAATAAGAAATGAGAGAGATATGTGGGTAGGAAGAAAAAGTATTAATGGAAATAGCCAGATATAAAGGAGTAAAGGCAAGTAGTATTTTTCAGTGAGAGAAATGGGAGAGGTAGTAATAGTAAGGCCATTCTTTGAGAGGCAACTTGGTAAAGTAGATAAAAGGCCATCTTTAGAGGCAAAAAGATTTGGATTTGAATCCTGCTTGAGTAACCCTGTTAGGTAGGCACTTAACCTCTCAGTGCCCTAGACAATTCTTTAAGACTCCTACTGATATTCATCCACAGTAAAAAATATTGTATGGGACATGCCCTACATAGATGGGAAAAAGAGACACACACAGACAGAGATAAAGAGACACACAGACAGAGATAAAGAGACACGCACACACAGAAGGGGATAGTCACAGAGAGAGAGAGAGAGACAGGTAGACACAGAGATAGACATACACACACATTCAGAGGCAGAAGTAGGCACATACACAGAGACACAGAGACACAGCAACACAGATAGAGACAAAGAGGAAGGGAGAGGGAGGAGGAGGAGGAGGAGGAAAGAAAGAGAGATAAACACAGACACACACAGACACATACACACACACACAGAGGGAGAGAGACACAGATAGAAAGACATGGAGATAGACAGAGACAAAGAAGACAGACAGACAGACACACACACAGAAGGAATAAATGTTTATTGTAGAGTACAGAAGAATGCCTTGAGTAGAATGGGGGGGGAGAAGGAAGGCAGGGAACAACCTTGAACTTGGGTTGAATATTAAAAAGGATCCCCAATAAAGCTATTGGACTTGGAGACATAGCCCTTTTGTCTTGTTTTTGCCTTAATTGATTCGAATTGAGACTTCCCAATGACAGTGATTGTTGAACAATGTGTATTTTTGTAGGTTATGAATATAAACTAGAGCTGTAATAAGCATTCTGGAAGGGATGTTCATATTTTGTCCTTCTACCTTTCTCTTTGGTAACATTTGTCTACTGTGGTCCATACTGTATGAGTGTGGAGACCCCAGAAATTGTCCCATGGTACATTTAGGTGGAGAGCCTGAATAATATCCTAAATTCCATGATACTCAAGTAGAGTCCTTCTCTGCATGTTCATATGGAATTGCCATTCTAGACTGCTCACATGTCATATGTGTTCATATTCTATTCACAGAATTATCTCATTTGAGGAAATAAGTCATTATCTTGTAGTCAAAAATTGTAACCTAGAGCAGAAGTTGCCTTCCTCAAATATGAGAGGTGTCACGACCAACTTCAAGTTGAACACTAAGAGGCATCCCGCTTTGGGAGCAAAATCATTACCAAAGAATGTACCAGGGACTAACTCAGGCACAAAGAAATTCACATCAGACTCCAGAATTCAATGCAAGAAAATTTCATTTCTGACTAAGAGAATTCAGGTGGAGAATTTTAAAAGTTTAGCCAAGGAAAAAAGATTCTTATTAGAGAGCATGCATTTTGATTGCATTTATATAACCTATTAAATTGCTTACTGTCTCAGGAAGGGGGAAGAGGAGAGAGGGGAGAAGAGAATTTGGAATGCAAAATTTAAAAAAAAAAACAAGTGCTAAAATAGTTTTTACATATAATTGGGGGAAATATTGTTTAAAAAAGAAAGCATACATGCTCTAGTTCTTCCCGAAACAATTCCATTTCTTTGGTTATGTTTTGGTATACTAATTTTCATTTGAGATGTAGGTGATGATCAGAAGCAAGAAAAACTGTCTAATTCTGGTGATTGGCCTTGAGGTTTCTCTGTTAAATCTAAGGGCCAAGTTTTTAAAAGCTCATTTACCTTTTTCATGGCTGAATATTTCAAATCTGTGTCATTCAGAGCCTATTTACTCATAATTTACATAAAATTTTTAACAATATATTATATAGTTTCCCAACAAATTAGAAAATAAGTATAGTAACATTTATATAGCATTTTTAGGTACTAGAGAATACTCTAAAGTTTCATCATTTCATTTGGGCCTCATCATATGTAGTGAGGTAGATACTTCAGGTATTACCATTTTCCTTTTATAGATAAAGAAATTCAGGCTTTAAGAAGTTAAGACTTGCCCATGGTCACACAGATAAGATAGCAAGTGTTAGAGGCAAGTCTCTGCTGACCCCAAATCCAACGTCTCTAAAATACTGGAGCAGGCACATTGACATTGCCTGGAAGTTATATAACACAACAAATATATTTTAAGTGTTTACCATGTGCCAGACACTGTATTAAATACTGGGGATAAAAAGAGCCAAAAGATAGTTCCCTGTCCCCAATTCACAATCTAATGGGAGTGATGACAAGCAAAATATATACAAATAATACAAAAATATATGTATATGTAGCATAAAGCTATCTGTAGGATAAAACAAGAAATAACTAGTAGAGGGAAGGCACTTGAATTAAGAGGGGTTGGGAAAGGCTTTCTGTAGAAAATGGGATTTTATTTGGAATTTAGGGGAGTTGGTAGGCAGAGATGGGGAGGAAGAACATTACAGGTATGAAGGATAGATAGAAAAAATGACCACAGCTAAAAGATATCCTGTTCTTGGAATAGCAAGGAAGTCATTGTATCAAACTCATAAGAAGGGAAGAGACAGAATAATTTGTTTGCAAAAAGTATATAAGGGACCTCATTGAGGATATAAATAAACAGAAAATGAAATAGGATGATTATATAGATAGCCTGAGAAATAACAAATGGACCAACCATGTGCTGTGTTAGTGTCTCAGATATTTTAAGAAAGTCAAAGGAATGTTAATAGTATATTGGTTGGATCCTCTATGGAGAATTTATGGGAAGACATGAGAGAGAATCATACATGATGAGAAGTAACAGAGGAGTCATGATCTAAATTGAGAGAGATAGTATTGTACCAATTAATTCCTGGATCCTTCAAAGATGAAGTGCTCTGTTTACTATAATAGGTAAATGTATAATGCATTTTTAGAAAGATTTCCATAGAAATCTGTTTCACTTTTTTTTGAAAATCCAGTTATGTGGAATCCTTCATAAATTCGAGATGATATCATAAATGTTCACTCTTAGATCTCTTTATATTACTTAATACTTTGAAATAATTTTGATTTAATTCTTGTAATATCTCTGAGGAAAAAGGATAATAGCCCCTGACTGAGGCATAAAGAGGTATTGTGTCTGGGCTCCTAGTTTTTCAGGCTCTATTTCTTTTTTTCATCTAAGATGAACTTGTTGGTATTTGACATTTCTGGAAGATCCTTGGATGGTGTGATATGTGACTATCCTGCGGAAGTCTTAGTGAGAAACTCATTGCTTTTGTGTCTACCCTCAGCATTGTTCAGTTCATCCATCATCATGTTCTTTTTAATCAACATCAGTTGATTATTTCTCCCTACACTTGCTAGGAAGTTTCCTGGTAGAAGTGGAGCTCATGAATAGGGGAGGGACAGAGAAAAAATGTCTGAATGGTGATTGGCCATTGAGGTCATCACCTTAAGGTGATTATACTCTGTAGATAATCTCAGCAGTCTAAGAGCCAATCTCTTAGTGTTGATGGTTGGCATTTGGTTCAGTGACCAGTTTCTTGGATCCTTTTCTCTTTGCTTTGTTGTTATACTACATGAATCTTCTCCCTTTCCCATATTTCATTTGATTTTATTTTTCAGTTAGCAAGCATTTATTTTTCTCTCCCTCTCTAATTCTCTCTAATTATTGAAGAGCTGCTATAACCATTTATATATGGTTATATATATGTATATATTAATATATGTATATATGTATGTATTTATTTATATATGTATACATATACATATATATGGGTCCTTTTCCTCTTTCTTTGATCTCTTTGGGGACTACAGGAATTTTCTTCCCACTTGCATTGCCTCTCTCCCATTTAAAAGAAAGAAGGAAAACATAACCCTTCTAATAAAAATGCATTTGAATTTGTTTGCAAAACAAACTCCCACATTATTGTGATTAAAAAAATATGCCTCATTCTGTACCTTTAATCTGTCATTTCTCTGTCAGGAGATGAGTAACATAGTTCATCTGGAATCCATTTGTCAGAGTTTTTAAATCTATCAAAGTTGTTTGTCTTTCACAATATTGTTATTATTGTGTAAATTGTTTCCTGGTTCTGCTCACTTCAATTTACATCACTTCATACAAATTTTATCAGGTTTCTTTGAAAGTATCTGCATGATTTCTTACTACTAGATAGTATTCCATTAAATTCTATTAAGTATCATAATTTATTCAATGATTTCCTAATATCCCCCTTAGTTTCTAATTCTTTGATACCATTAAAGAATTGCTATAAATATTTTCTGTATATATGGGTCTTTTTCCTCTTTATTGGTCTCTTTGAGTTCTATAGGAACTTCCTTCTCAGTTGTAAATGTGGGCTCAGTGACTTGTGTACTGAAACATTTGATTTATAGCAAAGCTTCTTAAACTGTGGGTTCCAACCCCATTTGAAGTCATGTAACTGAATGTGGGGGCCATAAAATTATGATTTATTATAAGTAAATGTTTGATTTGTATACTTATATACTTGAGGTTGGATTAAAAAAAGGGGGGGTTGTTAATAGAAAAAGTTTAAGAAGCCCTGTATTATATAATTGTTTGCTAACATCAAACAAAATACATGCTTTTCCCCATAGATATGCTATAAAAATCTATGCAAGCAGTGATTCCTCTCCTTATGCTTATATCCCCTCTACATTGTTCTGCCCCTACCAAAAAATGGTAATAAGCTCTTCAACTCTCAGTGAACACAAGACTTTTAAATTCCTGAATAAAATCTGTGCCATACAAAGAAGAATATATTTGATTTATGATTATTTAATTTTGCCTCAGAACTTATATTTACCATTGAGTCACAAATCAGGCAATCTTCATAAATATAAACATATATGTACATAAACACACATGATTTCAAGCTCATTTTCAAAGTGATAGCAGTGATTGAAAATCAAAGAGAGGCAGCTAATATTATGGAGGAAGGAAAAGTGTTAATGCTTTCATTCTAAGGGTAATTCTTGAGTATGACATAAAAAGATGTTTTTGAATAAAAAGCAGGCAAATTACAACTCTACTTTTAGAATGAGAAATGACCTTGAAAGTTGTATAGCTCAACTTACTCAGTTTATTGATGAGGATAATGAAGTCTCTGATGACTTGTCAAAGGTCACATAGTTATTTAGGAAGAGCTGATTTTTAAACCCCAGATCCTCTAAAAATCCATTCTCTTTCTATTGCTGGTAGCTGGAAATTGTTCTTTTTGACTTTTTGTTAAATAATGAAACCCAAGTACTTAATATTATAATTGGCTTTGTACTTTCCAATGTAGAGAGGGATTGGAAGGGTTATTTTGAGCTTAAAAGTTGGATTAAAGACTTTAAAGAAAAAGCATTATTGATATCTTTTTTGAACATCACAATAATTTCCAGCCCAATTGTCCATTGTGTCCCTTTCATTTTTAATGAAAAAACAGACAACAAACAGACCTAAAACTAACAAACATTGTTAAGTACATCTGACAGTGAATGCTTTGGTGTGTACTCATAGTTTCCTACTACTTTCCTGAAAGGAGAGTGTGTTTCATCTTGTGTGCTCCAGGTTCAAGATAAGCATTACAATGAGAGTTTAGTTTACTTTAAATGTTCTTTTTTTGTTTACATAATTGTAGTCATTGTGGATATTGATCTTTTAATTTTGTTTATTTTTCACTAGTTCATGTAAGTTTTCCTGTGTTTCTCTGAATTTCTAAGTTTGAAAAGAGCTTTTTAACAAGAGGAATGAATAGTCCAAAAGACTGCTTTGCTCAATGCAAAGTTTTTCAGTACTCCAGTGGTCTGATTACTTCACTTCTCTCCTAAACAAACTTTCTCCTAGGATTATTCCAAAACATCCTTCCTATTGATCAAAGACAAAGGTAAAGGACCGATAAGTATAAAGATATTTACAGCAGTACTTTCTAATGTAACTCAGCTATAAACAAAGTGAGTACCTATCATTTGGATAATGGCTAAATAAATGAACATGATGGAATATTGTTGCTCCATTAGAAATATTGAATATTTGAGAGCTAGATGGCGGAGTGGATAGAGCACCAGCCCTGGAGTCAGGAGGACCTGATTTCAAATCTGGTCTCAGGCACTTTATATTTAGTAGCTGTGTGACTCTGGGTATATCACCTAACCCCAATTGCTTTGCAAAAAGAAAAAAGAAATTATGAATATAATGGATTAAGAGAATCTTAGAAAGATACTTCTGAGCTGATGCAGAATGAAGTGATTAGAAACAGGAGAACAATGTGCACAATATCCATAATCATTTAAGGAAACATTTATGAAAACATTCAGAACTTTGATTTCAGCAGTGACCAATTATGACTAGGAGACTTAGAAGGAATTATGACTTCCTCCTGCCATTGCTTGACAGTGAGAGGATGGGTTTTATAAATCTAGAATGAGACAGATGTTTTTTTTTTCTTTATTAAAGCTTTTTATTTGCAAAACATATGTATGGGTAATTCTTCAACATTGACCCTTACAAAGCTTTCTGATACAAATCTCCCCCCCCCCAGTTCCCACTCCTCCCCTAGATGGCAGGAAGTCCTCTACATGTTAATTATATTAAAATACTTGACAAGTTGAATATATGTATACATATTTCCATACTTATCTTGCTGTGCAAGAACAATTGTATCTACATGAACAAAAAATATCTGAGAAAGGAAACACAATGCAAGCAAACATCAGTAGAGAGCATGAAACTGTTATGTTGTGGTCCACGTTTCATATCCCTCTGGGTGTATATGGCTTTCTTTACTGAACAATTGGCACTGGTTTGAAACATTTCATTGTTGAAGAGAGCCATGTCCATCAGAATTGATCATCATATAGTCTTGTTGTTGCCATGTATAATGATCTGGTTCTGCTCACTTTGCTCAGCATCAGTTCATGCAACTCTCTCCAGGCCTCTCTGAAATCATCCTGCTGTGAGACAGATGTTTTCAAGCATAGCTGTTATATTGATTTATTTTGCTTGATTATTATTGTTACAAGTAAGATCTATAAATACAGGTGAGGTGAAAAAGATGAATTAGTGGACAGTGATACTGTGATTATAGTGGATATTGATACTTACAAAAAAGAGAAAAGAACATGAATAAAACATTTTGAAAAATACCAAGAAGAAACAAAATGAAGTCCAGAATCCTTATCTAATAAAACAGGGTAATTTTGTGACTGCCATCTTTAAATTAATATACATTGTAAAAATGTATACTGTAAGTTCATAATTCCATGTATAATCTTCTGTTAGTCTTTGTATATTGAAACATTTGTTTTTGTTTATGGTTAATAAAAAAGAAATTTTTTTGAAAAGAGTAAAAAATGAACTACATCTTTGTTTCAGATTGCCTTCTTTTAACTGAAGAAACTCTCCATATCTTACATCTACTAGGAAGCCTTGTCTGGAAAACAATAATTTTTTTAATTGTCCCTTTCAAAATGGCAGAATATATGCTTACCTCCTTGGTGGTGACACAGTTCCGAGATGAACATTCTTTGGTTTAGTTCAAAGCCCTCTTGGGCATTTGATTGTATCTTCTTTATCCCATTGTTGACAGTGATATCTGTTCTAAATCATCAAGCCTCAGAGAGCTCTTTATATTGATTCTCTTTATTCACCTTTGCCTGGGCCAGACACAGAGATGCTTAAAACATTTCTTTCGGTCATGTTTAAGAACTTGACTTCTAGAAGAAACTCATTTGTACTGACAAGAACAAGTCAGAGTTTACGGCAGTCTTGCATTGCTAGGGAAATAAACCTTTGTGGAGAAATTCTAACTCTTTCTACCAGGTTATATGAATACTTGATTGGTATGGCAGTATTTTTTGGCAGCCAGCCTTGTGAAGAAAACTATTATATTAGGAATAATAATCAGTTTAACTACCTGCAGTACATGAAGTAAAAAAAGAACAAAAGCAAGAGACTTGGAATTGTTCTATCAGAACCCCATTTAAAAAAAGATGAGAAATGAAAAATAAAACTTCATTTGAATATACACATACTTAGGTATGTTTAGATACCTATCTAATTTTCTTCTTCTTTTTCTTTTCTTTTCTTTCTTTTCTTTTTTTTTTTTTTTGAGGCAATTGAGGTTAAGTGACTTGCTCAGGGTCACACAGCTAGGGAATGTTAAGTGTCTGAGACCAGATTTGAACTCAGGTCCTCCTGACTTCAGGGCTGGTGCTCTATCCACTGCGCCACCTAGCTGCCCCGATACCTATCTAATTTTAATATTTTCAAATTACTTTACTTGTACACAAAGTACATTTACCTCATTTGACATCACAACCCTTTCAGGTTGCTGTTACTGTTGGAGTTCTTTGAGTGATTCACAGTATCAACTGAAAGAATTCAGGTCTTAGGCCACCACCAAATCAAGTAAAGACATTTATTGAGATTTATGCAAGGTAGAACAATGGGAAATGGACTTAAGCCTGTAGCACAAGAATTGTTTTACATAAGGAATAACATCATAAATTGTGAGGCTAAGAAGTCCTGAAACAGACTCTGCCTCTGAGTGTAGGATGGGGATGGGGGAGGGAAAAAGGAAAGACAATCTTTTTTTAGTCTGGCTGATGCTTTGCCATGCCTGTAGCTAGTGAGCAGGACCTGGCCACCTCCTAAGCGACTCAATAATAATGTTTCTTGTCCAAATTATCCTTTAAAAAAGATTTGTGATATCCCTCAAAGCATAGAGAAATGGGAGCAGGGAGCTTTTGTAAATTATTTCCTCTTGTTACTGTGGAATCAGAGGCACCATGTCATGATGCAGATGTTTTAAGTGCTGTTTTCCTTCTCTCCCCCCATCCCTCCTGCTTGCTTTTCTTTCTGTTGCTTTCTTTGAAGATCTGTTGTTCCACATAGGGAGAACAGAGCCTGAACCATCAATTTCCTCTACTTGGCAAAAGAGCCATAAGTCTTATAGAGACCTCCCACTACTAGAAAGGAAAAGTATCCATTTCTATTCTTAGGGAGTCATTGAAAGAAAGCAAATTTTTTTATGAGGAAAAATGCCATAGCCAATGAAAAACTTCCCTCCTTTCATTCTGTTTAATATAATATCTCATTTCATGTCAACATGAACTTAGTATTCTTTGGTGTTTACTAATATTATCAGTTTACATTCCAACATGTGTATATCTTCTTGAATTTATTTATATTGTAGGCAAAAGCTACTCTTTGAGCAATGTTTCTCTCAGGGTATATATGGAAGTGTTATCTTTTTAATTATCTCTGCTATTTTATCCTTGCTAGGAATGCTTCTCTTGATTGTTTCTTTTTAAAAAATATTATTTTATATTTTCCAATTACATGTAAAGACAATTTTTATAATAGCTTTTTATTTCTCAAAATACATGCAAAGATAATTTTCAACATTCACCCTTGCAAAGCCCTGTGTTCCAAATTTTGACAGCAAGTAATCCAATATAGGTTACACATGTACAATTCTTCTAAACATATTTCCACATTTATCATTCTGCACAAGAAAAATCAGATCACAAGGGAAAAAATGAGAAAAGAAAAAAACAAGCTAGGAAACAATAGCAACCACAAAAGGTGAAAACACTATATTGTGATCCACATTCAGTCCCCATAGTCCTCTCTCTCTATGTAGATGACTCTCTCCAAAACAATCTATTGGAATTAGCCTGACTCCTTTCATTGTTGAAAAGAGCCAAGTCTATCACAATTGATCATTATATAATCTTGCTGTTCTGTGTAAAATGTTCTCTTGATTCTACTCACTTTACTTAGCGTCAGTTCATGCAATTCTCTCCAGGCCTTTCTGAAATCAGTCTGCTGATCATTTCTTATAGAACAATAATATTCCATTACCTTCATATACCATAATTTATTCAGCTGTTTCCCAACTGATGGTCATCCATTCAGTTTCCAGTTCCTTGCCACTACAAAAAGGGCTGCTGCAAACATTTTTGCACATATATACTCTATTCCCTTTTTATGATCTCTTTTGGATACAGACCCAATAGAGACACTGCTGAATCAAAAGGCATTGTAGATAGCACTTTAATCATAGTTCCAATTGCATTCCAGAATGGTTGGATCAGTTCACAACTCTACCAAAAATATTTTAATAAGATTATTTTATTATTATTTATTATTATTCATTAGCATATTGACATAACATCATAATTAACATAACATCCTAACACATATTTTCCTTTTCTGTCATATTAGCCAACCTGATAGATGTGAGGTGGTACCTCAGAGTTGCTTTAATTTGCATTTCTCTAATCAATACTGATTTTGAGCTTTTTTCATATGATTATACATAGATAGCTTTGATTTCTTCATCTGAAAACTGCCTGAATACTGTCCTTTGTTAATTGTATTCTCCTTTATTTTTGCTGTGATAACTGAGGGGCTACATTAGTCTTAGTTTCACACCTGAACAGCACCCTCACCCCAATTCTCAGAGTGAGTTCCCTAGAGAATGGATACTCCAGGTTCAAGCTACATTTTGGTTCATATTCTGCAACCAGCATTCCCTCCTAAAGCCCCTGCCAATGTGTTTACTGTCAATGGTCAGCCAAATAACACAACTAGTTCAAAGCAAAAGTTTTTAAAGAATGTTAGAGGAAGAAAAGTAACAATATAACATTCCCCCAATAAGCTTGGGTAGCACTATCCTACAAATATACCCAGTATCTGTGGTAAGAGTGTACACCAGTAGGGAACAGACACTCAAGGATACTCATGTAAGGTTCTTTCCAGAGTATATAGGACTTTGAGGGATAGTCATATAAGTTATTTTGTGTCTTACATGTGTCAAGTAAAACATAAAAAAGGATCAATTGTTTATATTATTCAGCTAAAATTATTATAGATGAGAGAAAAGGTCTATGTTTTTACTTTTGAATCATTCAGATTTCTTTTTTACCTGGGCAGATAGCAGTCTTATTGTTATGAAGAAGAGCTTCTATTTTAGTTTTCATTTATGTTAATGGGCAACACATTAATGGGCATCTTGACTCTTTTCTTTTCCTTACTGATTGACCTCCTTTCCTTTACCTGAGTCTTAGGCTGGGTTGTGTTTTATCCAGGCTGTGGCTGTAACTTCAAAAGAGAAAAATGGATTTCTGCTGGTGCCTTTGCTTCTTATTTGATGTTGTTTTAGACAAAATAGAGTCCACAGAGAAGTGAGCTGTTATTAATTTTAATTCATGAGAACATAAATTGAAATTCAGTGGGATCTTAGAAGCCTTGTCAGATGCCCTAATTTTACAGTTGAGAAAATTGAGGTTCAGAGGTCATGTATGTTATAAATAGCAGAAACTGTATTTGAACCCAGACCTTCTGGCTCCTTATACAATGTTCTCTCCACTGAACTATGTTACTCATTGTACATAGTTGCACTCCATTCTACTCAATTCTTATTGAAAGGTAAGGAAAGGTGACTTTGTTTTCTCTCAGAGTCAAGAAGTTTCTCAAGGCAATATTATTTCCAGACATAATTCTTGGACCAGGTTGTGAGACGTTGATGCTTCTTTTTGTTGCTGAAGAAAAATTATACTTTTAAAACAAATATTATAGTCACATAATATCAAAGCTGGAAGGGATCTTAGAGTTCATGTAGTCCAAGTACCTCATTATGAATGAAGAAAGAAGTTCAGGGAGATTGGAGTGACTCACCCAACATCACACAATTAGTAGCAGAGCCAGGAACTGAATCCAGATCCATTAAGTCTTAGTGCAATGATTTTTCCACTGTGTCATACTAGTATATTCAAATTGGAGCAAGACTCAAGATGGAAATAAGTGATATACCTCATTACAATGGTGTTAATAATAGTCAAATTTCAGGGGAAGGCAGGGGTTCTCTACTTTTGTTGTATGCTGGACCCCTTTGATAGTCTAAGTCCAAGGGCCCCTTTTTAAATACATTATTATTATTTGAATAATTAAAGGGAAAGCTAAATTTCAGTTAGAAGTTCATGAAAATCAAGATGTATTTTTCTCCCATCTACATCTATGGACCTTTTGAAATCTATCCTTGGGGCCAGGGTGGACTAGTAAATATATTTTTTTTAAATTTTATTTTATTTGCATAACATATGTGTGGGTAATTCTTCAACAATAACCCTTACATAGCTTTCCGTTACAAATTTTTCCCCCAACTCCCCACCCCTCCCCTAGATGGCAGGATATCCACTACATGTTAATTATGTTAAAATATTGGTAAATTGAATATATGTATACATATTTCCAAACTTGTCATTGTTGTGCAAGAAAAATCTTGTCTACACAAACGATATATCAGATAAAGGAAACACAATGTAAGCAAACATCAATCAAGGAGTATGAGAATATTATGTTGTGGTCCACATTTCACATCCCTCTCTCTGGGTGTATATGGCTTTCTTCAGTGAACAATTGGAGGTGGTTTGAAACATTTCATTGTTGAAGAGAGCCATGTCCATCAGAATTGATCGTCATATAGTACTGTTGTTGCCGTGTATAATGATCTCCTGGTTCTGCTCATTTCACTCAGCATCAGTTCATGTAAGTCTCTCCAGGCCTCTCTGAAATCATCCTGCTGGTCATTTCTTACAGAACAATAATATTCCATAATATTCATATACCATAATTTATTCAGCCATTCTCCAATTGAAGGGCATCTATTCAATTTCCAGTTTCTAGCCACCACAAAAAGGGCTGCCACAAACATTCTTGCACATGTGGGGCCTTTTCCTTCCTTTATGATTTCTTTGGGATATAAGCCCAATAGAAATGCTGCTGGGTCAAAGGGTATGCACAGTTTGATAACTTTTTGAGCATAGCTC